>CM052312.1:3692388-4141771 GCA_028455605.1 Lasioglossum malachurum
TCCAAATTGCAGACAACGTTTAGAACATGCTTTTCAAAATACTTCAGTGAAACGTATCGAAGATGACAGAGTACACACTGTTTTCGTACGCATCATCGAGCAGCACAAACAGATTATGCAGTTAGTACTGAACCTTTTAATATTTCTGGAGAGCTATTATTTATCCATCAGATAATATCTTATATAATTTTATCATGGCTGTTCAAGGTACACCGACTCTTTAAACTCTTATTATGGTGCGCAAATCTGGTTTATAGCGTTGATCTGCGTTCTTACAGTCAGCAGTTTGTTAGTAAATGTAAGTTTATACAGGAAAACTCGTCATCTATTATATCATAAACGTTAGTTAGTCAACACAATTGTATTAGATGATTGCATCAGTTCGTGCCCGATTATCATAGATATCGCAAACTGTACTGCACAGCGTAGTGTAACAAAGAGATTATATAGTCACAATTCTTTTCTAATTGTAGAAATTCTACAATTGTAATTGATTAATAGAGAACTTTATTCTTTAAAATTTAACCATTGATTTTTAATTTCAATGCGGGTACGAACTTACGCAATCATCTGATAGTTTTAGTAATAATGATTCACACGTGTCCACTAGATGTAAATATACACGGTGTGCCAGAAATGTCCGAAAACCGTAAACCGGATGATTCCTGACGTCATTTTTGAGTTCTGCATTGATTGTGGGAAGCAGTAATAAAATAAAAATTGATTTCGTCCCTTATACAGGGTGTCTCAAAACTCCTTCGACTCCCGGAAATGGGAGGTTCCTTCGGTCATCTGAAGCGACATTTTCCTTTGAAAAAATTGCCGCCTTTGTTTAGGAGTTATTAACGAAAAAAAACACGAACCAATCAGAGCACGACCTATACGCGTGTTGGCACAGTCGGCCAATAGACGGATGGTGTGCCGGGCCAACTGCGCCAACTCGCGTCTAGGTCGCGCTCTAATTAGTTAGATTGGTCAGCGTTTTTCGTTAATAAGCATTTGTGTTTTAGGTGTGTACTTATATGAGAAAGGATGGGAACATCGAGATGACCGTTATTTGCTCATTGAACTTTGGTGGAGTATTCTTCAATTTATACTACTTCTGCGATTCAGCACAAGAACTTCTGAACGCCAGTTCTCATGTTTTCCGGCAGACGTGAGTAATTATAGAAAATTATATTGCAATTTTTTTTGCATTGCAGTTGCAAGTAAAGTGCATTAATATTGTATGTAATGTTCATTGGAAAATATGTTAAATAATAAACATTTCAGGTACTGGGGAGAGTGGTACACTGCATCGAATTCGAACCAGAAGGTACTGCTGCTAATCATGTGTAATTGTATACAGCCAGTTACAATAGCATTCTCCTCGATTTTCACGGTGTCGTTTGAGACTTTCTACGTGGTAAGATTAGCACATGAAAGACCTTGCTCGGGAGACTCTTCGATTATATAGGTTTTTTATATAATTGTTTAAGTTGCTGCAGGCTGCGATGTCCTACTTTACGGTGCTCTATTCGATGGAATGATCAGTGCAAATTTTCATCGAATCCGACACATCTCATCGATCGGATTAATACGAAGACATAAGAAATTTTTGTGAGCACATTCTGAGTTTAATTTCAGCACAAGTAAGCAGTCAACAGTTAAAGAAAATGTCTCGTTTTTAATAATTATGTACCTGCTATGTAACAATGAACGACTATTAAAACCTGTTTTTAATTGTTGAGATAATAGTCGTTGAAGACAAATTTGAAGGTTAACATCTTCAGGGCAGCTTGTTCTGAACTGCCTGTGTAACAACTATAGTCTTACGCATTAAGTAGTGAAACTTTTAGTGTTGTATAATGTTTGTACACGATTATTTCATTTTTACAGACCATTTTACAGACAGTCTATGTAATACTACTGTAGGAAGTAAGATAGTCGTAGCTAGAACGTATTATGCTATTTAGATTTAACGAAGAACAGTAACACGTCCCAGTTACCAGAATCACCCTGCATAGAATTAAAACTAGAAATCATACCTCTTGTCCAAATTCTTTCCACCGTTGGAAATGACGTCGCTCAAAACACGAATCACTATAAGAAGTCAAGACCTGAACTACTTCTTCCCATATCAGACTCCGGTCCGCACTCGAGTAACTCCCAATACCGACTGGCAATGTTTCAGTGGCAACGTACCCCCACTGCCACGAGTGTATTGACCGGTTGTCAATGACCACGCGAGTGTCCACTTTCACGCAAAAAATAAAAGCGAAGGGAAACCGAGAAGTCCAAGAATTATTTTCCTGGACATTTCAACCCTTCTATGAAGTCTATTGTACTCGAATTTTTTTTACGAACAGCGCACCTGTGCTGGATGCGTCTATCGATTATTTACTATGTTTACCGCCTCACGCGGTAGAAGTCCGGGGATATCGAAAATTATAGGTTGCAGTTTCAGAGGTAGCAAACAGTTTAGTTATAGAATGGGGAGGATAGGGTTGTGATTAGCTCTACAGGTCACTTATGTCTCAACCACGGCTTACGATGGATCTGTTCGAACTGAAGTATTTCAAGATTTGTCGGTTACATTTGCTGGTCATCGGCCAGTGGCCCTACCAAACAAAAATAACTGCTGTAATTGGGAGACTCATTTCATGCGCACAACTAATCTCCTTCGGCTTGGAAAAGGTACTATATAGGTGTGAATGTTTAGAGTGACTGTGGACGCGACATTTTGGCGGCAACGTGTTTGGGTCCTTCGTGAAAGGAAATGTGTCTAGGTCGAGGTGTGAAAGCAGAGTGTTTGGGTCTTACAATTAGTGACAATTGTCAAGTGGCTATGGTGCTAAACGCAGAACGTACGGGAATAGCTGAGTTTTCCGAATAGATACGAGACTGATAGACAGAGCGAGAGAATGAGAGTGCGAGCGACTTACGAGTTGTAAGTTGAGAGCTACGTAGAGACAATAAAGAGAACGTGTTAAAAGTATTAGAGTCCTAAATAGTTTAACGCGATACGCCACGCCCAAAGCGTAGAATCCCTCAAAATATTCCTACGGTACGATTGGCAGAGTAGAATCAGGCGAATCCGTTTATACATTCTTTGTGTAGTGATTGATTTTGTCTGGTGTTTTACACTCATGGTACAGTGTGTATCATAATTTACTTTGAACAGATCTGCCGCCTCATGAAATTAGGAAATGATGTGCGAATTCTTGTTGAGGACATTCCTTATTGTTTTTTATGGATTATTTTGACCGCAATGTACATGTCCTTTTGGGCCCAATTGGAATTGGTCAGTTCACTATTATGTACAAATTATGAGTGCAATGCTTTCTGAATATCAAAGTATACTCGGAAAATCCACAAACCAACTAATTTGCACAAATTCATATAATTAACGAAATTTACGGATTTTCTCAGATACTTTGGTATTAGTTGAATCTGAACATCATCCGTCGACTTGTGTGATCGGGTAAGAGTAATTTTATCATATCAGTTGAAGGAAATTCTGGAGAAAGTGAAAGACGATTGGCACTGCGCAATGTTGAACAAAGAGGACCATATACTTGAAGCTATCACGAAACAAGGATGGAAAAAGGCTATATACTGTTTATGTAATGGAACCGTTTGATCTTCCTCAACCTGTCATAAATAGTTGATCCCCTTATTCAGTTCATTTGTCTTCAATTTTCTTCTTTGTAAAAAAAGATTCGTTTTTGTAAAAATTTCTAAAATAACTTTTATTCTTGCACTCTGCTACATACAGAATGGTAAATGAGGCCAATGATTAGGTTGAATTTCTTATAGCCGGTACGTAATAGATATCTCAGTTATCTGAACGAACGCGTGTGCTGCTTTGGCTGATTTCAGCGTTAACGTATATACTGGCGTCTGTCTACATGACCGTGCAATACGCACCGATGTTTCTGAGTATTTCCGTTCCGTGGAATACCACTAATATCCGAGAACCATTCGTAGGCGAATTCTTGCTTGATCCAGATAAAAACTATCCTCTTCGTATACCATATGAGTATTGCGTCGTGATTGGGACGGTTGTATTACCATCTATCATGTTTCTGCAGTTCAACATGCTCGTTATGCATGGCTGCGGGATGTTCACTATATTTGGGTAAGTGCTTATGCCAGTACTTATTTGGTATGCGAATTGGGTCTTATCTAGTGACCCAACGAACTTCTCCAAATTGCAGACATCGTTTAGAACATGCATTTCAAAATACTTCGGAGAAACGTATCGAAGATGACAGAGTACACACTGTTTTCGTACGCATCATCGAGCAGCACAAACAGATTATGCAGTTAGTACTGAACCTTTTAATATTTCTGGAGAGCTATTATTTATCCATCAGATAATATTTTATATAATTTATTGTGGCTGTGTTCAAGGTACATCGACTCTTTAAACTGTTATTATGCTGCGTATACCTGCTTTATAGCGTTGTTCTCTGTTCTTACAGTCAGCAGTTTGTTAGTTAATGTGAGTTTATGCAGAAAAAGCTGCTATCTATTATACCATAAACGTTGCATAGTCAACACAATAATACTTTCAGTAATAATGATTCAGGTTTGCACTAGATCTAAACGGATGATTACTTTGGTCATTTTTGAGTTCTGCATTGATTGTGGGAAGCAGTAATAAAATAAAAATTGATTTCATCCCTTTATGACATTCTTACGTTGAAAAACACGTTACACAATGTTTTTAGATTTTTCTAATCTATTACTATTTTCTATTTCATGCATAATTTGTTGAGAATCTCCTGTAGGAAGCTGTTTAATCATCAACACGGCCATGTCTCAGAAGCATTTATGTTTAGGTGTGTATATATATAAAAAACGAAGGAAACATCGAGATGGCTGTTATTTCCTCATTGTTCTTTGGTGGGGTATTGTTGCATGGATACCTCTTGTCTGATACAGCACAAGAACTTCTGAACGCCAGTTCTCATGTTTTCCGGCAGACGTGAGTAATTATAGAAAATTATATTGCAATTTTCTTTGCATTGCAGCTGCAAGTAAAGTGCATTAATATTGTATGCAATGTTCATTGGAAAGTGTGTTAAATAATAAACATTTTAGGTACTGGGGAGAGTGGTACACTGCATCGAATTCGAACCAGAAGATACTGCTACTAATCATGTGTAATTGTATACAGCCAGCCGTAATCGCATTCTCCACGATTTTCAGGGTGTCGTTAGAGTCTTTCTACAAGGTAAGATTAGCATATTAACGAAATTGCTCTGGAGTCTCTTCGCTTATTTTAATCGCGAATTGTTTCAGTTACTGGAGGCTGCGATATCCTACTTTACGGTGCTGTATTCGCTGCTATGATCAGTGCAAATTTTAATCGAAACGGACACATCTCTTCGATCTGAATAGTACTGGTACATACAAAATTTGTTGACTACCTTCTATAAGTTTAATTTCAGCACAAGTCAGGACTTAAAATTTGAAACACAGAAAGAAAATCGGAAAATGTCTCGTCTTTAATAATTAGGAACTTTTTATGTAACAATGAATGACTATTAACACCTGTTTTGGATTGTTGAGATGAGTGTTCTTCAAGATAATTATTTAAAGGTCAACATCATCAGGGCTGTTTGCCTTGAACTGCCTGTTTTACAATAGTTTTACATTTTGATAAGTGAAAATTTTAATGTTGTATAGGGTGTAAAAAAAATGTTTGGTCTTGGCTGCCATAGGCGTATTCTACGTCCTTGGATCGGTGAAGATCTGTAAAAGAAGGTAGCCGCAAAATTGTTCTTGACCTTGAAATTCAAAGTCGTAGAATACGCCTATGGCAGCCAAGACCAAACATTTTTTTTACGCCCTGTACAATGCTTGTACTGTCCGATCAACAAGAGTTGGCACAAAGTAACTCGTAGGTATCACGTACAACTCGTGGCATTCCACGTGGTATTCCTACTCCACGCTACACATCGCTTGACGAAGACAGCAAACTTGAGTGCGACTGCAATAGAGCGATGTGGTAACGCCGAGCTCCTTTGACGACGGTTCCCGCCAGAACCTAATCGCAAGAGTGAGGTCCGCAGCCAAGCGTCAAGAGTGGGGCCTCGTAGATGACCCTGCACTCCACTAGCAACATATGTGCCAACTCCCGTTGGACGGACACAGTACATGATTATTTAATTTTATCACAAGAAGCGTAAAGCAATGTATCACTACTGTACGAAGTAAGAAAGTTGTCCCGGTTCCCAGAATCACTCTGCATAGAAGTGAAAGTAGAAATCATACCTCTTCTGTCGAAAGTCTTTCCACCGTTCAAAATGACGTCGCTCAAAACACGAATCACAATAACAATTCAAGACCTGGACTATTTCTCCCCGTATCTGACTCCGGTCCGCACTCGAGGAACTCCTAACATCGACTGGCAGTGCTTCAGTGGCAACATACTCCCACTGCCACAAGAGCATTGACCGGTAGTCAATGACCGCGCGAGTGTCCACTTTCAAACGACAAATAAAAGCGAAGGGGAACCAAGAAGTCCGAGAATTATTTTCTTCGACATTTCAACCCTTCTATGCAGTCTATTGTACTCGAATTTCTTTTACGAATAGCGCACCTGTGCTGGATGCGTCTATCGATTATTAACGGTGTTTACCGCCTCACGCGGTAGAAGTCTGGGGATATCGAAAATTATAGGTTGCAGTTTCAGAGGTTGAAAAGAATTTAGCTATAGAGTGGGGAGGATAGGGTTGTGCTTGGTTTTCATGTCACTTGTGTCTCAACCATGGCTTACGATGGATCAGGTTGAACTTCAGTATTTCAATATCTGTCGGCTACATTTGCTGCTCATTGGCCAGTGGCCCTACCAAACAAATATTACTGCTATACCTACGAGGATTATTGCGGTCATACAAATAATCTCCTTTGGCATCGAAAAGGTACGATTGACAGAGTAGGTCAATAATTTATACATTCTTTGTGTAAAGATTGATGTTGACCTATGTTCATCATAGTACAGCGTGTATCATAAATTATTTTAAACAGACCTGGCGCCTCATCAAATTCGGAACTAATATGCAAATTTTTATTGAGGACATCCCCTTTTTTTGTTTGTGGCTTTGCGTGGTCATGGGTTACGGATGCTTTTGGTTCCACTTGGACTTGGTAAGTTCATTTTACTATTATGTACGAATAATGAGTATGAGGAAAATCCAGACTAATTAATTTGCGAATTCATATGATTTTTCTAATTTTCCTATCATTTCGTTAACGAAAACGTCGGATTTTTTCCATACTTCGGTATTAGAAGAATTTGAATCAGATATGAGTAATTTTATCGCATCAGTTGAAGGAAATGCTGGAGACAATAAAATACGATTGGCACTGCGCAATGTTGAACAAAGAGGACCATATTCTTGAAGCTATCACAAAACAAGGATGGAAACAGTCTATATCCATTTTATGTAATGGAACCGTTTGATCTTCTTCAGCCTGTCATAATCAGTTGATCCGCTTATTGAACTCACGTGGAATATACAAGTTTATGTTTAGAACCGTTGATGAATCATTCATTTCTATGTAAAGCATCACTAATTTTCGCAGTTCGTATCAGTGCAAGAAATAATAATTATTTTATTTTGCTTTGGCTGATTCCAGCGTTAACGTATGCAGTAGGATCAATCTTCTCCATTTTTTTATTTGCACCTGAATGTGTTAATAACTTGTTGCCATGGAAAACCAATACCACTTACCCCCGACAACCGTTCGTTGGCGCATTCTTGCTTGATCCGAATGTACACTTTCCCCTTCGTTTTCCATATGAGTATGCCATCTTGATATGGACGGTTTTAGCAGTATCTGCCATGATTTTGCAGTTCCACATGCTCATTATTCATGCATGCGGGATGTTCGCAATTTTTGGGTGAATGCTTATGTCAATAATTATTTTGTTGTACAAATTGGGTCTTTTGAACTGACCCAACGAATCTTCTACAAATACTCGAATTCCAGGCACCGCTTGGAACATGTTTTCCATGATAATTCAGAGAAATGTATAAAAGACGTCAGAATACACACTGTTTTGGTACGCATCCTCAAGCACCACAAGCAGATTATGCAGTTAGTACCGAACCTTTTAATATTTCTGGAGACCTAAGATTTATTCGTCATATAACATATTATATCATTTTATGGTGGGGGATCAAGGTACGTCGACACTTTAAACTGTTATTATGCTGCGTGTTACTGCTTTATAGGGATTGGCGTCATTTTTACGATCAGCAGTTTGTTAGTTAATGTGAGTTCACGCAGGGAAAAGCCTCGAGCTATTATACCGTATACGTTAGTTAGTCAACATAATTATATTTTTAGTGATAATGATTCATGTGTGCACTAGATATCAATATACACTATGTGCCAAAAATATCCGAAAATCTTAGAAGGGATGATTCTGATTTCATTTGAAGGAACCTTTTTTTATCCAGGAAAACGACGGACCGATCACAACGTGGCTACAGCGGGCGGACTCCGCCTCGGCGACCGTAAGCGCGGTCTGATTGGTTCGTCTTTTTCGTGAATATCAAAAATGTCCAAAATATTCCAGGATCAAGACATATGTTGTCAATGTTAGCAGTATCAACAAATTTTCCGTATGTCTGTATGAATCGCCCAGAACGGTTTTCGAGATGTTCTTGATCTGTAATTTTTTTTCTTAAATGGTGAATCGTACTTCATACTTCAATTTCATAGTCAAGCAACTGACTTGACGTGGTCGAAGTCGATGAGCATGTCAGCATTAAAGCTGCTGATTAATTTATCGAGGAACTTGTATAATAAACTGTCTAACCATCATTATCGTCATCTTTCAGAAGCATTTATGTTTAGGTGTGTATTTATATCAAAGACGACCGAAAGATTGATTTGGCCATTCTTTCCACATTGAACCTTATTGGAGTCTTCTTCAACTTACACTTCTTCTGTTCTTCAGCACAACAACTTCTGAATGTCAGTACTCATGTTTTTCGGCAGATGTAAGTAATTAAGAAAATTTCATTTCACGTGGAATGGCAAAAAGTTTTGTTATGTTCATTATAAAATATGTTACATAATAAACATTTCAGGTACTGGGGAGATTGGTACACTGCATCGAATTCGAACCAGAAGATACTGCTCCTACTCATGTATAAATGTACGCAGCCAGCCAGAATCGCATTCTCCACGATTTTCTCGATGTCATTAGAGACTTTCTACAAGGTAAGATTAGAGCATCAACAACCTTGTTCGAGGGCCTCTTCGTTTATTTTCATTCCGAATTATTTAAGTATCTGGAGACTTCGGTGTCCTACTTTACGGTGCTTTATTCGCTACGATGATCTGTGCTATTTTTCATCGAAACGGACACCTCTCCTCGATCTGGTTAGTACGGGTACACAAGAAATATTTTGGAGCACATACTAAGTTTGATTTCAGCCCAAGTCAGGAGTTACAATTTGAAACACGGAAAGAAACTAGGAAAATGTCTCGTCTTTAATAATAAGGAACTCTTTATGTAACAATGAACGGCTATTAAAATTTGTTTTGAATTGTTGAACTCAGTGTCGTTGAAGACCTACTTTAAGATCAACATCATCAGGAGTGCTTGTCCTGAACTGCCTGTATAACTATAGTCTTACTATAGTGAAACTTTTAGTGTTGTACAATGTTTGTACACGATTATTTCATTTTTCACAGACCGGCATTATTCTATGTAATACTACTGTAGGAAGTAAGATAGTCGTAGCTAGAACGTATTATGCTATTTAGATTTAACGAAGAGCAGTAACACGTCCCAGTTCCCAGAATCACTATACATACAATTGAAACTAGAAATCATACCTGTTATGTCGAAATTCTGTCCATCGTTCAAAATGACGTCGCTTAAAACACGAATCACTATAACCACTCAAGACCTGAACTATTTCTTCCCATATCTGACTCCGGTCCGCACTCGAACAATTCCCATCATCGACTGGCAGTGCTTCACTGGCAACATACCCCCACTGCCACAAGTGTATTGACCGGTTGTCAATGACCACCCGAGTGTACACTATCACACGACAAATAAAAGCGAAGGGGAACCAAGAAGTCCGAGGAGAATTATTTTCTTCGACATTGCAACCCTTCTATGAAGTCTATTGTACTCGAATTTCTTTTTCGAACAGCGCACCTGTACTGGATGCGTCTATCGATTATTAACCGTGTTTACCGCCTCACGCGATGGAAGTCGCGGAATATCGAAAAGTATAGGTTGCAGTTTTAGAGGTAGCAAACAGTTTAGCTATAGAGTGGGGAGGATAGGGTTGTGCTTGGCTTTCATGTCACTTGTGTCTGAACCACGGCTTACAATGGATCTGTTCGAACTTAAGTATTTCAACATTTGTCGTCTACATATGCTGATGGCTGGCCAGTGGCCTTATCAAACAAAAATGACTTCTGTACCAACGAGGATTCTTGCGTTCACAGAAATAATCACCTTCGGCTTAGAAAAGGTACGAATGACAGACTAGCACAGTAATTCGTATAATGGTTGAATCAGATTATACATTGTTTGTATCGTAATTTATTTTACACAGACCTGCCGCCTCATCAAAAAGGGAAATAATATGGATATTTTTATTGAGGACATCCCCTATTTTTTTATGTGGCTTAGTGGGGCCTCTACGTACGTGTACAGTCACTGTTATTTGGAGTCGGTTAGTTGACTTCACTGCAAATAATGATTATAATGCTTACTAAATATCAGAATATACTTGGAAAATCTAAACTAATTAATTTCTGAATTCATATGATTTTCCTTTTTTTTCTCTATAATTCTGTTAACGAAATTTTCGGATTTTCTCAGATACTTTGGTATTAGTCGAATATGAACATCATCCGTCGATTTGTGTGATCGGATAAGATTAATTTTATCATATCAGTTTAAGAAATTGCTGGAGAGAATAAAACACGATTGGCACAGCGCAGTTTTGAACAAAGAGGACCATATTCTTGAATCCTTCGCATACCAAGGATGGAAGCAGACTGTATTAATTTTATGTAATGGATCGTTGACATGCTCCAACCTCTTATACACAGTCAATCCCGTTATTCATTCAAATCTTATCATTACTTTATTTTTTGAAAAATCTCCGCAATGTTCATCTGACTTCCGTTTCAAGACGAATCAACATTTTCTTAATATTATTTCTTGTAAAAATCTCTAAAATAGCTTTTATTCTTGCACTCTGTTTCTTATACAGGGTGTTTCGTAACTGGTGGTACAAGCGAGAAGGCGGTGAAATTACGTGAAAAAATAAGTCGAAAATATTTAATAAACACTATGTATAGTATGTAGTAGGAAGCTTCCACCTCGTATCCTATTTCATTGCGTGTTCCTAATTTTCCGGTACGATAAAAACAAACTTAAACTGCAACAACGATCCATTGAGACAATGATCTATAGTGCGATCCGTTATAAAGAGACATGATTAAGTGCACGCCACAGCACGCGTACCCGGCGAAAATTGAAAGTCGATTTTTTCGAAAACAAAGCCTCACATGAAAAAATTTTATACTAAATTTTTGTAAGAATATTTTAGGAACTCCTACGCCTTGAGTGTGGCGTATTGGGTTAAATAATTCAACTCTAATACTTCCAATACTTTCTCTTTATTAACTCTTCGTAGCTCGCGTCTCGCAGCTACATTCGCTCTCGACTCTCACAGTTCGAACCTCCCAGCCCTTGCATTCGTTTCTTTTATCCATTTCCATTCTTCTCTCTCGCACTCTCATTTTCCCTCTTTCTATCAGTCTCACATCCATACCGAAAAGACCCGAACACTCTTCTTTCACACCCCGGCCTAATCGGCCCAAACAGACTTCCTTTCACACAGGATCCAAACATGTTGGCGCCTCGATGTCTCGCCCATAGTCACTCTAACGGGTCTTTGCACACTAGACCGCGCCGCCCCGTACCGCACCAGCGTTTTCACTGACGCTCACCACTGGCGCGGCCGTTCGCCGCGCCGTAACCCGTCGAACGACCTAACTCAGACCATTCTAATGGTGAGCGCCACTGGAAATGCTGGTGCGGTACAGGGCGGCGCGGTCTAGTGGGCGACGACCTTAAACATTTACACCAGTCACTTTAAACATTCACACCCCTTCATTTTCGACTTATTTTTTCATGTAGTGTCACCTCCTTTTCGCTGGTACCATCAGTTACGAAGCATCCTGTATAATGGCGAATACAGCCAATGATTAGGGTCTATGTGTGCTGCTTCGGCTGATTCTAGCGTTAACATATATACTATCGACGTTCTATTGCATCTTCCAATTCGCACCGGATTTTCTGACTGACAAGTTACCGTGGAATACAACTCACCCCCGACAACCGTTCATAGGCGCATTCTTGCTTGATCCGGATAAAGACTATCCCCTTCGTTTACCATATAATTTTGTCCTCGTGTTGGAGACGGTTCTAGGATTCTGTGCCCTGTCTGTGCAGTTCCACATGCTCATTGCTCATGCACGCGGGATTTTTAGCATTTTTGGGTGAGTGCTTATGTCAGTAATTATTTGTTGTACAAATTGGGTCTCGTCAGATGACCCAACAAATCTTCACCAAATCTCTTCTGTAATCTGCAGACGCCGTTTGGAACATGCTTTTCATGATACTTCGGAGAAACGTATCAAGGATAACAGACTACACACTGCTTTCGTAGGCATCATCGAGCAACACTGGAATATTATGGAGTTAGTACTGAACATGTTAACAGTTCCAGGAACCGGCGAAGTTTCCGATTACGTCCATGCTCAGAATTGGATGAAATTTTGACTAAAATGATGATTGTCGGAAGGATTTTTGGCGACTTTTTGGTTACATAGGGACTGACACTGAAATGGTAAAAAATGTTTTTAGTCGAAAGCGAACTTATTTCCAAAATTTCATCCAATTCTGAGCATGGACGTAATCGGAAATACAGCCCAGGAACCTAAGATTTATTCATCATATAACATTTTATATCATTTTATGTGGCTGGTCAAGATACGTCGACATTTTAACCTCCTATTATTCTGCGCTTTGCTGCATTGCGGGATTGGGCTGCGTTACTACAGTCAGCAGTTTGTTAGTTAATGTGAGTTTACGCAGGAAAAGCCGCCAACTATTGCACCGTAAACGTCAATTAGTTAAAAAGTCCGAGAAACTTGACTCATCTCGTCATCTTTCAGAAGCATTTATGTTTAGGTGTGTGTTTATATCAGAAATGAGAGAAACATCGATTTGGCCATTCTTAGCTTATTGAATCTTGGTGGAATATTCTTCAATTTATTCTTCTTCTGTGCATCAGCACAAGAACTTCTGAATGTCAGTTCTAATGTTTTTCGGCAGATGTAAGTACATACTTAAAAAATTTCATTTTATGTGGAATGGCAAAAATATTGTAAGTATTATAATTCGAAAAAAAAAAAACATTCTAGGTACTCTGGAGAATGGTACACTGCATCGATTTCAAACCAGAAGACACTGTTGCTAATCATGTGTAATAGTATGCAGCCAGTCACAGTCGCATTTTCCACGATTTTGACGATGTCGTTAGAGACTTACTACTTGGTAAGATTAACATATTGACGGCCTTGCTCGGGAGTATCTTCGATTATTTTGATTCTGAATTGTTTAAGTTGCTGGAGACTTCGCTGTCCTACTTTATGGTGCTTTATTCGCTGCAATGATCAGTGCAAATGTTCATCGAAACGGACAGATCCCTTCGATCTGATTAGTACGGGTACATAAGAAATTTTGTTGAGCACATTCTAAGTATAATTTCAGCACAAAAGTCAGTAGTTAAAAATATAAAACATTATAATTAGGAACCTTTTATGTAACAGTGAAGGACTATTATAAAACCTGTTTTGAATTGTTGAGTTGAGTGTCCTTGAAGACATATTTGAAGGCCAACATCATCAGGGGTGCTTGTCCTGGACAGCTGGTTTAACAATCATAGTCTTACACTTTGATAAGTGAAAATTTTAATGTTTTACAATGCTTGTACACGATTATTTAATTTTTTTACAGACCAGCATTATTCTATGTAACACTACTGTAGTAAGCAAAAGAGAGTCACAGTTTCTTTTTCTACTTTGACTTTACGAAGAGCAGTGACTTCTCCCAGTTCTCAGAATCACCATGCATACAATTGAAATTACAAATCATACCTGTTCTGTCGAAATTCTTTCCATCGTTCAAAATGACGTCGCTCAAAACACGAATCACTATAACCACTCAAGACCTGAACTATTTCTTCCCATATCTGACTCCGGTCCGCACTCGAACAATTCCCATCATCGACTGACAGTGCTTCACTGGCAACATACCCCCACTGCCACAAGTGTATTGACCGGTTGTCAATCAACCACGCGAGTGTCCACTTTCACGCGAAAAATGAAAGCGGAGGGGAACCAAGAAGTCCGAGAATTACTTCCTTCGACATTTTAACCCTTCTATGAAGTCTATTGTACTCGAATTTCTTCTACGAATTGCGCACCTGTGCAGGCTGCGTCTATCGATTATTAACGGGGCTCACTGCCTCACGCAGTAGAAGTCACGGAATATCGAAAATTACAGGTTGCAATTTCAGAGGTAGAAAAGAACTTAGCTATAGGGTAGGGAGGATAGGGTTGTGCTTGGCTTTCATGTCACTTGTGTCTCAACAACAGCTTACGATGGATCTGTTCGAACTGAAGTATTTCAAGATTTGTCGGTTACATTTGCTGGTCATCGGCCAGTGGCCCTACCAAACAAAATTAACTGCTGTACCTGCGAGGATCATTATACCCGTGATACTAATCTCCATTGGCTTCGAAAAGGTACGATTGGCAGAGTACAATCACACGAATCAGTTCATACATTCTTTGTATAGTGACTGATTTTGACCGGTGTTTTACACTCATGGTACAGTGTATATCATAATTTACTTTGAACAGATCTGCCGACTCATAAAATTAGGAAGTGATGTGCGAATTTTTATTGAGGACATTCCTTATTGTTGTTTTTCTGTTACTATCTCCGCAATGTACATATGCTTCTGGGTCCAATTGGAATTGGTCAGTTAACTGTTATTTACAAATAATGAAGTGCAATGCTTTTTGAATGTCAGAGTATACTCGGAAAATCCAAACTAACTAACTACTAACTAAGTAACTAAAATTCATATTATTGAAGAAATTTTCGGATTTTCTCAGGTACTTTGGTATTAGTTGAATCTGAACATCATCCGTGGACTTGTGTGATCCGGTAAGAATAATATTATCATATCAGTTGAAGGAAATTCTGGAGAAAGTGAAAGACGATTGGCACTTCGCAATGTTAAACAAAGAGGACCATATACTTGAAGATATCACGAAACAAGGATGGAAAAAGTCTATACACTTTTTATGTAATGGAACCGTTTGATTTTCCTCAACCTGTCATAAATAGTTGATCTCCTTATTCCGTTCATCTGACTTCAATTTTCTTCTGTGTAAAAAAAGAATTGTTTTTGTAAAAATTTCTAAAATACCTTTTATTCTTGTACTTTGCTTCTTATAGAATGGTAAATGAGACCAATGATTAGGTTGAATTACTTACAGCCGGTACGTAACAGATATCTCAGTTATCTGAACGAACGCGTGTGCTACTTTCGCTGATTTCAGCGTTAACGTATATACTAGCGTCTTTCTACGTCACCTTGCAATTCGCCCCGGAGTTTCTGTGTAATTTGTTACCGTGGAATCGCACTAACATCCGAGAACCATTCGTAGGCGTATTCTTGCTTGATCCAGATAAAAACTATCCTCTTCGTATACCATTTGAGTACTGCGTCGCGATTGGGACGGTTGTATTACCATCTATCATGTTTCTGCAGTTCAACATGCTCGTTATGCATGGCTGCGGGATGTTCACTATATTTGGGTAAGTGCTTATGCCAGTACTTATTTGGTATGCGAATTGGGTCTTATCTAGTGACCCAACGAACTTCTCCAAATTGCAGACAACGTTTAGAACATGCTTTTCAAAATACATCGGAGAAACGTATCAAAGATGACAGAGTACACACTGTTTTCGTACGCATCATCGAGCATCACAAGCAGATTATGCAGTTAGTACTGAACCTTATAATACTTTCGGAGTTCTATTATTTATCCACCAGATAATATTTTATATAAGTTTATGGTGGCTGTTCAAGGTACATCGACTCTGTAAACTCGTATTATGCTGCGGTAAGCTGTTTTTTAGGGTTGATATCCGTTGTTACAGTCAGCAGTTTGTTAGTTAATGTGAGTTTATGCAGAGAAAGGTTCTATCTATCATGCCATAAACGTCAATTAGTCAACACAAATATTAGTTTTAGTAATAATGATTCACGTTTGCACTAGATTTAAAGTTACGTGGTGTCCCAAAAATGTCCGAAAACCGTAAAACGCATGATTCCTTATGTCTTTTTTGAGTCCTGAATTGATTGTGGGAAGCAGGAATAAAATAAAAATTGATTTCAGCCCTTCATGACATTGTTACCTTGAAAAACGTGTAACAATGTTCTTAGATTTTTCTAATCTATTACTGTTTTATATTTCACACATAATTTGTTGAGAAACTTCTATACGGAACTGTTTAATCATCACCATCCTCAGGTCTCAGAAGCATTTATGTTTAGGTGTGTATTTATATGAGAAACGAAGGAAACATCGAGATGGCTGTTATTTCCTCATTGACCGTTGGTATGTTACTCTTCAATATATACTACTTCACTTCTTCAGCACAAGAACTTCTGAATGTCAGTACTCATGTTTTTCGGCAGATGTAAGTAATTAAGAAAATTTCATTTCACGTAGAATGGCAAAAAGTTTTATAGTGTTCATTATAAAATATGTTAAATAATAAACATTTCAGGTACTGGGGAGAATGGTACACTGCATCGAATTCAAACCAGAAGATACTGCTGCTAATCATGTGTAATTGTATACAGCCAGCCGTAATCATATTCTCCTCGATTTTTACGGTGTCGTTTGAGACTTTCTACGTGGTAAGATTAGCATATGAAAGACTTTGCTCGGGAGACTCTTCGATTATTTAGATTATTAATTGTTTAAGCTGCTGCAGGCTGCGATGACCTACTTTTCGGTGCTCTATTCGCTGCAATAATCAGTGCAAATTTTCATCGAAAAGGACACAACTCTTCGATCTGAATAGTACGGGTACATAAGAAATTTCGTTGAGCACATTCTAAGTATACTTTCAGCACAAAAGTCAGGAGTTAAAAGTTAAAGAAAATCTCTCGTCTTGAATAATTATATAAGGACCTTTTATGTAACAATGAACGACATCTAGCTATTTCGACTAGAAGTTCTGCCATAAAATAATACAAACTAATACTTATAGTCTCTATCTAATTATGAAGATCTTTTTAAAATCTCAAGGCATGTGGCAACACAAGGAATAGAGATGTCCTGTAACTTGCACAATTACCGTGGCCATTACTGGAATTAACAAAAGCTGGTTTCAAGAGAAAAATGTACCGCGCGTTATTTATTCAAGCTATTTAATTTGCAGATCGCATCGTTGAGGCGCGACTGGTATCGCCGAAACGTAATCGATTGCTAGGATTCAGCTCGTTTATTTATTTATCCGTTCACGGGGTACTGTAAATATTTCACGATGAAATTTTGAGGATGCGTTCACCGATGTGTACCACGTCAGTGTTATCAGCGATTGTATTTCGCAGTCGGACGGGAACGAGTCCGTTTTACGTTTCATATTTTGTTATAAAAATATTGCGAGCGGGGTCACCTGTCCAGATGTTGCGGGACGAATCGTCTCCGGTGACTTGTACAATTTCTAGAAATTCACGGAGTGCTTGAACGAGACGATAATCGCGGTTCACGCGGATTCGCGCGTATGTATTCGGCCAATGAACGCGGGAAGCACGCAAATTATTCAGCGTCACAGCCGTTGGCGATGAATATCGTTAAATGGTCAACCGATTGCGACCACAATGGTTTACGAATTATTGGAACGGTCACATAAAGCGTTGCTTTCCGTCTGCTAGCCGCGTTAACTTCGTCAAAGCGTACGCGCAATCGCGAATAACGAAACGGGCGCACACAAAAAACTTTTTCAATATTCGATCCCGTGCGCATTTTTAGCGAGGAGAATCATGGCTGTGGATTTTTGTGCGCAATGCACGTTGCATAGACTACAAACATTCATGGTAAGCTTGTGCTGAGCACGATTTCCTCCGTGCAGAGCGCACTGTCGCACTGTGTTGCGATTCGAGGTGCTAGCTGGACAAAACCTTCTTTATTACTAATAATAACTGTGCAGATATTGGAAATATTTTTCTGCTTCTTCACACATAACGTATCCATACACGCTCTTTCTCCAAAACATATTTATACGATCGTCTTTCAAAAATTCAAATCGTGACACAGCGATCGCTGTCACTAAAAATATAAATATATAAATATAAATTGTACCGGTTCCCCCACTATCAACTATTTCATCGTGCTCTTAGCGTGCTTCGCCTCGCGTGAGGTGGGGAGGACCCAGGAGTAGGGAGAGGAGTCGTCCATGGCTGAGAGCCGCCATGCGCCAGTCACATAATGTCGCCAGAGCAAGAATTGTGTCTCCCACTCTACTTCTGCTGCGGCCCGATCACGTGACGCGTCTCGTCTCTGTCGTGCATGTCTCCTCTGGCCACACTGTCGTAGCTGATCAGGTAATACGTATTTGGGTCTATTTATTTATATATTGGACAACCAACCTTCATTTCTTTTTGGTAAAGGTAGACAATAGTAGTTTGTGTTCAACTTGTCCTAATGGCCTTTCCATTTTATAATTAGTAAATCTAGCGGATCTTTATGCATTTTCCAATTCTTGTAGACAGATTTTAAGAAAGAGGAATTAAATAACATCTCTTATTTTCAACGGGAACAACCTTTGTAGATCCGAAACAAAGAAAAAAATTGTACAAAATTCTATCGATTTTCATATTCTAGCCTTTCTTGAACATTTTCATAACCCATAATTGCATAAAGATCCGCAGTCTAATAATTAGCAACGAAACTGAAACTTGTTTGATACGGTCAATGAGTTTATGTTCTGCATTGATATTTGTGGATCAACCTATTGTGCGTTATGTTCCTAAACAATTTGGGATATTGAAACTATTGTATTTGCACGCTTCAATTGAGTCGAGTTTGATATGTATTTAGTTACAATTTACTACCGAACAGTAGCATACGTAATTAATTATGACTACACACGAACAACATGAACATTCAGCTATTAGAGTGTTCATGTTATTATTAAAATAATCTCAATACAATAATGTTCAAATATAAAACGAAGAAACGTGCCTTCGAATACGTATCAATCGAGAATCTTTTTTATTAGTAGTTTTATTATGCAAACAGCTGAACCCTTGTGCTGAAACATAAAGTTTTAATAATTCTGAATTTGTTTGCTAATTAATTTTCAGGAGCTGGTACTGCCCATGATGGTCCGTGAATTTAGTTTGAAACTTTCGTTGTAAGGAACCCTATTCTTATGGTAACAAAGCTTCCGCTGTACTGTAAGTAACCATCCTATTTTAATAAATACATAATAAATTTTACATATTACGATATTATTAAATATTCAGGACATTTATCACTTTTCTCTTTTATATGTGTGTGTACATCTTTAAAATTAATGATTCTTGGTATATATTATAGTTAAACTTCGAGGTCCAAAATTATATTTAATTATATCCTCATATTCCTCGTGAAAAATCATAGGTATTGCTCGCGATGCTCGTTGCAAATATTCACGGATCGTTCAACACGAACACTTGTGAACTTATGTAGGAAAAATACACGGGGAAAATACAACCTGCGGGGTCAATGAACTTTCATCTCGAAGGGCAGGCCGGCGAATGAAATTCCATTTGTTTACGTTAAACAAAGCACACGAAATCAACCGAACCCCTGGCGGAAAGCGAGAAAATCATTTGCGTAATGTTAGCGAAATGAAAGAATACAAGAGAAATGTTCGATAAAGAGAATTTTATTACAAAACCGTGATATAACCATCATTTTACGATGATTATAGATTTCCCAGTAAATACGATCGCGCGGTACGATCGGTACGAAAATAGTAACCGCGAACGAGTAATTAAATGGGATGAATGATCGATCGACGGTTTTCAATCATCGGAAGTGAGCGTCGTTCAACATTCATATCATTTAATTACAAATCAATGATCGCCGTAATCCACCTGATTATTTACGATAGTGATCATGTGCGTTTACAGTTTCCGTCGATCTGTGTTCGTTCATGTACTTGAAACGACATGTAATTAGTTCACCGAGAAACTAATTTAAAAATACCTATTTTACAACGGCCCGTGAATGGTAGAATTAATCCCGTACGATCTGACGTGCACTGTTGCGTCAGAATATACAGGGTGTTCGCGGTGAATTCGATCACCGTTTCTCTCGTCAATATTTATTGCAGTGTGATGCGGATTATCCAGAAATAGAAATTTCGTAGAAACTTTGTATCATCAATTATGCTATATTTCTCCTGTTCCGCTTAACGAAATATTCCGAAAAAATTCACGAAAATTTAGCCTGACGGCATACACTGTGAATTTTTTCCAAGGGTAAACTTTACTTTACCGGACTCAAAATTGGTGCGTTTCTCCTATAAATTATGGTGTATTTGGTATGTAATCCAGTAGATTTGTTCCCGGGGCGGCTGCAGACCGAAGTTTCGATCATGCAGGATCAATGGTTCAGGAGTTATGCTTGCTTAAAGTTGAGCAAAGTGTTTTTAACAGGTAAGGGCGCCGCCATATTGGTTTGTAGTGACGACCGCGGGCCGTTGCTGCCCACCCCCGACCTAATCACCAATCAAGTACCACCTAGCGGCTCTGCTCGGTAAGCAGCGTGCGACACTACTTACTTACCTGTCAAAAACACTGCAGATTGCTCAACTTTAAGCAAGCATAACTCCTGAACCATTGATCCTACAGGATCGAAACTTCGATATGCAGCCGCCCCGGGTACAAATCTACTGGATTACATACCAAATATATCATAATGAATCTGAGGAAGGCACAAATTTTGAGTCCGGTAAAGTAACGAGCAGCCTTTTTCAAATTTTCTGGTACAAAATCGATTTTTAAAAAATCCCAGAAGCCTAAAGTTGATTTTTTAATGAAGTTGACCATTTTTATATTATTGTGGCAGTTCAATTTTATTATGATTATCAATGTGTATGTATTCAAGAAATCTCTAAAAATCGAAGTGCGCAATGAAACGATTGTTGACGAGCGCAGCGCGGTTTGATCGAGTCCGATTAATTGCGTGGATAGATATGGTAATTAAGGAAGTAGGTATAGATCAAACATAATGTACCTATAGACCAAATACCGCGCCCGAATCAGAAGTATCAAATTAATTGTTTAGCGTGATGTTTGCTCGACTGATTGACAGGATTGTGGAAATGTTTACTCGGATATACGAGTGGAGCGGGCAATAAATATTGATCACTGTAGTCTGGTGCGCTCGGCCGTGTTCTTCTGACCTAATACACCGTTCTCCGTTACCGTAATTCAGAAAGTGGTATAATAACTGGTCGAACTTCGTCGGGGATTTATCGTACCTTCTTTCGCGTGAAAGCTTCACTGGAAAATTTCCAGTGCAACCGTATTTCGAACTATTCAATAAATAAGCTGCATCGGCGATACCGCGACGCGTATGAATAAATAGACCGTAGCAATAATTCCCTGAGAATGTTGCGGTGTTATAAAAGATACAGAATTATTTTACGGGTCGATCTATGCTGGGAATATAAAATCACATGCAAAAATGTTTGCGTCTAGATATGAAGTATTTATTGGTTTAGGGTGCTACAAGTATATCCATCGATCATAACTGTTTGCCCATTCCCGTTTGTTTCACTTTATCGAGAAATATGGAACGCACTTCACAGAGATATGGCTTTCATCGCAACAATAGCGGTGAAATGAATTAAAATTTATGTTTATACTCCGAGCAGCACCAAGAGGCGATCTAATGTAGATCGTTGATGAAAAGTAAATGTGTAAAAATCGGTTGTTAATATATGCATTACACCGGGCTGAAATTTTTCCTTTGAGAAGAGTCGAGCGGAACCTAATAATTACAACAGGTCATTACGAAAACAGGTCATCGATCGATATAAATATGACATTATGTATGATCGACTCTCGGCCAATTTATTATTTATCAGCGGACCCATGGAACTTTTAGTTATAATGGAAACAATTAATGAATGTATGCAACGATTGCAGAATATTGAATTTATGTTTACACGTTGCAAGTGCTACACGTGAATACTGATTTGTATTGGGGCGATTAATTATTAATGCAGCCAGGTTTATATATTGCCCGTATCCGGAAAAGTAATTACTTCGAATAATTTCGCGATACTTCGGCGCGGTTGTAAGAGAACGGATTTTCAAGCTAGTGTTAATATTGAACGAACTTCATATTTTCTCTCCCGAGTTCTGACAAAAATAAATTCGCTCGTTTGATAATGGAAACCACAGTTATCTACTCGCGGCAAACTAATTTTTCCTTGGATTGTATTAATTGAGAGGTCCGTTATAAACGTTCGAAAATATATATCAAACTTCCGGCTAAATATATTGAAATTAACGCGGCTAGTTCTGCGAGAATTTTGGTAATCTTTCAGCGAACGTCCGTGATATTCCAATTAATTACCGTTGCCGCCGAAAATTGCGGCGCAGTTGAAATTTGCACTCGGAGCGTATTGAAAATATTGGCGGGATCTAATTAAGTTTATTATTTTCATATTTCAAAGTTGACGAGACTGTTGCTGGCTCGGCAACACTCGACCAATATTGACGCAGGGCCGAATGATATTCAACCCACATTATCCGGAGAACCGGAGAAGTAAATGCATTACCGTTCCCGGAGGATTATAATTGTTCAACTATAAAAGCCAGCCAAGTTTCTCCGTTCGGTAGAACACCTAAGCTCGCCTCCGATAAATTTTCCTCGCCGCAGAGTATACCGCGCTCCCGTAATTCTCCCTCAAATTCTACAGACCACAGTGTATGAAAAAAGAGCTTTGCTTTGGCTTTTATCAAAATGCCGAGGCATTTAGCAGCGCTGATTCAGCAAAGATTAATTGTCCGTGCTTGAATAATTTCGCATGAACAATTTTACCTTCGCGCCAAAGATATGCGGAAATACTACCACTACAACAACGAAACTTCAACCAAATTTTTAGGCAATGCGAAAATATTTTTTAAAGTAGTTCTTCGAGGTCGGTGATCTTTTTTTATTTAATAATTTGATAGAATCAAAAAGAAAATTTATAATTATCGTATGCCTAAAACTACTGCTCAATGCTTAGAAAGATGTTAGAAAATGTTAGAGTAACTTATTTTTGGTCCCTGCTTTTTACACCCATTGTTATATACGTATCAATATGTAAAGTACCATATTATTTTGTCTAGCGCTGCATAATTCCGTCCATAGTTCCCCAGAGGGAGGAGTAAAAGGAGGGGAAGCAACTCATAAACGGACGCTAACGGGAGATCTACGTTAACCGTGAATTTTTTCATTTTCCGTGGACGAAGCAGACAAGTGCGGCGCACAATTTCCAGCATTCTTCGGCGAAGGAACGGTGCGAGTTTTTGCGTACAATATTAAATTTCGAATTTATGAGACGGGGAAATTGCAGCCACCATAACGAGCAGGTAACGCCACCTATCAGTCGCGAGTTACTAGTACACCCTGTACAGAACGGGAAGTCGATGGCAGTCGTGCAGTTTCTGCCGACGCGGCCGGATTATTAATGATGTTTCGTGTAGTTAATTTATCTTGGCGTGTGCGGGCGCTCGCGCGCGCGCAGTATGCGCCGCCGATCTAATTACCTCCGGTAAAATCGTTCGCTTTATAATACATCTTTGAACAGTTTCGTAATCGAATGCACAGATATCGATGATTTATTCGACTGCCGATAAACCACTTCTGGCAACTGGACACGGAAAATGTTTACAATGAATCTTGCCCGTGTCCGATAATCCTGGTAAGCGAAAATTCTCTTTAACGAAACTTTCGAAATTTACGGGATCGAACTCGGACATCTAAATAATATTCTGAAGCTCTCTCTGTATAAACATTCCTCCCTCCCTTTTTAATCCCTTCGCAATCATGGGACGCATGTGCAGAATCGGCTACCATTATCAGCGCGAGAGGACGCGTCACGTGACCGCGCCCTGGCGGAAGCGTGGGGGAATAGCGACGTAGAAGGGGAGAGTAGGGGACTTAATCGGTACTAGAGCGCGGTAGTAGGGGTAGCCGATTCTACATCGTCGAATCTCGGAGCACTAGTTGCCCAGGGCTAGTGATGGGATCTGAAACACTTCGAATCGCTGCGATACAATGTTCACGACGAAAAATTCGAATCACTTCCAACATAATTCGAAGCTTAGAACTCTTGAAGATCTTAATAGTCTTGAAATCCAAATCTAATCCACACTTTACCTTCAATAGAGAATTTGTTCTCATCGATGGCAAATCTTGAAAAAGAGTCTCGATCAAAACTTTCAAGAGTTTCAAGAATTTCTGACTTCGAATAAACATCGAATTGGATCGAAATCTTGTAGTGATTAATTGTTTGAAAATTTTCCAGGCAGAGAATTGAATGCCCATCACTACCCAGGGTCATGCACTTCATCTGAAAATAATTTTTACTTTGACTTGACTGACCTGGGAATAATCGCCGTCCCTCATCTGGTAGTCGAAGACGTAAAAATACGTTTTAGGCATGGGCTCCCTATCCGGATCGAGTAGGGGTACCACGTGAGGATTGCTAGGCTTCTTCGTGTGCCTCAAAGTGAAGAGATCACCAGTTTGCACTAATGGCGCCACGAACTGAGCGTCGCTGAGTGCTTGAACGCAAGCATCTTTTGTGTTGACAGGGTGTTGAACGGTGCGCTCCCAGTCTGTGTACTCATTCACCACCTGAAAATGCATTGCAGCATTATTAGTAGACTCCGGCTCTCTGTATGAAATAAAATGTTTGCGCAGTGATTTCGCTTGGACGCATTCATATTTCCGCGAGTTACATTGAATGGAAGCTAATTGCTCTAATGAAAGATAATCTCTGCATGAATATATAGTGTATAAACTATTGCTGCTCAATTAATTTTTATGCATTTCTGTAATAATTCCTCTGCTGTGGTTACTCAGTTAATTTTGAATATTATTGTGTAAATTACATTTCCCTGCAAATAAGTAATTCAATGCAGCAGAAATTCAGAGGGCCGCAGGGTGTCACAAATATGGCGTCGCAAATGTTTCATTAAAGTGTCACGACGGAAAATTACACTAGACTGAATGGTACCATATAACAATTTACAAATTTTTCCACTAACTATTGTTGTTTATTTATCCATGTACGGTAATCTCTTTCACGGTGATATTTCCGGTGATCAGTGGAGTTTGCAAACAGTTGTATTAATAAACGTTGCTTACGTAAACATATAAAATATCGTCAATTTGTGTGCTTGTTCGTATCGTATTGAAAAACGCTCTACGGTTTCATATTTTATTTTCGTTTCACGTTCTCATACACTGTTCGAATAAAGCATTTATAATCCTGCGCTTCTCAATACAGTTATTCAAATTTTGAGTAGCATATAATATCCTGGAATTTCAGTTTACCGGTTTTTAAAACTTAATCTGTAGAGTTTGAACAATCTTTAAAATTCACGTATTTCGCTTCGCACCATTTCCAGTATAAAATCTTTTTCACACATTCTTTAGATGGTGCAATGATACGTTTTATATTCGAATCGCTCATTTGCTAAATCCACTATCTCCATAAACTGAAAAGTAAAGAAAATTATGAAATATACATTCATTTTAAATAACTATTTCACGTTCTGTCATGCGGGAAATTTATTTTAAATGTGAAAACTTAGCAGGAATGAAGCGCTTAACAGTCCACCCTGATAAAAGGGTAAAATAGCAGAAAATTAATTAGCACATTGCTCTGTTTGAGTGAAATAAATTTTTATTCGCCGTGTGTCTAGATCGGCAATTTATTTATAACAATTGCCACGCAGCAGTGCGCGAATACGCCCTATCATAGATACGTGATTACAGATGACGTATATTCCAATCTGGTTCGACGTCATACAATTTATTCGAACGCGAAAGCAATTAGCGGACAGTCAACGTATCACGTTCTAATAAAAACGCGGGGTAAAAACGTCTGCCCGGGCACGACACAAATAACCCAGATACGGCGATCGGCGTCGAGAGGATCCGAAAAAATGTACCACGCCGGTGGTGTGTCGTTGGACAACAATTAAACGGGAATCGCGCCATAACTACGATGAAATTCATTGGGGCTCGAGCGTGACGCGGAACGAAATTCAAACAGCCGCGGGCGGAATCCCGACACGAGCTCGTACTTTTTATTAACGATACACATGCAAAACCGGCCCGAGAGAGTCCGACGTCTCGCCCCGGGGAGAAAGTTCCGCCGGGCGTGTCCTGCTTTTATTATTCGCGAAACAGTTTTTGCTGAAATGTCGCGCCCGCGAAACACGATCCCTGCTTTTGAGCTGCCGCGTCGTGAAAAAAATTGCAAGTCCTTCCCCCCTACGAACCTCCGTCGAACAATGACAATGACGAAATTTCATTCTTCCGCTGTACGTACGACGGCAATTCGTTTCCGCGCCGTTCCGGTCGACTGTGACATTTTTATGAAACACATTCAATTCGCAATCGATGTTGCGAACGGGAATTGAAGGAAATGAGAAAATACAAAGGACTTCGGTCGCAAAAGTGTTTGCCAGAATTTTACCTAATGGACCGCGAATCATTCTGATCATTCTGCAAAATAAAAATTGTGTCTGCTGGAATGTGATCACTAGACTGCGCGGATCTTTATGGAAAATAAAAATTTTCTTCGTCAATTACAAGATACTGAAAACCCACATATAAAAAATTATTTATATTTTTAACGATTTTAATAAATTGCAAATAACATGTGGACGTTCTCTCTCTCTCTCTCTCTCTCTCTCTCTCTCTTAAATTGTTTTAATATTTCTACTGTTTTAAATTACATCCACCCATTTTTGTCATAAATGCATAAAATCCGTAGTCTAGTGATCACAAACTATAGTGCAGATCGAAGTTTCGAACCTCTAGGATTAATAGTTGAGGAGTTATGGTCGCTTAAAGTTGAGCATATTTCCAGTTTCTTGACAGGTAAGACGTTCGCACGCCGCTTACTGAGCTCGCGGTCGTCACTACAAACCAATATGGCAGCGCACTTACCTGGCAGAAACACTGAAAAATGCACAACTTTCAGCGACCGTAACTCCTGAACGATTGATCCGACAGGATCGAAACTTCGAGCTGCATCCGCCCCGGGTACAAATCTACTAGATTACATACCAAATACATCATAATTCGTAGGAGAAAGGTACTAATTTTGAGTCCGGTAAAGTAAAGTTTACCCATTAATTTTTCTAATATTTTTAATTTATACGATTAGTGTGAATTTATTTCTTTCAGTACACATTATTTTAAAAAATTTGGATGGACAAGCATCCTTTTTATAAAGCGCTCTAAAATGTCTGAAAAACCGAGCGTGATGTGGAATGTTTCACAATAAAAATCTATACAACAAACCTTTTTTATCGTAACGCATAATTGGTGTTGGACGGTATAACAGGAAATTTCATACGCATTCGTTATCATTTGAGGGAACAATAAAGAATCGTTGACGTCGGTATGCCGCGCCTATCAAAGTGAAGCTTTCGATCGGGGTGCGGGTCGATATCGTACGAACTTTCGGGTTGTTTTCGTGCAAACCCGATCGCGGTGGGCACAATTAAACAGCGATTTGCGGTTGAATAACGTTTTACGATTATGGATAATTAGGCAGGAAGCCGGAAACGATATGTTTTTATAGTCAGTTGGTAGGGGTGGGTGGTGGAACCGACGATGATCCGGCGAACGTTCGCCGAATTATTCCCTAAGAGCATTATGAAAACGAACGCGAAATGGACATAATCTTCGGAATCGTTGGCTTATCGGAATATTCCGGTGGATGAACGACACCGGCGTCCAATACCAGCAAAATATTCACCGGCTTTCTGATACTTCACTCTTTATGTTCAGGATGGGGATCAGATATGAAACTCGCATCGAGATATGTTTATTAGCAGTCTTATCGCCGCTAATGGAATATGTGGCATAATTAAATCGCCAGATGGGACATAAACGGCTCGGATATTCGGGGATAAATTGAACGTAACGCGTAAGTTGCCCATGGGAATGCCGAGCAGATGCAATACACCGTGTGCTCGAGTGTGATTTCATTACTCCCCGACCCTTTTTTTTTTAATTCACGTGAACCAAATTTCGGATTATTGCCCGTTCTTAATTAAGGCAAGGGTAAAGCGATTAAAAATTCAATACACCATCGCATGCAAATGTTTCATCGTTTGCTTCATATTAAAAACAAATCGATAAAAGTTTGAATATTCGGCGAATTCACTTCTTGAATTGTATTATCACAAATGTGTACTATTAAAAAGGTCGTTTTAAAAGTATATGTATATTGTATATTTAATATGTAAACTCACTGTGTAAAATATTTCAGTCAGGTGGTACACGTAGGCGTTCCTCACGTAGGTTCTGATGATCCTGTCCCTCCTCTCGCCCTCGAAACCCAGCTGGACATCTTTCTCAGCGAATTTCCACAAAGCTTCGCTCGTCGTCACGCCGAATAACAAATCGTACTTGTTGTTGCTGGTGATGGGTGCGCCGTGCTCCGATTTCTTCGGGAGTGGCCTGAGAAGCAGAAAGTAGAGAGTACGTCCAATTATATCTCTTTTCAACAAAGAAAACTATTCTTTTAGAAACGCTTCAAACAAACTCTATTAAATATAAAATTTACGTATATACACTGCTGTGCAAAAGAAAGAAGCACCCATAGATATAATGACAAACAATACCTTTATGTAGAAATTTTATTGTTCAATGATTGATTTATTGCATTTAAAGTATTAGAGGGTAAATTTTACTTTATCGGACTCAAAATTTGTGCGTTTCTCCTATAAATTATTATGTATTTGGTATGTAATCCAGTAGATTTGTATCCGGGGTGGTTGCAGGTCGAACTTTCGATCCTGTAGGATCAATGGTTCAGGAGTTATGGTTGCTTAAAGTTAAGCAATCTGCAGTGTTTTTGATTGGTATGGGCGCCGTAAGTACGATATCACTCCGCCGCACGAGGAGCAGGGGAAACAGAGTCCCTACAACTGTATGCCCGTGCTGCCATCTAGCGGTTCTGCTCGGTAAGCGGCGCGCGATCGTCACTGCAAACCAATATGGCGGCGCTCTTTCCTGCCAAAAACACTGGAAACTGCACTACTTTAAGCAAGCATAACTCCTGAACCATTGATCCTACAGGGTCAAAACTTCGACCTGCAACCGCCCCGTTGTCTAATTTATAAGAGAAAGGCACAAATTTTGAGTCGGGTGAAGTATGAAGCAGCCATATTAGATAATCCGCAATAACACATATGCTCAGAACTATTCAATTAAATAGGAATCCTTTTTCAAAACTTACTGTGTTCTTATCTGATCTTTTACGATTTTTTATTAAATATGGCCGGGTGCTTCTTTCTTTTGCACAGTAGTGTATCTTCGTCTATGACGAATGTTGATACGTCTAAAAAAAAGAATGATTGCTCTAGGTTTTCTCATCTGGCTACGTCGATGTCGTCGGCCCGATCTGAATATGCTAATGACTTGGAGGGACAAGGCTGGGTCATTTACAATCCTGCTAATGAACCGCACTAATGTCCGCGGCGGATCGAGCTGGTCCTGCATCTACTTTCCATTTAATGAGGACCCTCGATAAAGTCTCGGGACGGGAAACGAAGATATTATGGAAACTTGCCGGAGATGAGGAGGTTATCGATACTTTCGCGAGAGTAATTTAAATAATCACTCATTACGTCCCGCCGGGCGTGAAGTTAAAAATGTATGCAACAATTACGTTGCGTACGTCAGGAGTGACTTCCACGCAATTTCGTTATTCTCGAATTTAATTTGTACCATGAATTATGAGACGCTCGGTATAATTATTACTAGAATCGGGATTTTATGCATTTATAATAAAAATGAGCAGGCATAATTTAAAACTGTGAAAATATTAAAAGACTTTAAGAGTACTAATATATTATTTTCACCACATTAAAATTATTAATGGAGAATATAAATTTATATTTAGCTCCTGTGTCTTGCACAATTGATGCACAAACATTTTTATTTTGCATAAACATCCGGGGTCTAATTATTACTATTGTATTGTGTATGAACTGAGTGAAAGAGGGATTGTGTGAATTCTGAATGGACAGATTAGAGAATCGGTCGAACAGATAGCCGAATACTCGAAGTAGATTCTAGGCCAAGTATCCTCGAAAGAGTCTGTATGATGTATGTCGGGTGCTCACCCAAATCCTTGGAATTCCGGACCCATGTAGGACAACAGGTCCTTTTGAAAGTCGGGCTTGATGACCACACCATCGACGCTCGGCCCGAAAGCGCTAAGAAAGGTCGGTGGTTGGATGTCGACCTGCATCAGTTCCTCTAGACTACGTCCTCGAAGACAATCGACGATCAGTTCGTTGTCCTTGAGCAGATCTTCCGGAACCGAACAATTGACAGCCTTGGCGAGCTTCAGCGCGTACGAGACAGGATCCTCCACCACAGCCCAAGATGACAGCGCGCTACCCGACAGCAGTATTGCTCTTTTGAATAGACCTGGACAGACAAAGAAATTTCATTTGTCAATATTTCATCTCTACGTTCGATACTTTGTCGGTCTAGCTATAATAGTAGATTGAATTTAAACGAATTTGTTATTTGCGTTTAATTCCATAGGATTTTATTCGCCGCAGCTGCAATCCGTAAACACTATGAAACACGGAGCCGGAAACCGACAGATTAATCTGTTAATGCACTGGATTGTCGAAAATATTCTCTCGTGTCGTTTCGAAAATGTTTAAACGCAAGTTTCAGGTTGTTAAAGAAAAATATTAGCTTATGTATATTCGCCGAAATTGAATACGTTATATTTTATAAAGTATGAATTCAGAAAGAAAACGCAAGTTAAATATGTCGATATCGTTCGGTAGTAACAATTGTGTGACAAAATGAAGCATTCCGGTAGAATGTTCAAAAATGTGTACATCGCTAGCACGTATGGAAGTCTGGCTGAAAACCAGGTTCCGAATGTCGCGGCGCGAGCTCACGGATACAGAAGCGAAAACTTTCTTCGTGCTCGATACAGAAACTGATTAATTAAGGAATCTTCCGGAATCTTCTTTCGTGTAGTTTCGACGGTGTCTGCCCGGCAGCCGGTGCGGCAGCTCGGCGAAAGTTCGCGTCGTTTGTCCCAAGTTCTTGCGGAGTTCTACGGAACGACGAGGTTCGCTTCGACAGATTACGGAACGTTCTGTTATAAATCACGCGACTTGCTACGTTCGATTCGTCCGCAGTACGTCCCCGTTCCGGGTAATGAAAGATTAATAAGGGTGAATCGCAGCCCGTGACGTCTCTCGCGGTTGCTGTTTCGGGACGTCGTCGTCTTCGTCGTCGTCTCGTGGTTCTTTCGCGATCAAGTTCGGTGAAAGATGGCGGGAACGGAAAGTAAGAAAGTCGGTCTGCGAGTTGATTTTCCGGATCGATGCGGTTGGACCTTATTTTTCAATCGTTTCTTTCCGCAGACTCGACGACTTGCCTCTGCTTGCATGATTTATGAATCTACTCCGACAAACTTCTACGAGGAATACACTATTAACCCCACTTCACTTAGAATTTGGTTGTTGCATATCAAATAGCCGATTCGTAACAATAATTGTTCTCGGAATAAATTAATTGTACTACTGTTTATGGCTGGACAAGTAGAACAGACCAACCTATGATCAGACGAATACGGTAGAGCTGATCTGTGGTCAGACAGGTAGAATGATCGTGAGATAAATGGTACAGGAGTGTCCTATGGTTAGTCAAGAGGAATGAGACCTGATCAGACAAGCGGATTAGGCGCGGTATGTGGTCAGCTAAGTATAATGAGGACGTCGTGTGGCCGATAAATGGAATCGACGAATCATGGCAGCCAGGAATACCTTGGAAACTGCAGGCACAGTATAAATGATTACTTCATATCTGCAATTTTCATTATAGGCGCAGATAGAACAGTTAACAATAGTAATTCCATAAAATTAATTGGTAATTATTTACGGGGCCCTCCTCTCCGATTTTGATGAGATTGTATGTTGTCAGAACAACTTTCTTAGATGAGAAAATAAGTTGAAAATACGAAATACATATTATTCCTGTGAGATTTTATGTTTGAGAACTACGAGTTTCAGTATATGCAGAAAGTAGAATTGGTTGGTCATGGTCAGACGATTCCTATCGAAAGATTCTGAAGAATGTCAACTCAATTTCGTCCCAGTCTGCATACAGAGGGTTTAAAATATTTATACCACAACGAATAAGCCTAATTTGAAGTCTCGGCCTGTATAAATTTTTCAATTTCCTAAAATGCCCCCGACTGCTTAACGACAGAAACTTATTGAAGCGCCTAATAGTATTTCACCGTGCTCGGCGCCGTAAAGATCAAGCGCCCTTTACATTCGCCGAGCAGGTTCGTTATCGAAGCTTCCGTCATCCGAGGGTTAACGGAGGAAAACAGGCTGTTTGGCGCACGCTTTGTCTACGATGGAAACAGAGCGGTGCCGAGAAGTATCAGCCGGCGTTCAATATTAAACGAAGTTTGGTGTGAGGCCGCGTTACATCGGCCTCGTAATTAACTTGGGGACGACGGGGCACGGGAAAGACGCTGGAACGGTCGGGACTTTTAATGGAATCCGAGGCGTGGTTGGTTGAAGGGAGCACGGGAACGGGAACGGGAACGTAGATCGATGTTAAGCAGGAAACGTGCAGAGACCGCGGCAAAGAAGAAGGAAATTATATCCGAGGGAACGATGCCCGGGTAACAAGCACGCCGGATGTGCTTTTCAACGATCGTCACGTACCGAGGATAATCGTCCGGCGATTTTCTTCTATTTCGGTCGCGGCGTGAGAAACTCCTTGAACAGGGAATCCTGTCAAGATAAGTCTGTCCTCCGACCAGGCAGAGGAGAGAGCAGTCACAATAAGAATCTTTGGTGGTGCCGGTGTGAGAGAGGAGGAATGCTTCATCCTAGGCAAGCTACAGGACCCAGTGTCGCTAGATCAAGACGCAGGGGGGATTCCTGCAGGTTGAAAGGCCGGCTGGATACGGGCAACCGGGTCCTGACGGCTGATGCCTCTAAGGGCCTTTGGACGGTAGCGTCTCCACGTACTCGAGGCGCTGGCCTACCAGTGCCGAGAGCGTAGGCTCTCAAACTGGAATGTAGCTTTGGCTACAGAATTTGGCTACAGAAGATCCCACCAGTGATCTAAGCTGGTACGTGACGTGTTTCGTCCTCGGCTCGCTAGAGGACTCGCCAGTAAGGCTACGTAGTGAACTTATGTTAAGATTTGTCTCCACACCAGTGTCGCCAGAATCAACCACAACTGGTCGATTTTTCTTCTCCTCCTGTTCCCCTTCCAGCATCTTCCACCTCCAACATCCCCCACTAAGACCGTAGACTTTTGTTTGATTTTTTTACGTCGCTTCTTCAACTGCTATGGTTATTTAGCGACGGGACCTACAGTTTCTATTAAGGTGGGTTCGGTACCACCTTGGACAGCACAGTTTTAAATGGCACATGGAATATTTCCAGGGGTGATAGTGATCAGGTAGCAGCGGGAGGGTCTCGATTATTTGTCAATCTGCTGGCAAGCGTGGGAGGCAACCACCACAAATCATTACATTTCTGGCCCCGATGCCATTCTTAGTACCGTCGCGAGGGCACCGTCACGGATTATGGAAATTCCGTTACGAATGTTCGGGGCCAAAATAATTCAATTCGGTTTCGTGCTGGAGACCCCGGAATTTGTGATACACGGTCGCCGAGAGGGTCGCGCGACCCTGGACATTTTTCATGTCACCAGCGCCATCGTCGTCCGGAATAAATGTCCGTACGGTCCGCCACGCATATTACCTTTTCTCCAAATATCTCATAATTCTCGGGGTATCAAAGGCATAGCAGCGGTGCTCGAGGCTCGCCCACTGAAGAACACTATCCGTTCGCCGCGTTGCTTTCGCGGACCACGGGAACTCGGGCTTGACGGTTTTCAAAGCGATAACTTCAATTAATTCCGATTCTCCTCGTCCTTTAATTTATCAAGGAAGAACCTGTTCCGTCGCTCTCCCCGGTGAAAGCTTCATCGCGGTACCGTCGAGAAACTTTCACCAACAACGGTGAACGAGAACGCGGGAGTCATCAGATTTTAGTAGGTTTCGAAAATCGGAAAACATTTTATCTTGAAAAATGTAGATTTTTGACGCAAATCAATGACACTAAGTGACATCACACGTGTTTAAAATTCACAAATAGAATTTATCAGTTTTGTTTAACATTCGATATTTCGTAATGCCTTTATCTTTTATTACGGAAATTGTGTATAATTTTTGTATTGTTTTCCGCTTTGACTGCCGCCGAACATCACGATGTTTTAATTCGTCAAAAGTTATGAATTGTCTGCTTGTACATTCCCCGGATATTTTCAACAATAATCAGATCCGTCCACCTTTGTGTTCAAATTGCAAAAAACTTTTTCTGGTATGCACGTACCCGTGAAACTGGTATTAAATTTTTCGCCGACGCGAAACAAGAACGGGAGGTGGGGTGCAAGGTAATTTGCCTGGAGGAAGACCGCGGTTTCATAAAGAAGCGTTGTCGATTGGCTGATATCAGGCGGCGACGATATTTCACGCACATAATATCGCGACCGGCGGTCGTTCACCCGTTGTTCCGTCACTCGTGTTCATTCGTTCCGCAGCCGTGCGCGAGTCGACGGGCAATTCGATCGGGAACGCCTGTTAGCCGATCGGTTAACCGCGAACAAAGCTACGAAGAATCGACTCGGATGAAGATATAAAGGGGGACAGCCAATATCCTCGGCAATGTGTTACCGGAACTGGCCGGCACGGCGCACGTGTTACATCCCCTTTTCTTTCTCGAATGAATGCGACCCGCGGAAGGCTGGGAGCCCGCTGGGAATCCACTGGGAACATTACGGAAACGATACCTCGCGCGTCTGCTTCTCCTCGTCCAGATTCGACCTGTCGCCGGGAATTACACGAGGGCGTGGTTCATGCTCAGACGCGACTTAGGCTCCTGCAAGTGAAATGACGGCTGCTCTTTACTTTACCGGACTCAAAATTTGTGCCCTTCACTTATAAATTATGATGTATTTGGTATGCATTCCAATAGATTTGTACCCGGGGCGGTTGCAGGACGAAGTTTCGACCCTGTAGGATCAATGGTTCAGGAGTTATGCTTGCTTAAAGTTGCGCAGTTTTCAGTGTTTTTGACAGGTAAGGACGCCGTCATATCGGTTCGTAGTGACGATCGCACGCCGCTTACCGAGCAGAATCGCTAGATGGCCGCTATAGTGGGTTAAGTTTTTATAAATATTTTCTACGGTATTTCTTCTCCAACATTTTCTGAGATATTTTCTCTATGTTAACGATATTACTGTATTCCCGTGCTGCCATCTAGCGGTTCTGCTCGGTAAGCGGGTCGCGAACGTCACTGCAAACCAATTACCTGTCAAAAACACTGCAGATTGTTCAACTTTAAGCAAGCATAACTACTGCACCATTGATCCTACAGGATCGAAACTTCGATCTGCAGCCGCCCCGGGTACAACTCTACTGGATTGCATAATTTATAGGAAAAAGGCACAAATTTCTGTTCGGCACACGTTTCCAGATACTCTACTGGTCGAAATTATTGCAAATGTCTTCATACAATCTGTAATTTCCTCTTTGTTGCGTTAAAAAGTGTTACAATCAGTCGATTAAGTAGTTACCATCGTATCATGTGCTTCTGACAGTATTCGCTTGACTGTTTTTATAAACGACCTTGAGTGACCTTGAGTTGATCTTCATATGTGCTCTGCGTAAATTTGGCAGCTCTCTGAATGAAAAATGAGGCGTCTTCCGGGACGGCAGGATTCGACAATTTAAAGAGGAGTTTGTTCATTGAGCCATCGAGATTCTGATAAGCCGGTGTTCTTTTCCTCCGGCCGATCCTCCGTCAGTGATTTATTGTTCCCATTTGAAAAGCGGCACGGAATACAGGGCAGTTCTCCTCCGGCAGACAGAACGATCGAGACACGGTGAACATTTTTTTCTCGTGGTCTATAGTGTACGAAAGTAATTGAAGTCTGTCATAAGACTGATTGGTCGATTTTTTGTTGATTTAACTACTTGAAGCTGCGAGAAGAGGTTGAATGTTCTTAATACCGTTCACTGGAGCTGTTGAGAATGCTCAGACATTGTTGCTTGTTACAAGTCGATAACGTGATAGTTTATGAGATACTTTTCAATTGAACGCTTGAAAGTCGGGGATTAAATGTTTTTAGTACCGCGAGTGGCCGAGCACTGTTCTGAAAGCGTAGAGGTCAAACACAAGTAGTATAAATCAATAATGTGTCGGTCGTAACTCTGTAACCTTTAATATTTCATATTTAATTCGATATTTAACCTTTAATATTTGATTTAACATTTAAACTTTAATATTTAAAGTAACATTTGACCTTTAATATATAACCTTTAATATTTAATTTAATATTTAACCTTTAATTACTTGTGTAGGCTACAGACAAAGTATTTTTCGATAATCAGAAACTGAAATCAAGTGGTTTTTGGATTGGTAAAACTACGACGAAATATCGGAGCAGATTTGAACCCAACACGCATAAGCTCGTTCTCTTTCGGATTTCGATCGAGATTCTCGTTAGCGGTACCGTTCTGAATCGTGGAAATCGGTGGAAATCTCGGAAGAGGATTGGATTCCTCCATCGCTAGGAGAGCTGGCTCCACGTCTTGTTACTTATCGGATAACGTCTTTTCAGTCGGAGAAATCTTTAGAGATCCGTCGCGCAGTAACATGGCAGAATTTTTATCGTCGAATATGCTCGGACTAGATCAGACAATCGGCACAGACGCGTAGCATAAGTTTCGCGATGGTAGTTCGAGCAAAACCGTCGACATACAGGAAGTTTGATTTTTATAAAGTTCCCGACATCCGAATTGCCGAGATTGCTTGCCGCAAGCCACTTTCAATTCAGTGAACTTCAAGCATTAATTATACTTCTTTTAGACGGCGGTGGTTCTTCATGCTTCTCTGAAGTCGTCGAGTTTCGTGCATATCTCTCGGGAACAAAACGATTTCGGAATACGAACACTCGGGAACTTCTAAGGGGACTCGAGAACAATGCATCAATTTTCGAGCTACAGGCGGGAAATATGCAAAATTAATTTCACGGTTAAAAGGTCAACAATTCAGTTCCATTAAAAAATTAATTTCAATGTCAACGATATCTTTTCAATTCATTGTGCTCGTCGCGAAAGATCAAAACTCAAGCGTTCTTGTAAGGTTTTATGAATGGAATACTTTGCATAAAAAAAACGTTGACCTTTTGACCTTGAAGTTCAACAGTTAACTGGAGGGTGTTAAACCGGGGAATCTGAGAAGGCATATGATGATGTTACTCACCGCGTATGACAGTGGGGCTGATGGCGAGAAAATGAACGCAAGCGGCACCGGTCCCTTGGCCCATCAGCGTCACGTTTTTGGGATCGCCGCCAAACAGGGCGATGTGCTCTTTGACCCAGTCGAGCGCCGCGATCTGATCCATGAGTCCGTAATTCGCGACCCTCGCCTTGTTCTGAGGCGCCACGTTGGCGTTCAGGAAGCCGAGCATGCCCAGACGGTAGTTCATCGTGACGATCACTTGGTCGGTGTAACTGGCCAGGACGCTGCCGTCGTAAGAGTTTCCGCTGCCCCAGTCGTAGCTCTCGCCGTGAATGTACAGCACCACCGGGTACCTCCTGCCACTGTCTACTATCCCTGCAGACAGAAATGTATCTCCTCAGCATATCTTCACTCTTACGGAACTATTGTACCAAGTAACGTTCGATCAGTGATACGAGTCAACGGCGACGCGTACGGTCCGGTCTATTTCATGTCTGATCACTTGACTGCGGATGTTTATGCAATTCTAAATTTTTCTAGACGAATTTAAAGATAGTGGAATAAAAACGATGTTATTTCCAGTGGTAGAAGCCTTCACAGGTCTCAGCAAAATAAAAATTGTACTAAATGCTGTCGAATTTTATATTCCACCCATTTATGAAAATGTTCAGATGCCATAAATGCATACAGATCCGCAGTCTACTGATTACTAAACCACTGATTGTGTGCGCTTGTGACAACAATGCGGGGATGCAATTCAAATCAGTAGAAGAACGTTCATATGTTATTTTCAATTTATTAATATTTTTAAAGATAGACAAAATTTATATATTGTTTTGTAATTGAGAGACGAAAAAAATTGTTATTCTGCTTTTCAGAATGTTTTCGATAATAAATTATTATGATTTCAGAGGGGTAAAACCAATGAAATTAAAATAGATGGAAATAGTGCTAAAACACAATTATTTGCCTCTCTAGTCATATTAAAAACTAGATGATAAATTACTACAATTTGAAAGGAGAGAAACCATAAAATTATGTAAAATGGATGAAAATAATACCTAAAAAACCTCCTCCAAATATATTAATTCGCAAAATTGTGTATGCGAAAGGAAAATATTTTTACAGAGTTAAGAATCAATCCGGAAACTTTCGTTCGCGCCGGAGACAAGTTTTGCCGATTCGTTCGACGGCGCATCCCCTATGAGAAAACGTCACATCGCATTTCCGATATACTTTTTCATGTAAATTTGCGGTTTTCGTATTGCCGGTACGAAGATGGAGCTGGTGTTTCACAGAAATAGCTCTTATTCTTTGTAGCTTTGAGAAACGGCGGGGCCGCGTACGTTTCAAAGACCAAGCCGTTTCCGTCCTCCTTGTCGTTTCGTTTTCCGGTTGAACCAGGGTAAAACCGTCGAAGAACGCGCGCTAGAGGTTGGCTAGGAATCAGGAGGCTGGGTTCGCGGCATTGTTCGCGTCGGAGTCTGTCAGCGATTTACAGTCGCGAGAGAGGAACGTAACACGGGGAGAATTAACCTTGCAACGAGGGAATGGCGGGTGGGCATGACGGAATATTCTGCCGGATATGACGGCCCCCGCTAATGCTTCTTCTGCTATTGTTACCGGTGGCTTTTGCGTGTTTCACTGTGACAGTTCTCCGCCCACACGCCCCGCTAATGCGACGGGGCGACATGTGTCGATTCGTATGTGAGAACGTGCGAAACGCCGCCGCCGCCGCTCCACTGAAGGAATATAATGAGGAGACGCGCGTTAGGTACGACGAGGATTTTGATTGGAGTACAGTTGTTTTATCACGGGCTGGGGTGAAAGCCAGCGGGTGGGTGTGGCTCTCGCGCCCGTGTGTCCCGACGCTTCGCATATTTCGCACGTTTCAATTTTCTATGCGACTGTCGGTACCGTGCGAACCCTTCGACCCGCAATCCTGCTGGAATTTCACCGGGGAAGCTCGTACGATCTTTAGAAAAAATAATCTTTCTCAATTTTATACGACCATGAATGACCTTGAGTAATTATAGTCCCCGAATTCCTAGCGGAGGGGTAATTTAGAAGAGCTGGGTCCCGTTTAAAGAAATAACATTAAAACAATTTTGTCACAAACAGTAAGTCCAATATATTGTATAATTGTAAAAGCAGAAATAAACCTACAATAGGTTTCAGTGGCTCAATATAAAAAAAGAACAATTTATTATTTTTAAAAACAACAAAGATATTTGTGGTGTTTCTAGACGAGTCTATATGGTACGTCTTGGTTTGTTTTAAAAATCTGGAGAGAAAGAAACAAAGTGTTGTTACATTTGATGCCATTACGGTTCGAAGCATTTTCTATTACACGGTCGAAAAATCGAGTTACGTGGTACACCCTGTATACCGAACGGCGAAATTGTTGTGAACGACATCGAATCGCAAATGCTGATAAACGGAGATACTAGACAACTTGTCCAAAGCGTTCGATATCTCGCTCGAAGTGTTCGATGGAGGACATCGAGTTACGAGACATCTGATCCGCGGTTGCAAAGTGGGTAAATACTTCAGACCAACTGCTGATGTTTGCTTGAGGATCCGTACCGGAACATTTCCATTTGCAAATCTGTTTTTCAAGAGCAGAATTAACACTTCGCGAACCACGTCGAGGCACGCTTAACTTCCTTTAGTGATTAGATAACAGGATTTTTTCACACCTCGGAAATAACACTGCATTCAATTTTAGACAATTTCACAATTTTAGAGAAATATATCGTAAAACGTAGATATGGAAAATATTTTTATTGTATTGGATTATTTTTGTGCAAAATAGAATTTTTCAGACCGCAAGAAACAGGAGATAAATAGGAATTTCTTTTAGGAGAAACTGAAAGCTGAATTCGAATAGTTCGCCTACTTTTTGTAATAGGACATAGGTCCTCACCCCTTCAATGGTAACGTCAACGGGAACCTGAAGGGAAACCCTTTCCGAAACAAAGACCGATGTTGACCGTGCGTCTGGTCTCACAGAAAAGTTGCAGCCGGCTGAAAGGAAACTCTGTCCTTCGTCGGTGATTGCCAAAGGGGATTTAGTTGATCTTCGCCTGAGAATATACAGGGTGTGTCAAAAATCGTGCACGTTACAAAGAACTGAACAACAAGTTCCAAATATGGGATAGAATTTGTTCGCACGACAACCGATTTCCATGAAAATTCACTTTGAACGTCCATAGAACAGACGTGTCCTTGACAGGCTCTTTGTTAAACATACGCAGCGCATCAGGACTCAAATCACGGGTTGCTTTTTTATGTCAAAATTATTACAAAACTAACAATAGAAATTTCCAATCTAGACTCTCATTTCTGAAAAAAAATTGAATTCAAACGTGTATACGTGTACATGAAAGTTTGAAATAGCATTTCTGAAAATTGGGTCACGAGAAAACAAATTTTCCTGCAAGGTTCTGGTTTCCTGGTTTTTAGTCGAGGAAAAAACTGTCGAAGCAAAAGTTACATCGAACCTTTGTGCCCTTAAATCTGCCGGACAAATTTTTTGAAAAAATCACATCGTCGAAAATAAAAATTTTTTAAATGATATTTCCTAAGAAATTTTTACAGAGATTATGGGCCCAAAGATACGGTAGAACTTTTATTTCAACCGCTTTTTCATACCTTTTGTGGTTTGCAATTTGTAAGCACTTACATAGAACTGTTGATTCCTCCCTTATTCAACACTTTTCCAAAAGATAGGACGAAGTGATATATTGGTCTTTTATGTTCCATATATCTGTGAATTGATCTTCTACAGCAAGTATACTTGATCTAAATGAGTTTGCACCAGGATTTACGACATACCCTGTGTAAAACTTGCGCTCACGGGTCGTTGAATAACCGGAAGCTGCTTTAACGACCCTCGACGTATTTTTAATTCACAGTAGAGGAAAAAGTGCGTTACCGTAAGCAATTCGAGTAGCGAAGTCGACGATAACACCGACATCGACGCAAGGAAACGATTCGAAGCACCTGCTGACAGTTCTTTTCACCTTTGTTCTCCGTACTCTTTTTCCCGTCGACTGTGGCGCCCCTTTTGTCGCGTCGGAACGTTTCGACGCGCTGGCAACGCGTTTTATCTTCAATAACAATTAAATTGAAATGCTTCGGAAGACACGCGAGTTCTATGTATGTATTCACGTGTGCGCAGTAAGTTGAATGAATTGTTGCCGGCTGAAATGGAAATCCGGTATCACGTTTTCCATTCGACTCTCATATTTCTAATTTCGCGCCACTTGTCCCCGGGAACGGTAGATCAGGCCGGAAACTGTAAATTAGAGTGAAACGTATTTTTATTCGACGCAGCGCGCCAACCGGTTATTAAATTCAACACGACACTCGCGGCTATATCTTGTTTGATCTATACTCGACGAGCACTAAACTCGAGTGATTTCGAACAAATATTGTATTAACACTTTATCCGCCTATCCATAGTATACTCGATGACTGTGCTCCATCAATGGAGCTTAACAATCTCCTTTCGAATAGGGGGAAGGATTAAAACGATCAAAAGCTTTTTATTTCTGTATCGTATAATTGACTTAGAAAATTTTGATTTTGCAGATGGATTGGTAATTATTCAAATTTCTCGAGTGTAAAACAGATATGAATCGATCACAGTCCGCTCACAGTTAATTCGTTTTCCCCCCTTTAACTTTGCCGCAGCTCTTCCCGATTTCTCCTTTGTCAGGTGCGCCAAGAGCTTTCCCCGCTCATTATTTCGCAACTCTTAACCGCTACCGCGATGGCTAGAAGCTGCAAACGGTCTTTCACTCTTCTTACATTTTTCCTTTTAATCCTTACTCTACTCTTAGCCTCCGTAGTCCTTAGCACTATTCCGATACATTTCATCGGATCAGCCGAATGAAAGCCGAAGCTTAAAAGCTTTTATGAAAGCGCCCGATGACGGGGAGCTGTGATAGAGGAAATTAGAAGAATGGTGGCGGCGGGTGTGTTAAATAAAATCCCGACCGATCACTTTTAACCTATTTCATAGAGTGTCGTTTCGAGCTCTCGATCTATCATATAATTATTATCCACCTTCCGTTCGAAATACCCCGCGTAAAAATTGTCTCCATTAATTGCTGCATACTTGGACCAAATAAAAACGTCTTTCCATTTTATCTAGACCCTTACTTAGACCCTTTGGGTCTAGCAGACTAAGAATGGTCCAGCGTCTCCACCCACAATTTTTATCGATATTGTGTGGAAAACAATGGTTTTATGTTGAAGGATAACCCCCTAAAATTTTCAGTTGATAACCCTTGATGATATGAGGGTAAATACCCTTAACTGTATCTTTTTTGTTTCTCGGTTGTTAATTAAGATATTCAGACGAAAAAAAACGAAAATACTCGAATTACCACCTTCATATCATATATTTTTTCACAATTGTGATCAAATTACTCAGGGTAGAAAAAGATCATTTTATTTTTTGAGTTTGGGGTTTGGAACAATGTTCTGTTACCTGTCTAATATATACAAAAGTTTCAAGATGATCGGATTGGTGGAACGTATATAATAATAATAATATTTTTTGTTCTTCAGAAAATACTAACAGGTACGGAGTACGAGAGAAAAATGATTTTCACGTCCATCGAAACCAGTTTTAAATAAAGGCAGTAAAACTAAAATAACATTCATCGAGATGTGTCCACGTTTCGCTGGCCGTTTGGACACGATTCGAAACGTCGCTTTGTTTAAAAAAAATCTGTGACAAAGAACAGGTCGTTGCACGGATCGTTATTGTCAAGTAATCCGCTTGTTTAGTGCAGTTGCTGCTGCCCTAACGAACCCCGTCCGAATCCCCCCCCGGGTAGGGCTTGAAAGGGGACGCTTAGTTTAGCCCAGACTACTCCCTTGTGATGGGTCGAAAGCTCCATGGTGCACACGCGAGTGTCATCAAAAGGGCGGTCCGTAGGTGCATTGTGCTGTGACCGCGCAGGCAGAGCAATAATGCGGTGGCTCTCACCCCCTCTCTAACCTTATTCCCATACTCGACCCTCCGACTATCCCCCACCACTTTGTTGCAGCGAAATTAAATTGCTGGATGCGTTTAAGTAGCGCTTCTATGGCTGACAGTCTCCTACTGTGAAACTTACTCGCTCCACAAACGTTTTCGAGGCTGTGGACGTTTACGTCATTGCAAGCTCCATTACTCATCTCATTCGTGTCTATTAACACTGGGCTTACCCAGCGCTAAAATTCACTATTTCACATTATTTTACACTTATAAAATTACATTCTGGTTGTTCTTACACAATATTATGTTCTTCTTATAATATTCATTTTATAATATAAAAATACCAATATGTTTACAGATATTCTTTATTCGTGAGGCTACAGTAAATGTTCAGTATGACTTCCTTATGAAATATTAAAAATGTTACTTCCATTTCTGACCTTGCATGACCTTGAAGATCACTGTAGAGTATACGGATGAATTCGTCCAGACACACGCTTTCATGTGGTATAAAAAAATATACAGCATTCCATTTAAAAAATTGAGGATCTCCTTCATATCTAACGAAATAGTATTATATAACACAAAAAAGTTACATACGCCATTCTGTTGCGTATAAAAAACAGTACCACTTTCTCTTCTTTCATTTTTTTCTAATATTTGCTATCTACAAGAGAAACGCTGGCTGGTAATAGTGTGAACACCCCGTACACTCAAAGAATTAAAAATTAGAATATTTTATAATTTTAAATATTGGAGTCCGTCACTCTTTGGCGGGAGCCCGTAAATCTCGCCGTAATAAATACCGGCGAGAGAAACGATTTGCTCTGCCGCTCGGAATTGTTCGCTCGTGACGATTTTATTACACGTGACAACGAGATGCTCGCTTGCAATTAGCATTCGTCAGCGGTCCCGTATTCCGTAAATAACGGCCGAGCGAAATATAGGATGGAACGGTCGCGCGCGTCGGTCGGCGGCCACACGCATACCGCATTAATAAAGTCACCTGTGTTTATGCGAGGGACGGATCGGCAATGGCAAAGAGTCTCGGGGCTGGATGCTCCGGCAATTTCATCGAGGCGGCTCCCGACGAGAAGTAACTACTTACTTGATTAAGATCCTCGGATAATTTCAGAAGAGGGTCGGAGATGCTAGAAGCCCGGCGAAACGGGAAATCTAGGGAGCGAGTTAAAGACTTGTTCAAAGGCGATGAGAAACTAATAGTAGGAAAATCTGAAGGCGACGAGCACTCGACGCTTGCGAACATCCAGTGAAATGCAAAAAGTTCGGAACGCGAGATGTCCTGCGAGAATTTCCATTAATTCATCGTGGCTCTCGGACGCTTGATCTTGATACTCGCGACAGGACGCTGCGCAGAGCCGTACAAATTTGTGTTATGAAATTAGTTTCTTCGCCAACATCCGGACGCTGGTGAAAGGACGATGTTTTTAAGTGGTTCGAAATAGGGCGAATGCCGGTTCTGAGAGTTCCGAGTCGTCTTATATTGAAATAAAAATAATTTCCTTCCTTATACAGTAAATTCGCGTTTACTGTCCAACAGCCTGTGTTCTGCACGGACAGTGATCGCACACCGACATTATTTTTCAATGACTGCGTCTACCGCGCCGACCGCCCCGAGACTTCAAAAGAAAGCCGAACGTAGAGAAGGACAGCATGACAGTGGATTGGGTAGGCAGTGGACAGTGATCACGTACCCGATCGCGGACAGTAAACGCGACTTTACTGTACGAACATCCGGATGTTGTTGAGAAGGAGACATTTTTAAGTGATCCATCGTGATCAGTCGTCTTATATCGGAATAAGACTGTATGCGTGAAATATCGGCGTGGAAATGACATAGGCGTAGAACTCGCAGGAGTCCGAGGATTAAAGACCCCGTTTAAGATCCAGGTCGTCCCCGGTCGCGTTCGCCGAAACGAAAAAGTGTTCCATTTGTGGATCGCAGTCGAGTGCGATACGAGTGTAGGACGCGAGTAACGGGGGGTGAGGGGTTTGGGGTGAGTTAACGGGCAAGCAGACTGTCGTAACTGGCCTTTGTCATCCAGAGGCAAAAGACAAATAACCGCGGCCCGCCTTTTATCTCGCCACCTACGGAACCGCAAAAAGCCATTCGGAGTTTCTGCTCTATTCTGGACGCCGGACGTCCTCCGGATTTCATTCTTTTCCCCCGGCCACGGCACGTTCTCTCGGAGTTCTCGCAGCCTCCTCGTCATCTCGCAGCACAAAGTACAAAGTAGGACAAGTTAAAAGTGGTTCTCGTCGGGGGCTTGGAAAAACGCACGAGGGCCGAGACCGGCTCGTGGGTCGAAAAATAGATTCACCGGTGCGGCTGGTCCTCAAAGGCTCTCTCTCTCTCTCTCTCTCTCTCTCTCTCTCTCTCTCTCTCTCGAGTGCCGTTTTCCGGGGCTATTGCATCTTGTGCCCGAATCTGTCGCGTGTTCCGCTTGTCATCGGTCACGGGATCGCTGCGGCTTTCTTGCGCCGGAAAGCTACCCTTTGTGAAGCGGATGTCGAATCGTTCTTGTCCCGTTTACCGAAATGTCGCGGTACTTACAGCCGCCCCCTCTATCGTGTACGTTTCTGAATTTTTGTCGGAACGCTCTCTCGTGAAACTCGCTCGTTAACCGCGACGGAGTTCCGAGTCGTTATCGAACGGGGAAATTTCAGCAATTTTCCCGACAAGTTAATTTCGCGAGGGACGGCGACCTTGTCGGCGAGTTCGAAGAGAACAGCACGAGCGTCAACGAACCCTTTAAGATTTACCGGGAAAGCGAGGGGATGGGTTCGACAGGTTAATCAGCGTTCTAGAGGCAGCCGTTCACTTCTCGTCGCTACTGTAATAACTACAATTATACCGGGAATGAAAATTTTATTTGTTGACACGTGCCTGTCAGCCATATCATTTTTGAATGGATAGATCATTTTTCTCCAAGTCCGTGCCGTCGTGTAGAGGGTTGGAGTTGTTTCGAAAAATCGATGAGCGGTCAGTGTATTGATTTCGGTGCAGTCCCCGGGCGGATAATGCACCGGGATTCATCGCTAACGTGCCGCCACTAAATTGTAAACCGCGATGAGTGGGGCTGTCCCGCAGGGTTGCGCGTTTAACGGCGTACACCGGTAACGCGGCCCTTTATTTATAGATACGCCCCTGGCTAGAAGTAACGTCGAGGCGGCTGAGTAATGCGACGCCGCGCCCGCCTACGGTTTATCCAATTTTCAGTTTCGGAACTGCCTCGAATCCGCCGGTTTTTGGCCGGCCACCCGAGGCGGACCGGCGCGAACATAGTTTACGACGATCGGCGCGGCGGTGATCGAACGCCGACTATTTTCATTTCTGCTCCCTCTGAACATTGAAATTGTTACCGCCACTGATCCACTTTAGAAGCCAGGCCAATTTCAACACTTTCGCGTAAACAAAAAGAAAGACGGCTCGTGTTAATTTTGCTTTTGAAGATTGTGGGAATATTTTTGCGAGTCAGTCTGTACGTGATTCTCTACTGGTTTAAGTAGTATAGGTCAGCTGATAGTGAGACGCAAGAAACCATATATTCACATTTTCAGCAGATTTCTCTGATTTAACACTAGGTTTTCGGGACCCGTTAAATTGACGGGTTCTAATACTTCTGTATTTTTAAGTGATTTAGATCAACTAATAGTGAGACGATATCTCATTCACATTTTTAAGTAACTCCTCACACATTTAAGTAGTACAGGTAAATTAATAGTCAGAGAAGCCAGAACCCACGTTTCTGCTTTTAAGTAATTTTTTACAGATTTAAGTAGTACAGGTGAGCTAATAGCTGACCGCGAGTTTCTAACTGTTTTTCCAATATGATTTATTTGAATAATCAAAGCGTGAACCTTTATGCAATGTCATATTTTTACACAAGTTTGTCGGGTCGATAAACGTTACAGCCGGATGAGAACGAATGTGACGTTTCTGTTCAATTTCGTTGAAATGTTTGTTCTACTGAGCTTCATCGAATACCGTTTCCCGTAAACGCATACAATTGTACAGTCTAATGACAACACGTGAACGTAAGAGTGATGATTTCTGAGTGACAACCTATTAAATTGTTATCCGTCGATCAACCTCGCTGCTTCGCTCGGGAATTATTATTACGACCGGCAGTGATTGAACGACGCAGTTTTTATTTCCTCGTTTGTCCCTGGACGTTATCGAGAGATTGAAATTGTTATTGTTATAGATGGATGGATAGATCGACAGGACGACCTATGCTGTGAATAAAACGAAATAGTTGGTGTGAACGATGCAGCTGGCAAAATTTTGAAATTTTGAAACAAACAAATCATTTATTTATTCTGTGGTAACAAACTATTATTTTTCCCCAGAACTGAATACGTTGATATGGGATTTCTACGGGGTTGAAGACTATCGAATCCACCAATTTCGAACGGGTTACTCGAATTTCTCTGGGAGTTTCAGCTCGGTGCCGAGGAGCGCGCGGAATACAAATAATTGTGATGGTTCACGGGCAATTCCTCGGGGAACTGGGCTCTAAGTCCTCGTTCGCACGGGCTTCGCCTAAACTCGGAGGAGCGGGGCGAGTCGGGAGGGCGGCATCAGCTTTGGAATCGTTTCCGGCTGGTAAAGAAATTTAGCAAGAGCGGGGGCAGAACGTTCGCCGTCGTCTACGTCGTCTCCAGGGCAAATGAAGGGACACGAAGAAAAGGGAGACGTTGGCGCGGCGGGGTCTCTTTCTCGCAGGCTCCATCAAAACGAACTTCTTCGTTGCCGAGGCACTCTTCGCAGCCCCCCGTTCACCCCTCTCGCGCTACGGGTTTCGGGACGGAGCAAGTAGCGCTGCATATTTGATGGGACGTTCCCCGGCATCCTTTCAGCCGGCAAGTTTGCCGGTATTAGCATAGTAAACATGGATTTACGTTATGCCTATGCATTCCCGCGCGAACCAGACCAGACTCCGGTCCGGGGATCACCGGGAACTAAGACGTCTACTCGCTCGGCGCACTTAAGCGTCCGCCATCTCCTCTTCCTCACGGAAACACCTCTCGGGCACGTATACCAGTCGCGTGCGACTCGATTGTCGCGTCACGAACTCGCGGATTCCACTTTCTTTGTGACCTGACTCAGAGACGGAGATCAGAGAACGGACAGTTCGATTTCTGGGTCAACGTTGCTGCATTATACGCTGATCCGCAGGTCTCTCGAGCCTTGTACCATTTGCACCCGGCTGGAACCTCCAAAATTCATTTTCCAGTATCCGACCACTCTTTGTGTCTGAATATTAACGTGATTTGATGCAATTTAACCCTTGCGTAGTCAACCGAAATGTATAGATTATTTAAAACCTTTCTGTATTTAACGTGTTTGCACAAATTCTCATTAGAAGACTATAAATTTATACAGCGTATATATAACTGTATATTAACGAGTAACGAATGGACATTCAGAGAAATTCTGCAATGTTTTTTAGAGGAACATTAACAAATTATTGAAAGAAATACCTGGTTGACTGCACAAGGATTAAGGAGTCATTAAATGATCTCATCAACCACCTCTTTCAAGGTTTCCCGACAGTTTTGGACCAGTTCGGATGAATGGAGTCCCACTGTACTCCATCGCGAAAGAGCAGCACGTGCAAACTGCAGCGAAGAGCGATGCATATTTTAAGATCGTTCGACTCGCTTCTTTAATGGTAGGTACAAGGTTTGTGACCGTTTAAGCCTGCCTAAAGGTATGATGAACTGTTGAAGCTGCCAGAGCTGATTAAGTCCCACGGAATGGTTCGACAAGTGTTTCGTCCGTGTCCCGACGAGGATTGGCTCTCCGTGTTTAGCTTGACACTTAGTTAGGGGAACCACTAATCAGTGATCTCGAGCAGAAACAGACCTGTATCCACATTCTTTCGGCCCAGTAACCAGAGTACCGCAGTCTACGGTGCGACACAACGACGGAACTTCCAGCGCTGACAATGAGACCGAACGAACGCACACGGATGGCCGGGTTCACAAACTGCCAAGGCAGGCTTCGAGTGCCAAACCTCAGGCTTATACACGTGGAACGCCACAGCTGGCTAAACCCGAATCCTCCAAACCGCGTCTCTCCAACGTTAAATGTCCTCGAACCGAGGCGGCCACTGGCCCCCACCCCACCAACGCCTCCGAACACCCGAAACAGAAGAGAGATATTATTGCTAACTTTCCGACGATGGTCTGGACAGTAGGCTATGATTAAACCCCACTGAAATATATACTGAAAATTGGTAAAATTATAAGAAATTGCGATTTAAATGGAAATTCGAATTTTAAAGATTTCTAGGGTGGTTTTTACAACTTTTTCATGTGGTTTCTGGTACTCAAGGTCACTTGGAGGTCATGACTTAAGCAAGAAGAAATAAAACAAATATGAGTTTTCCTGATCAAGTTTGTCTTCTATGATATTTCTCCTTTGATACCATTTAAATTATGCCATAAATATTTGTCGTGCTATTAGAAGTGAAGGAAGCTTCGTTTTCGTCAAGGGAAAAAATGTTATTCCTTCTTTTCGATTCATATTGACATGTGGAATCACCCCCGAATAGATTCCAATTTTAAACTTTCTTTCCATAAGAAAATGATAGGGATTGATGTTGAGGTGTCGAACGCTCCGGTTCCGCGTGAAGGATTTCGAAATTAATTACAAGGTCTACGTGATCGTAATTAAAATTACAGGCTCGCCAGAGACGAGCAACCTAATTAGCGTTTTGCGTTTTCGTACAAAGCCGGAGGCTTGTTAGTCGAAACACGCGTCGGCAGACGGAGAACGCGACCGCGCTTACGTTCATTTCTCGTCTTCAGAAGTTTCTCTTCCGTTCGTAGTTCTCGCAGTTGTCACGCTCTTTTGCCGGCGACAACGGGCTTAGCGAATGTCTCGCCGACGACGTTGAAACAAAACGCTTTCCCCAATCGGATACCCCGCTGGAACTGGATTCCAAACACAGAACGAGCTGCAGGCTGCGGCTGCATGTTCCTGGAACTTTCCAAATAACTCGAGCGAAGAATTCTTATCCGCCGATTGGGACGGTTCTTGCTGGTTCTAAGCGGTTGCGTTCGCATGTTGCGCGCATCACTGTTTGTGAACATCGGGAATTATGCTCGTACCGAAATTAACGCGTGTAGAAAGCCGACTCCAAAAATTCCCACAAAATTAGACTCGATAAAAAACTAGATAAAAATATAAAAGAAGAGCATTCTAAAATAATAAAAAAATGACATCAACAAAAAGTGGTTTATATTTGGGCACTTTACCCTAAGTGTTATCTATATTTTGCCAGCGTTTGCCAGTACAGATTTTCCCTCATCATCCCATCCAACGCGTACGTTTATGTGTTAAATTCAGCAGATTACTAATGAATTTATGCGGTCATTATCGAAAGCGTAATTATTCGAGTCTATTCGAGCAATGACAGAATATGTTGCAATGTAAATCAAAGCAGTTTGATTTATCGTTACGAGTTGTCATTAGAAGAAAAATCGTTTGTAGTGCGACTGGAACGTTGAGACACGTACGTACATATATACATGGCAGCGTGATGGTAAATTCACGCGTTTGAGACAGGTTCGCAGCATTAAATCTCAGGCTTGTCTATCCGGAAGCTTATACACGTGAGAGATCGCAGCTGGTTACACCCAAATCTATCCAACAACAGTCTTGCACCTAATGCCTCCTGCACCGGGATCTACATACTCCGCAAACTCACATACCCCAAACCCGGTTCCCGTATCCTGGTTGATCGGCTTCTTTGTCCTAGATGCGGTGTATTATCCGGCGACACTCTCAGACGTTAAGATTATATCCACAGAAACCAGATTCTGCAATTCCGAACAAAACACTAAACTCGCGACATGTTGACGGCTGCAGGAAACCATAATTATTCTCTGAAACTGATAGAGTTCATTCGATGGAACAAAAATTATTTAATATAAATTTTTAGGTATTCAGTGGAGACAGAAACACTACAATTTTTTATTCTGGAGAGAAAGTCGATATTTAACTTTGCCTTTAATAACTATTATGTAAAACATAATTCAATTAATCAAATAATTTTTTTTCCTTGCTGTCCAAATCTGTTTAAACATTTATGTTAGTATCTATTTAGATAGTTAAAAATTTATTTTAGTATCTATTTAGACACTCGAGAAATGTACATCGATGTTAATTAAACTTTAAACAGATTTCGACGGCAAGGGAAAAAGTTGTTTGATGCAGATCAAAGTGACGTAGGCTTGGCCTCGATCAAATTCCTTTTACGGCCTCGTTCGGAGCAGGATCTACGCTGAAGTTAACTTGATTAATTCTACATCCCCAAGGGATCATTGGTCGCTTAACCATTCGAGTGAGTAATTACTTAATGGAAATGTGAAAAAACGTAATTCAGGGTAATCGAAGCACTTCGTTTTACAAGGCTTAAACTTTTATTGATTTCATTGCACAGTGGTACATTGTACATTTTTAGAGGAAACTATGTTTCAAAAGGAGTCGATATTGAAAATCCTTCAAATACGTGTGCGTTTGAATATGACTTATTGTTTTGCTACGGTGTTTCACTTTGTTACTGAATATTTCAGTTTCCGATACGATTTATAAACAGTGACCTACTTCTTTCCCTATGAGCAATTGTCTTCCTGTTTTTGACAAGAGTTATCGTCTTCGAGGCAAAATAATACATCAGATCTATTCGAATCTTTAAGTATAAATTCTCTTTTACATGTTTTTGACAATGCTGTTTCTAATTTTTTATTTCGTCTGCCCTTTGTCAAATAGAATGATTTTCTGGTTAGATAAAAGCACTTCAATATACGAATGTTTTTAATATTACTGATGTTCTCATATTTGCGAATAGTAATAACGAAACCTTATGGAAAATAAAAATTGTACGAAACGGAAGTCACTTGCTCTTTTAATCATTCTAATTAGTTGGGAATAATATACAACAACTACTCGTGTTTTTAACATTATCGACGTCCTCACATTTCTGCAAAGTAAAAATTTGTAATATTCTAATTTATTATTATTTTTTATTTTTATTGACCTTGTTCATTATTTTAGCCTCCACAATTTTGTATTAGACCAATTTCTGTCATGAATGGATAAAATCCGTGTTTCTCACATGGTAGAGATATTAAAGAATTTATCGTTTTTTGATGTGCAAATACTTCCGCCAGGAAAATTAATTGAAGTCAAAAATTCGAAGCTAGTCTATCATGCGCGTAAAACGAGGAAGCTCGATATTCTGTGATGGCGTATCGTTCCGACGAAGCCCAGGCATCGAGCGATCGCAAATCAAGGTTTTCACGTACGAGGAACTTAGACACTCGATCCAGCGATTCGTAAGCCGTACCCACTCTCGACGATACACAGGATAGAAGGGTGGGGACGGTGGGAGGGTGGTAAAGCTCATAATCGCGTTATCCCTATTTCCATATAATGCCTAGAAGCCTGTTATCTGGCTGTCGTTACCCACACGACTAACCCTTTTAATCGGCGCTGTTACACGCGCACACTAGCGGACAATTTAATAATCGGAGGCGTTGCAACGGCGAGCCTTTCTGTCTGCACGATCGACGACGTTTACGCGGGATCGATCGATCGTTCCCTCGCCTCTCGTTATCAGTCGCCTCGCTTGATTTCTCCTCTTTTCTAGGCACGGTTCGCATAATGAGCCGTTCCGAAAATATTACGCTCGAAATGAACGGGGAAAAACCTCCGCTCGCACACGCGATTTTACAAGATATAATCTTGTACCACTATTTTTGCTATTTTAATATTTATTAAAGGAATACGTTAATAAGATTACGCTCGAAATGAACGGGGAAAAAGCTCCGCTCGCACACGCGATCGATACTCCAGCCGAATTGTTGATCACTGTCAAATTTTGATTTTACATATTGCAAGATACGATCCCGTACCGCTATCGATCAAAACAAGAATATTCATTGGTGGTTTAATAAATATTAAAGAAATACGTTAATAAATACGTAATTTATTTTCACACAGGCCGATTGTTAACGGTAAAATAAATTTCGCCAGTCTAGTCACGAAATCAATTACAAGGCAACGGGTTAATCTGCATGTGAATGCATACACAGAGATATTTATTGCATCGCTGCGAGAAATGTAGTATGCGGAATATTTGTAACAATATGATCGATAACATGATTCATATGCGACTTATCCTGCGCAAGATAGTGAACTGCACATTTTTGCAATAAATATTAACGTTCGCCAGTGCTGTAACATCGCGAAATGAATTTTATTTGGTGCATAGTTTCTCCGAGCTCGCGAGATACTATCTGGGGAAAGGGTGAATTTATATGAAAAAGTGAATATGAAATTTTCGAATAAAATGTTATCGTACTTCTCTTTGTAGCTACGATATTAAACAAATGAAATTGAATTTGAGCCAGGTATGCATGATATTTGACGAAGGTTGGACAAAGAGTTCGTTTATTATTCAGTATTTCTAGATGATGTGCTCTTGATCACGGTGTATTTCATGTATTGTATTATACAGTAGATCATACAATATAGAATTATGAATAAATGCTTGCTGTCCGCGGCAGCCACAGTTAACGCAAATTAATACAGTCATACATTTAAACAATTACATTCGGCGCATTTCACGCAATTGGCTTATCTGATACAATTACAATTACGACTTTACCGAGTTTTTAGCACGAGAAAGTCGGTTTTACCGTATTACATTCTTTTCATCACAAAAATGGATGGAGAACTGAAATTCATCATAATAAAAAAATTTAGTCTTAAGCGTGCTATTAATTACTGGCTGCATTACGTTTGCGAGCGCAAGAATCTTTATTTATTTCTCGCACTAAATAACAACTAACAAATTAATAGGGTGTTCCGTTTTGTTTTATCCCCGGCCGTAGAAAGCAATTTCATTATGCAATCACGCGGAACCTCGTGAATCAAGAACGCCACGGAAGAAATTAGCGGGTTCGGTTCCGATATCAGCTTTTCGGTGGCTGGTCGGTTGAAAAAAAAGGAAAGAAGGGTGGGAAGGGGTGGTTGCGAGGGGTGCGGATCGGAGGCGAAACAATTTACAGGGGGGAGCAAGCAGCCGCTGTTTCCTGCCGTTAAACGATTTCCGATCACACACACCCACACATACACTCGCGAGGACGTTGCCCGCGCGCGATCCCGAGCCCGAGCCCGCGAGCCCGAGAGCCCGAGACCGCCCAACACACGGGGCGGGTTATAGGCTCGCATAACGGATGCGCGCAATTACGATTCAAATTTTACGACTTGCTTAACTTAAATTACGCGACCCCAATTAAGCGAGATCGAGCACGGCTGCCAAGTTCCTTTTCCTGCAACCCCCTCCCCTCCACCTCCCGCCGTTACGGCTCATGCTGGCAGCATTGTATCAAACTGTGGTCGTTTATGGCTCCCTGTTTCCGCGTCGCGCAACTACACGAATACACCGCCCTGTTAAGACACTCGGGGAAAGTTCGCCGGCTATTTAGCGAATAACGACTGTATTCGCCGACGCGATAGACATTCCGAACACTTAGCCGAAACATAAACCTAACTCAAACCCAGCCTAGGCCAAATCCGCGTGTAATTTGAGGCAAAGCCCGGCTTGGCTCGTGTCTGAGACGCAATTATCGCAAATATTCCATCTGAGCTGGAATTAACGACCACCCCAACCCCCAGTATAATGCGGATCGGTGTATTGAAAGTTACGGGGTTTTAAGGATAAATCGTCGCCTAGTTTCTTTGTCTCTGTCATCTACTTTCTTTCATTTTTCTAACGATAGGTATATACAGGGTGTCCCGTTTAAGGGAGAATAGCAGAATATCTCGGAAGGCGTTGTCGTTATCAAAAAAGTGTTCGATTTACCTTTAATTAACTCAGAATAATATCATATAGCACCTTTTCGGATTTGTCTCAGTACCTGCTCTTATTTTCTGAAGAAAAAAATGTACTATTCCATACAAAAGAAATTAATTGATCTTCAGATCTCCTCCACCACTCCACCCACAAGAATACAATTAATACTACGTAATGTAACCCGTCATACCAAACAACTTTTGTACAAACACTTTTGATAATGACAACGCCTTCCGAGATAGCCTGCTGTTCTCACTTAAACGGGACACCCTGTATATACTTATCGTTAGAAAAATGAAAGTAAGTAGCATGTTATAGCGTTAATATTTTCGAAAGTATTTATAATAAACACTGGTAATAGTACCCGTAACTAGAAGCTTAGGTTTAATATGAACGCTGTTAGATCGTGTTAAATCTCGCCCATTAACACCGCCATGATTTTTATCAGCCAACATAACGCGAAGATAACACTGCTCTTACGGTTATGGTGTTTGTAAGCTTTAATACTATTTCTTCCACTTTCCCGCTTTATTTTTATTTAGAATTAACGTGTGCGCGATAAAGGAGATTTACTATCATCGTTATCGTTATATCATCAGCTCTTCCCCTAAGCCGTGTCGTTACTTATCGCACTTTATACACAGGTTGTCTCCGAAAATCTACTCCATGGATATCTTTTTTCTGTAAGGACGCGTAGAGGTCGTGTGAAGGTCAACTGTGCTTTTTCAATGGAATCGTATATTTTTTTTAAAAGAACCGGACATCACTTTTCTAGAGTTGATTAGTTCAGATTATCATTACTCGAAGAAATAAATTGAAAAATTTCCCACGAATATAGCATCGGAATTTGATTGAACAGAAATGAGAAAATTTGGAAATACTCATTCCGACGGACCCTGTAATTCTCGACGTAATTACACAGCCCGCAAATCCCCTGCGTGCCATGTAACTAAACAACGACGTGATGATCTTCTCCAGAGTTCTCGGGTTTCCTAGTGGAAACGTAACCGATGTTACAGCCCGAATCGATTCCGATTGGTTTCAGCGGATCACAGACGACCGACCAGGCAGACAGTCAAGCAGGCTGACAGTCACTTATGACAGGATTAGTCGCTGTCACTCTGAACACCATCTGGCTATTTAATTAAACTAATTAGCATACTCCGACAGCGTGTATTGTTTATCTCCAGGAAGCGTTCCCCCGTTCCTGTACCGACCGGTGTTGACCCAGTTGCGTTGCGGGTTCGTCGCAAACCGTCCTCGCTCGCAACGAATCGACGGAGAACACGAAAACACCGTGAGAGAATTGATTCATCGATAACTGGTAACGGGTCCGAATGAAAGCTCGTGCGGAATAATTAAAACACGTTCGCCGCGCGCGAGTTTAACGGAAGTCGGAAGCTTTTGTTTCGAGTCGAACCGGGCAGAAAGTGGAAACGGGATGGGAATTGTATAAGTGTCGGCCGATTGGAAATTCGTGGGAAATCGATGGAGGGGAGAGAGGGGCGTGGTAAAGCCAGTCTATTTTTCCCCCGGAACGAGAAAATGAAGGAACGAGGGGACCATTGTCCGTCGGCTCGCCGTCTTCAGAAGTGGATTTCGCGGGAATTAACGGGCCCGTTCGAGTTGAATCAACGCCGCAATTCCAGCCTGTCGGCTGAAATTACGTTAGCCTCGCGGCCCGGCGACGTCGCGGACGCGTTAATTCACTTTAAACTAATTAACGGTCTGCTAAGTACGCGCCGACGCGACGCCGCCGCTTCTCCAGTGCGTCGACCTACAGCCAGCATCGAAAAAGAAAATCCTCGCCTCTCTTAATTGTACATTGTACAATAGAACTGCGCCGTGAAGCGTCCGCAGTCGGGACCGAATTCGGACACTTATGCCGGTCCGCAGTTGGAGCCGAATGCGGACACTTATGTGGGGAACTTCTGCCAATTCAAGGAAGGACAGAGTGTGTGAATGAGATATCGATTCCCGGAACGTATCAAGATTCAATCGTCCCTCTCGGTTCCATAAAAATATCTTTTTTTAACCCTAATACGTTCCCCAGGGTGAAAATTCACTCACTTACTGTTTTTGCATACTGTAAAATGACTGGTCTCTCTTTATCCGTGTTGTGAGATGTACAGTCAAACCTGTTTTTGTGCGGCGTTTTTTTATGCGATATTTTTTGTGCGATTTTTTTTTTGGTATATGAATATCAGATCAAATCAGCAGGATATCTCGGAAGACGTTGTCGTTATCAGAAAAGTTGTTTGGTATGACGGGCTATATTACGTAGTATTAATTGTTTTCTTGTGGGTGGAGTGGTGGAGGACGTTCCAAGGTCACCTTGATTTTTTAAAATGGAATGTCCTATTTGTCCTATTTGTAGGAACACTTTTTTTTATAACGACAACGTCTTCCGAGATATCCTGCTGATATCATTTCAGCAGAACACCCTGTATGTATTGAATTATGTACATTTCGAAAATTTGTGCATATTTTTAAAAAATGCCGTCTCTATCTACCGCACAATAACAGGTTTGACTGCATTTCTCTAAAATGTGACGTCGTAAATGAAACATAATTTGCTAAGTTAATGTGTACAGCAAAAAAGTGTAAGATGTTATCATAGAATCCTTCATGCAACTATTTCCGAGGAGCGTATGAGGGTTAATCGGGACCACACCTTTTTAAACGCCTAAGATGATAGTCCCTTCCATTATGAATTCAGTGAGTATAATCTCTGAGTGTCGTATTCAAGGTCACAGACAGAGAGAACGTGTACATCTGAAAACGTTCTATGATTTTGTGATAGGGTAAACACCTGAAGCGTCGAAAAATGATCGAAACCATTTAGGTTACATTCAGACTCGACGACCGGTATAAATTTCGGTGAAATTTCCTCTTTGTCGAGGGAGAGACCCGGTGCATAGTTCGACAACACATTGAAGCTACAAGATTACCGCCGCAGCATCATAAACCCCCGGCGTAATCCCCGAAGAAGGATTCGACAGTCTACGAGGGCGTCGAAACGACGCGAGAACGGCAGAAAGAAGCTCGTACTCCGTAAAAGAGGGAACACGTCACCCCATCACTGTAACAACGCATTTATGACACCCGGGGGAAACCCGGGAACAGTCGGCGCGTGTCTATTTTCGTCGCAACCCGCGCGCGAACTCTCGCAGAACTTGCCGAGCCGGCTGACGTCGTAAAACGATGCGCACCGTATCAACAAAATAATGATCATCCGGTCTGACAGTAATTTTCCAGATATTGTCCGTACATTCGTCGCTGGAAACCTTTATAACAATAGAAATTAATATGAGACTTGATTCAACCATTTTTATTCGTTAAATTATTGATTGCGAAGCGTGCCCTAAAAATTCGTGACCAGAAATAAATGTACAAACCAAACGACTTTTTACCGAGCGCTATAAACCACCTCGTGTTCGTCGAATTTTCAATCTCGATTTCATCGAAAACACATTTTCAACCAGAGTTGTGCTGATTGAATTACATTGTATTTCAATTATATAGTAATTCAACTACGTCGTAACTGAATTACATATAATTCAAACCTTTCAATTAATTCAATTACTAAGTATTTTAATCAGATGCGTAATTGTGAAATACAATATAATTAAAATACAGCTCTCGTAATTATAAGCCTGAACTTTGAAGTTTGCTGGCAATGCTGCGTAGTTCCTATTCCTCGTCCTCGTTCATAATACGTAAGGCTATTTTATAATTGTACTCCAATTGCAATTATATTGTAATTTAATGGAGTGAAGATCTGAATTATAAATTACAATATGACTGAATTACAGTGTGAACAATTCCGTTTTCAACTTAGTTTTTTAAAATGTAGAATGAGCCCATTTTTGGTTGCACTATCATGTACCGATCATCCTGTATATGGCGAGTCTTAACATTCTTTATTTTCGTTTTTAATTAAATATTTTCCCCACTTTCAGCAAAGTCAAAATTTTCTATCCGAATTGCAACAAACTGGACTGAACTAGCCATTTATTTTCTCCAACACTGGATGCAACCAACAGGTACCGGTTGTTTTAGATGTTGGAATTCGCCAAAAGATTTCTGCGGTCATATGGATCCGAGACAAAAGAGGCACAGGACGTTCCGTGACTGGAATCGGGAATAAGATGGCTGGCACGCTGGCAATTCAATTCCGGGATGCGAATAAATAGAGACGTCGATAGAATGGGTCAGGGAGCGTTCGAATAAAAAGCGTTCCCCCTCTGCAATCAAAACAGCCGCGTCGAGAAATAAAATCAGCAAACCGGCCAACGAATGCAAATCCCTGCCTGAAAGTTGTGTAAATTGATTACTGAATTATTTATCGGGCCTGCCGTGCAATCCGTCTTTCGACTTGTTCCGAAGAAAGGTTCGTCAGCGTTGCGGAACAGAACTTGCCGCGCGCCACGAATGGTTTCCGCGGACGAATGGTTTAGGGAACTTGCTCCTTTTCTTTCAACTTCACCACAGTTTACTCATTTACGGGTCCCCTTTTCTTTCGCCTGATGCTCCGGGATACCTTGTTTGGACTTCGTCCGAAAACAGATTACACTGGGATCCTCGGGAGCTCGGCTATTTACCTATTAACTTCGTCACTCGAAATTAGCGGAGTTAGTTCCTCTTGCACCGGAAGCGTGAGATTTTCTTCTTCTCAATTCTATATCAAAGTGTTTCCTTGCATTCTCCTCACGAACGAAATTTCAGTTTGACCTTCGTCTTCGGAGCTGAAGGTCGTTTGAAGATCGTGCCACTCGAGTACATATTTGAATGGATTTTCCGAAAAAACAACCCCTGCGCGATATTGACCACTCGATACCGTTCGGATTACACATAAAACATTTTTTTCTTTGTCAAAATTAAAGAAGATATTCTGGGGTTCACGTAGAGGGGATGTTGAGGATGTTATTTAAAAATTAGTGTAAGATATATCGGAAAAGAAGGACCGGTGGATCGTCTACTTCTCTTCGCCGAAATAAAATTCAACAAAGAGTTACCGCCGACGAATCGATATATCCCCCATCGTCCGAGCCCACCCCATACCAACGATCCGTTTAACCTGGTCCATTTTCCCTTCGACGGAGAACTTGGCGGTTACGTCCGTGTTGAAAGTCGGTTAATTGACTTATCGTCGATGACGTTACCGCGGCGGAGCATCGAGACCGTGGGTGTTCCCGCAGGTGTGCATGCGCCGGAAGCACCGATACTCGGCGAACGGTTATCGAGTAATCGAGTATAAAAACGTAACGACCCGAGTCGAAACTTTCCGATGGAATTGAACTCCTGTTGGAATTACGACTGTTGCCTGACGAGCTGCCGAGGGCTTCCGTTCGACGCCGGGGAAAAAACGGTTTACACCGGGATGAAACCTTTCACCGCGTTCACCCAGCGTGGAAGCTTGCGGCCAGTGCTTCGACCGTTCCAATGAAACTTTGACGAAACGCACGCGATAAAGAGAGAAAATGCCGCTGGACAAAAGAGACGATCTCCACCGTAACTGTCAATATTTTATCCCACAACTGGGGGTCCTCCTTGGAACCAGGATACAGCATTCTCTCCGTAACAGTCGAGATAATCTCTATCGTAACTTCCACAATTTTATCCCCACCGCCCGGGTTACCCATTGGCTTCAGCCAAGAGGCAAACACGCTGACGAAGCCAGTGATGGGTCTGCAATCGAAGTAATAGATTGAAATTTTTCCAATTTTTTGTTTATTGTTTTTAAATTTTCACCTTCGTCTTCGTCCCCCTTTTCTGATAAAAATGATATCCAACACTCATTGTTTTCCAATCGCTGTCCTTCTTTACGTTCGGCGCGCTACAAAGGAACTAGCTCCTCTCCTATAAGAGAAGAATATGCTTGTCCAGCGATCACCAACCTGTTCCTCGCCACAAAATGCAAAGTCTCAGCAGTTCCTTCTGTAACTGTGAACGTGTCAACGGAGACTGGATCAGCTCGACACGTCGAGAATCGCAAGCACAGACTTCGGGATCGAGTTCGAATCAATTTTCCCAATCTTTCGGCAAGTTTCTCGGCGCCTCTCGCAAGTGCGTCCGAACTATTCGAAGCCTCGTGTGCCTCCGGTAATTTACTTTGGAACTCCGGTGCAATTTCGGTAAATCGGCACAGCGGCGGCACCGCTTCCTTCCCGTGTCTGGTCCGAGTTGAAAGACTTTGTCCCGGTGTGTTTAGGAGGTACGTACGTGTCGCACGCGCCAGGGATGCTGAAAGAAATAGTGAAATTCGTCCGGAGAAAGGGTGCATTGCCGAGAGAATGAATGACCGACGCGCCGGTTACCTTTTTTCGAGCTGCACCCATCTTTTCCCGGGCTTTATGGAGACCTTAACCTCCTCAAGGTCCTAACTAAAAGCGTCACGTACGGCGAGAACGTGGAGCGAGAACGTTCCGCGGCAAAATGGCGCCTGGAACTGGTAAAGTAAACGTCTTCCTCGTGTCGGGCTTAGAAGGCTCCTTCACATTTCAATTGTTCGATGAAGAGCAATTTTTGTTTGTTATTGAACGTCTTTATCTCCACATTCCTAATGGTAATTGCTTGCTCTAACTATATCTTAATCGGCTAGATGTACAGGGTGTACATCTAGGAAGGGGCGATTCCTCAGACCACTTAAAGTAACTTTTTCCTTTGCAAAAATGTTAAGCAAGGCTTTGTTAAGGAGTTATTAAAGAAAAACTCTCGGACTCGAGGGGAAAATAAGGGGAGTGTGAAGTCCCCCTCTCCACGAATTCTGTGAACGCATCAGGTCACGTGGCCGGTCCCTGGCGGCAGAGTGGGGATTTGAGCAATGGTCGTTGCAGAGTATACGGCGTTGTGACGGAGTTTTTTTTTTACGTCGCTCTGAACTCCTTTTTCAGGGTTATTTCGCGACGGGACCTACAGTTTATATAAGGTGGGTTCCGAACCACCTTGGGCACCACAGTTTAAATGGCACATGGAATATTTCCGGAGGTGCGCCGGCGTCGGGGATCGAACCCGCGACGGTTGTGACGGAGTTGTCAGGAATACATCGAGGTACACAGGGCGAGAGACAAGTGCTGAAGGATTAAATCTATTCGAAATATCCTTGGATCTCACGACTCGTTACCTCGGGCTACCATTAGCTTGTGCCGGCCGCTCCGTCAACGATTTTCTTCGTCGCCTCCCCGAAAGGTCTCGTATTCATATGCATGACCAGCGGCTGATCCATTTCTCGATACGAGTTCGATTGCCTCGCGGGCTCTCTGGCCTCTATGAATATTGAGTTCGCGCCCCCTGCAAACTGTATCCTTCGGCGGAGCGCCGGCAGAACTTCCCTAATTGCGCCGCTATGAATTCCGATATCTGATTAACGCGCGGCGTAATACGCGCCAACGAAACGGTGAAACGCTCGTTAACGAATATTGTTCGGAGAGAGAGAGAGGACGCTTCATGCTTCTGCGGAAAAGTGCATTCGCGTCGGGTCCCGTCGATCCCGTGGGAACCGAAATCACCGGGTTTCAGGTGTAGCGTAGGTGTGCCGTGGAAGGGGCGAGAGCAATCGCCACAGAAAAGAGACTCTCGAGCTTGTCGTACCGATAAATGATAATCGCTCAACGCGATTCTCTTCTGATCCTTCCTGGCATTCGCTCAATTTAAACAGTAACGTCGAACGTTTCGGAGACCAGAGGATTTTCCGTTTTTCCCAAGAATACATCGCCGACCGGAAATTGCCTGGCATTTTCTCTTTCGTCTCGATGCACCGCGCTTACGTAATTATAAAACATTCAATTCCCCTCCCTCGGGCAAAGATGAAACGACGCGTCAAGAGGTCGATACACACGCGCATATTCCGTCGACATATTTTCACAATATTCCAATACGGTGGCCAATGTAATTACGAAAGATTGGAGATTGTTCCGGAGACTTCATGTAATTACGTGGCAACTGGGATCGTGACAGCGCTGCAATTTGCCTGATGTGTCGGTTTTGTTAGGCGGACCGCCGCAATTTTCAAGATTTTTTAATGGTGCAAAATGTCCTGGACATGGGAGGGCACAAATAAGTCGACGTCACTCCCAGTGTTCATTTTTGTGGAATAAGGGGAATCGTTTCGATTCGAGGGGAAATGGTTATCCCCTCTCTGCTAGTGCCGCGTCAGTCACGAGGCTTCGTGACTCACGCGTCACGTGACCGGTCCGTGGCGGAAGGGGAAGGCAGAGTGGGGAGACGACTCTGAGCGTAGGGGCCACACAAATGCCTCCCCACCAGCCTCACTGTCATTCAGAGCAGATGCGCTTCTCTCCTTCTTGGTAACGGCGCACGGTGGGGGACAGTGGACGCCATGGTGGGGGCAATTCTGTCTCAATCGAGGCTAAACCGCCAGCATTAGGTTACGCAATTTGCATTTGAAAACGCTGCGTGCAGGAAGCTCGCCGGCGCGGACGTCGCGAAGTAAACGGCGAAGTACAGAAGAGAGCGACTTGTCGCGAGATAGGGAAAATATGCCGGGCAGCTTGTAATTCCATATTAGCGGTCCGCGACGCTGGTTCGGAACTCCGAGCCAGATGACTCGATTATAAACTTGCAAGTGTCCCGCGGATTATCGGCGTAATGCGAGCCGGTCCGACTAGCAATACGCTTATGGAAAGCTGGCCCGGTCCCCGGCAGTTCTCGCCTCTATCAGCCGGTATTACCTTGGAAGACTGCAAATTGCTGCGTGTGCTCGTCGAAGCCGCATACTTAGCCGGAGATCCGGAGCTAACGCGACCAGCGACAACAACGATCGATAGAGGGTCGGATTTTGTTGAAATGCTGCGCCCCTGCCGCGCCGCGCGCGCGCTGCCTGGGAAAGCGCCGTTGTCGCGCGGAACTTGAACGCGATATACCTGGCCGTTGATCCCTCGCTAAGAAACGCCGCTTCGGTTCAATCTAAACGATGGCGGCTCCGGATCCACAGCTCCGCGAATCCGCTAATTCCAGCTTAAGCGGGCAGTATTGAAATTTATAATACTAAAGGTTTTCTCAATCAAGCTGCTTGTGCTTTACGAAAATATTTGCTCCCCTAATGGACGATTATACGGGGAAATTTTTTTAACGGTTTACGTAGCGTTTTAAGGGTTACGTCGAATGAGTAGAATATGATTTTTCTGATATATCGGACTAACAAGTAGATTGTCTGCATTTCTAAACAAATGGATAGATTAAATTTCCTCTTGAGATCTGCGGTAGAATGTTTAAATTACGGAAGCTGATAGACGTCGATACGCGTTCCCGGGTGTGTGTATACCGCCCCTAATTGAACGCCGATTAAATTGTTTAAATTGTTTGCCCGGGACAAGGTTAAATTTTATGCTCCGACGGCTACGGAATGTTCAACGCCGTCGTCAGGAAAGGATCGTCCAAGGCGTGGAATCACTTTCGGTGGGCAATTAATTAACTGGGAAACGAAAATCCACCCTTCCACGGCTTAACGAGACCCTCTTTCGGTGCTGTTGACCTTCCGCTTTCAACCTGCGCCGCGGGAACGCGTTCTTCCATCCCGGCGAATTAAACTTCGTAATTAATTGTCGACCGGCCTTCACGGATTCTTTGTTTCTTCGGATTCGCGCCTCAATGGGTCAGCCATGGTTGCCCTACTTTACGAATTCTCCCATACTTTTAATCCTTAATTGGAAAAACTTCGTTATTGTCCGCTCTCGTAACATTTCGTCTCGTTCCAATTTCAGGGAATGCAGTTCGGATCGTAGTAATCGATTTGCTTCTAGAATTCATTAAACGATAAAATAGAATTTGTTAAACGAGAAATACAATCTAGAAAGTGTCTTTCTGCTCTGATCGAATAAAGTTTTCGAGATGAGCGAACGTAACTTTTTCGAAAGCAAAAAATTGTGGATAAAGAAATTTACTGTTATTTTTTTTTTGGACTCAATCATCAGGTATGACGCAGTCAACGTGTTAATCACCGTCAATCACTTATTTCCGTGGAACTCGAATTTCGCATTTCGCAGAAACCACATTTTCGGGACCCGTCGCTTTCCGCGGCGAGTGCATATCGGCGCGCTCTGATCGCGCGAGCGTTCCGCATAAATCTGCGCGCGGTGCTCGGGGGAAAAAGTTGAAAAAACACCCTCTAAAGAACGCTGCCCACTGAAAGCTAGGTTCTTAAGCCACCTCCCTCTCTGCCGTCCACTTTTTCCCGTTTCGTCCCGAGGCCGCATATTTTTGCCGTGTCCGACGAGCTCGGTTCTGCAAACCGGGTGCACAGAAACATCGAAACGTCGTTACACAGGATCTCACGTAACTAATGGTGCCATCAGGTACCTGTTTTCTTACAATTTTACTAACCACGTGTCGAAGAGTAACAATTCCAATCTTCACAAATGAGGATTTTTACCAAAACTTCAATTACCAGCATCGAGTCTAACATATTCTCATAATTCGTGCGAAAAATGGGAATTATTTTTTATTATTAAAATGTAACTCGAGGTCAACTCAAGGTCATGATGTGAAACGAAACCTTTTCTCATATTCATAATGGTGCAATTTGTATCTTGTAGATCTTGTAGAAACATTGATTTATCGCACTATGGGAAGTGTCTAAAAAATCGTGGGGACTAAATTGTGGATCACCCGGTATATGCCGTGACTAGAACGACGATCGAATTCCGCTCGATCTTTCAGCGACGCCGCAACCCCTGCCGCTGGGAGGCTGCCGATTGTTAGGATCTGAATGGAGAAAAATTGTTCGGCATTCGCTGGCTAGTCCGCTCCAGTCTGGTGCTGGTACAGGTCCGGTTTGGTTCGGCCCGGCCCGGCCCAGTCGCGCCCCGGTAGGAAGCCGGCGAAAAAAAGAGTCCATTGTCGGCCAGCACGTGTAATTCATAGTGCGGCTTCCCGTTCCCGTGACCGGGCCCCCGCTCTCGTAAATACCATTTTTATTTCTTCGTTATTCCCAGCTTCGGGTTCAGTGCTCGATACACGTGTCAGACCAACTCACCCGTGCGCTGATTCACTTCCGGTTACGTTTTTTTTTCCGCGCGGATCGAACAACGTTACCTTCGAAGTGCCGAGCGGCCCGCTAAATAAATTTACGGAGCAGATAATACGTTATCCCGCGGAAGATTCCGGCTAGGTTCGGCTCCGAGAAATTTATGGCCGATAGTACGGTACACGGTTTTAACGTTGCGCGAAATGCTCGGGCCGTGGGTCGCAACAATAAAGGTTCGTTCACAGTTGGAACGTTCGCATGCTCGACGAAAAATTATTACTTTCTGCTTGTACAGGGTGTCTTGGAAATAAGCAAAAAAAAAAAAACTAATTACATTTCTGTGAGAAAATTCTGAATATTGAGAATATTTGGTAAATCGTGATTCGTAATAGAGAATATCTGGGAAAATGATTCGATGGCAATTTTCTGGTAGAACGTAATCATTAAAAATCATGCTACATAAAAATCGTAAAGTGACGAATTGAGTCCACCCTCAAACATTTTTCTGCGATTTCAACCCCGTGGTAATATTTGCAGCAATTCCCCTATTTTTGGCAATCTATCCTACAACCCCCACATTGCACACAATGATTACCTCCCTTTTCCCCATTTCAAACAAAAGCTCACGTGGCACAGTTTTGAAAATGACGAATGATTTAGGCTGGAGGCGGAAGAATTTTTTTCAGGCTCCCTAAAAATAGCAGTGAAACGGTATCAGAAGGTGTCGGTGATGATTATACAGAAAGATAAGAGAAATTTTTTCACGTGCGTGTAATTTTACGATTTTTTACAATTTTACTAACTACGTGTCTGAGAGTGACAATTCTAATCTTCACGAATAAAGAATATTGCGAAGTTGAAAATGACACCTCTTAATGTAAGACCCTTTGAGAATGTTTCTAATGTGAATCGACCTTAACAGGGCAGTCCTTTCAGTACGATTAAATGCTACCCCCCGGTTTGCCGGTATCCAGAATAAACGCGGCCGGCGCGGCGTGACTAATCTATAATCGGTTTTTAATTCGGACAGCATGAATTTTTCCGGGCGAGCAACGCGGCAAATTTATTCGAACGTTCGAAGGGGATTACACTCTCCGGGAACAACCGATTCAACCGGTTTGAATACAATTCTTCCGTTTTTACGATCCCCAGCTTTATATCATATTTTTGCACTTATGAGCTAGCGATAAAGCGCACGAAATTCGGTTCGATAACCGACTCCGTTTATTCAGCGACGATCAACGCACGGGCCAGTGGTCCTAATAATTTCGGAAACCCGTGTCGATATCATTTCCATCATCCGATGGTCTCAAAATTAAGATATTCCGTTCCCAAAAACAACCAGTCGAAATAACTCGTTATTTATTCGTTTGATTAAATACTGTTTTATGCAAAATGTATACTGGATTTCTGCATCTAAAAGATATATAGAAATGAATTCCGAGTAATTGTTCAAATTATTCGATTATGTCTATGAATAAGATATTAAAATATGCTAATAGTACGTATATGAATAGCATTTCCAGTCCCGAATCAACAAATCATCCCCGGTAATATGCTTGAATAATTCGCTTTGAGTTTTTGCTGTGAAAGCAGACTTTCCAGCCCTTTGACGTGACACAATCATCCCGAATTCCATTAAACCCTTATAAGCCCTTAGCTTTGTAGCTGGATTTTTCATACTCGTCAAACAAAGAGTACATGGAGCTGCTTTAAAGTATGTATTATAATTAATTTATAATGAAAGCATACTGGGCTTCTTTGAAAAATCAATAATTTCGTTACACAAATGAAAATTATGTTCCCCACGTAACGGATGTACTTATAGTGACGCGTGAAATAAAATCTTCATTTCTAAAAAAAAATAATACAGTTAAAAAAATGTCAAATATCGCGCATACGTCTTTCACATATGTCGAGGCATTACTGTACTCTGAATGTTTCTCTAAGCAGTTCTAAGCTGTTCATTGTTCAGCTTGAAAGTTCTTCGCCGCAATTCCCTCGGTTCATGTAAATCCCTTGTTTTGCTGGCGGCGACAATTTTTCTCATTTGTCGGAGCGTTTATTCGGCCCGGTGTCACGCAATCCTGTTACGTCTCATTTTTATACCAGTCGTAACCGGCCGGAATGTAATCGTACGGACGTGGCGCGAAATTGAAAATCTTGTATCCGCTAATCTCTGCGAATGAAAGTAATCCTCCGCGCTCGTTTGCTCCATCAAGATATAAAAGGAGTGTTTATTCGTTTAGGATCATAGTTCCGGCCAAATTTTTGGTGGTCGCAGAGAGAGGCGACAATTCAAGAAACTTAACGCACCCACGCAACTTCGGCAACAAAGTTCTAAATCAGTTTTAAGCGGCCCCTAGACGATCAATATTATCGTCAATATATTGCACAATAATTGATATTGTATAATACAATAATATTGATCTGAAATATATTGAATCAATCAAAAAGAGTTTGATTTTTATTATACAATCTCGTAAATATTGCTTCGCCGGTGGGTGACATTGCACAATATTGGCTCAGTTCTATCTTCACAGTCGCAAAGTGAAAAAGGGGAAGAAAGAAAATTAATTTTAGAATGTATCGACCTGCTTTATGTAATATCTAGAGTAAAGAGTATAGCAACAGGATAAAAAAATTGAATAATACGAACATCTGCTTCGGAAATATAAAGAAAAGTATCCAGATGCTGATAAGTCGCAGTTGGTTAAAAAGTTTAATTCATTGCGCGCTAACTTCGGGAAGGAATTGAAGCGAATCAAGGATTCTGAAAAAAGCGGTGCTGGAACAGACGACTTAATAGAACCGACATTTTGGTATTTTGAGGAAATGCAATGGCCACTCAACTAGCTTTCTTTTTATTCCACATCTTAACTGCATAGTTTAAGGGTATACAATTTTTTTAGATCTTTCTACCATTCTGGGTCTAAACCTTGGTTTGCTCATCTCAAACTTCCTAGAGAGATTGCCTCGTGTGGGTGATCCAGCAATATTATTCGTATATATAATATTTATCGTTCAGGGGCCGCTCTAGATCGGTATTAAAAATAGTAGTAATTACACGCGAATGGAACAGTTTATTAGCCATAAAAGATGTTAATATTTCGCGCACGCGTTCCGCGCTTTAAAAAAGACTTACCTGGTCGGGTAAAAGCCGCTACCTAAATCCTCGCCTATAAACAATTCACTGCTCGTTCGGTCGCGCTAAAACTGCATCGTTCTACTTTCGCGCCGATAAAACCCGGCGAAAACGAAATAGTTTGTTCGCCTGAAATTCAGCCGCGAAAACTCCGAGTAATAATGACTAAATCGGCGAAAGTCCGACCGACAATTGCACGGTTTTATATAAACCGGTTCGAACGATGGTGTCTAGTCGCGAATTAAAAAACAGAACGGTCTCACAGTATTTTCAATTTCGCTAAACACGACCGCGAAGCGTATGAACACTGAAGAAGAGAGCGAGAGAGAAAGAGAGCCCTCTATTCTGGAGGAAACGTTTATTCTGTTGAATTTATCAGCGATCACGATGCAAAGAGATACTCGTTGCACGCGGGAGCAAAACAGATCCAGATAGAATCATTCGGTCCAAATAAATCTCCAAAAGTTCCAGTCGCGATAAAAATCCTGGCCGATCCACCGAAAAGCCATTCACAGAGGAAAAAACATTGATTCCGCCCAGGAAAAAATGCCGGCTCGTTCCATCCGATTGTTACAGGAAATAATTTGTCCGATCAGATTTAGTAGTACCATCTGCCATAAGTATTCCCGCGATCAATAATTGTATCTTGAATTAAATGTAGCCGGGACCGCGGAAAATTGTTATTAATATTATATAAGTTGTCCCAAAAATGTTGCACATCCTTAAGAATTTTCCGCTGACCCATTTTTCCTAGAAAATGCTATAAATTCAAACACCCGCAAAAACATTGAAAAATTTTTCTCGTTAATGAAACTGCCGTAGATTTAAAGATTGAAGATTCCTATTTGCAACGAAACCTTAAAAATTAATGTATGATTTTTTCTAGTCATTTTATAGAGCTTTGAATGATAGGTGGCAAGTTCGCAGTAGTACAAGTCAGCGCTTCACGCGACCAAACGTGTTCCTCGTTTTTGGGTCACGAAACAGTGAAAAAAAAATCGTAGATCAATTTTAAAGGATTCCTTGTAAAGAGGAGGCTTCGATATTCAAATCTACGGTAGTTTCGTTTACGGGAAAAATTTTTGATAGTTTTGAGAGGCGTTTGAGTTTGCAGGACCAGTAATGTAGTGCTTAAATACTTTCTGGATCGACTGTGCACATTTGTGACAGATTATCCCTCGCATTTAACGCGAGGGGTAACGATCGCCGTCGATGCACCAGTCGATCTCGACATTACTTTGCAACGGGAGTGGCCCGTGAACTTGCATATTTATGCGTCGAGACGGAGACTTTCGAACCGCCGCGAGCAATGGCCGTCTCGACCTGAATCACTCGTCGTAAATTTATGAGCTCCTCCGGGAAACGAGGAGTTAGTATCGGCGAGAATCGTCTAACGTCGAAAAATAAGACGCGCTCGATCGATAGCGCGGCTGACACCGATCGTTCCGACGCGCGGTTGATTTTTTGGCCAATTTGCTGGCCGAGCGGGCTGCATTGGATTTTCTCCGGGTTCACCGGAAGTTGCACGATCACGAGAAACCCCGTCGATCGATACACGATAAAGGGATCGCTGTTAGTCCGCTTAATGACCACCATTCTGACGGACTGTTGCCTCCCTTGCCTCGTTGCACTCGTACATCTTCCGCCTTTTTCATTCTTCTGAAACGGTTTCGTTACTGCAACTTTCATAAATAATCGAAAAATTCAGGGATGCTCGGAATTCCTCGAATTTTAGTATAATTAGATTCGGCTGAATAATTTTTGAAAGTTAAAATTAGTCTATTGAAATTCAAACCCATTCTCACATGATAATAATTTCATATTACCAGCCCGGTATAATGATGTTAATTCCATTAATGTGCCTCTTTTGTTCGCAGTACTCTTGTAGAAGAATTGTTCCATATTCCATTTTATGAATTTATGTATTTCGGAAAATTTCTTCTAGACAAAAATGCACAGTATTTTATTGTACCGGGTATGCGGGGTGTTCCTGTAATCCCCAGTAAACTTCGACATACACGTTCGCTGTTCTAAAACAACGACGAAGAACACGCACATGCCAATATATTGTTTCCAGGGTATAGTGCGTATTCTTTTATTTTTCCGCATATTTACAATTTTCGGGAAACCTATGGTTTGTAATAGTTCCGGTTAACTATTTCATAGGGAAATCGTTCATCCAATTGCTCTAGCTATTGAATCTCTCGTGCTCGGTTTCACAGTTTTTCACAGCGTCGAATATTTCGAAAATTCACAGAATTGCGATCGGACATTGGAAATAATCGGGGATTTTTAAAGGGTAAATTCGTTTTGAATTTAAGTGTTTCTTTAAACAGTGTTTTCGTGAAATAGATATTTCATATATGTATATAGAATCCATCAAGACTAATTATTTCAGTTTATTAACCCGTAGTGAAATTTTGCTTTATTTTTTCTCAAATGTACTGTTTCGTTGGGTCAAAATGTACCCCGCTTCATTAGACTTGTCCCCCCACTCTACCATCTCCTTCCACGGCGCCGTTCCCTCCGCTTCCACCACAGCCCGGTCATGTGACGCGTTCCACCTCTGTCGTTGCTTGCGTCACAGTGTCACGTGACTAATCCGGTACCAGCAGAGAGGGGGAAACTTTTTCCCCTGATCAAGCGACTCTGTTTACGGTCGGCAGATTTGCATTGGGCTCTCCGAGCGAGACGTTCCCTGTTGTTTATTAATCTATTATCATCGTGCGCTTCGCGCGCAACGCGATACTACGCGTACATAAAAGAGTTGGCCGGGTCGCGGGTAATATTGTACGGATAATTAAAATTTATACGTGGCACGGAAGAACGAGCCGCGCATTAAACGTCAGTAATAATTGCATTGTAAGGTTGTTCCCGCATTAATTTCGTGGGGAATCGAGCGAGGACCCTGGTAAACGGTCCGCGTGAAAAGCGATCTTGTGACGGAAAGAGTCGGCGGAAATTGGATATCGCGATTATACATTTCGGATCCCGGAATAATTAACCATGTTGACGAATTAATTAATCATTTCGGCGCAATGTCCGCAGGATATCTCTGCCGTTGAATCACTGTCAGTCAAGTTTTTCTTTTATCGAGCGAGGAGAAACGTAATGTGCCGACAAATAAAGCCGAGCACGATAAAAACGTGATCGATATGTATTCGAGTGATTGCCGCACGGGTGGACTGCACGGTAAATTATATCACATTGTCCTTATTGTACTGAATTCACTGCCGTCGACAAGAGGTATTTGATCGAACTCGCGGACCGTGTATCGTAATAATCATTCGCCTGATAAACATGGAGAATATTCAAATGTTATGGAAACATTTGTCACATATGATATATTAACAAATATTGGGTTGTTACTCTTCCTTTCTATTGTGAAGAATAAGAAAAATTAACACTAGGTTTACGGGACCCGTCAAAACGACGGATTCTAATATTCTTAATTTGCGATTACTGAGATTGTAAAGATGCTTCCCTGAGGAATTAATTACCAAATTTATTTCTTTGGGTGTTCTATGCAGGATGGAGCATCCTGCATAGAAGCGCTTGTAGACAATTTGAAAAAGCGGAATCGAATAAAATCCAATTTCCAATGCTAATAGCCTTTGTAGATAAATGATAAATAAAAACCGTATTCAGGGGTCCACGTTGATCAACTGGCCAATTGAATTCGCCGAGCAAGTGCTAGTGTCGTTGCACCTGTGGAGGATCTTCGCGAATGTTTCCGCCGTTACGAGTGTCGAGTTAAGAAAATCGTAAGACTCTGGCGGCGGCTGCGAGGATGTTGCAGGAGGTCCACTCGGGCAGAAGCGCTAGATTATGCAGAGTACCCGTCATGCATAACTCACTCGGCGGGCAACTTTTAATTTCCATAAAACCATTTGCCTCGCTCTCGCGCGACCGGTAGAAGGATCGACGAACGGCGGGGATGAAAATTCAAATTTCCCCGCGCGATTATCACGTTATTAATGTTTTTCGACGTCGGGAACCTGTGTTTTAATTCACCGGGAGGGAACTTCGAAACAATTCCGTCCCGGATAATGGGCTAATCAAGGGAATTAACAGTCGCGGGAAAAATGAAAAAGATTGTAAAAGTGAATCTCGCCTCCCCACCGCTAGGTACTCTGCCGAGAGGGTGGGGGGGGTGGTTGAACTCGTTCGATCAACAATGAGAGCCATCAATCTTTGCCGCGGGGATCGCCATCTACCCTTTAAGAGACCATCTAGCCCCCCGTACTTTCACTCCTTTTATCTCGAGGCGAAGGTAATCTTTTAACGCGCGCCATGGAAAAAACTTTTTGTTCCGGAACTTCCAGCGGCTCCCCCACCCACGCTCGTGGAAATCTTTCTTCGGGGAACCAACGACCATGAAACCTGCCGGCAAATTCCTTCCCCGAAGCCTTTCACGGGCGGCTTTTATGCTCCAGATCTCGATAGAAGGGGGCGGGGGGTTGGCGGTGAAGGAGCTGTATCAGTTTTTAATCAACGTCGCGTGGCTCTTTTTTCAGATCCCGTGAACTGGCCCGAGCCGCGGGATCTGTAAAGGGGATTGCGGTAACGAGTGTTTTAAAAGAGGTAAGTGCGGAGGGGTTGGTTTTTTGAATCGAGCCCTCTAATGGTCCGGGAAGTTCCGGAGGATCGAGAGGTGTTTAACGGATCCATTGTCCGGTTGTTTGACCTCCTTTCCGACCTCTCCATTATTGCCTCTTGCCGCTTGTCTGTACGGAATATTTTTCGCAGAACATCCCTTTCGGTTTACCGTTCACTCGATTGATTTAGCCTGAATTTAGCAGGCCGAACGGATCCTTGTTTACGGTAAAAATCACGGAACCGACGGATAGACTGGCTGGGGAGCACGGCAGAAACCTAAATCTCGATACGGAGTCGGTTACGGTCGACCGCCGGACCCGGAAACGCTCTTTGGGTATCGACAAAATCGTTAGTCCCGCCGTGATCCGATTTACGACGCAACAAATCTCGGCACCGACGGCCGTAGACGCTCCAGGGCTTTCTCGTTGATCTACTTCGACGCTCGTTACACGTTATTGCACCAGCCTGCCAGATAACGAGGAAACGGTCGCTCGTCAAACGCTCGGGGACACCAACATTCTAGAGGTTTTAAGTAAAAGTCGCGTCCCGGCCTTTGATCGACATTAGCCGATCTGTGTTACACTTTCAAATCACACGCGTCTCGATCAAGAAACACCATTACAATCTACATGAAAAGGTCAATAAGTTTTTATCGAAGCTCAACCTTTCTTTTAAAAAATTTATTTCAAGGTCGAAACGTCAACGATCTTTTCTGATTGCATCGTATTCTATTAATCACGAGGATAAAAAGTGCAGGGGAAATCGTGGGACAAAGCTCGACCGTTCTTTTAAAAAATTAATCTCAAGGTCAAAAGGCCAACGATATTTTTTGGTTGCGTCGTATTTTATTCATTACGAGAGAGAGAGAGGATAAAATGTGCGGGAGAAACCGTGGGAGGAAGCTCGACCGTTCTTTTAAAAGATGAATTTCAAGGGCAACTTCGCCAATTCCGTGTAATAACAGTGAAGCAAGATCATGGCGACATTGTGCGGCAGGAAGCAGAAGGAGCTACTTGTCTCGTCTACACTTTGAACAATCCGAAATTCCGGGACAAAACACGTTGACTCGATTTTCTTCTTGGCCGTTTCTGTTTCGCCAAAACGAGGGAAGAAGGGACGTCGGGCACCTTAAGGTTCCCTTAAGGGATGAGACGCGTGCGAAAACCGTTGCCTCTGTTTCTGTTTACCGCGGGAGCAAGACCAGATATTCCACGGGATCGAAACAATTACGGAAGCGTAGCAGCCACTTCGAAGTTTGAGAGACAATATTCCGAGAAGTTTACCAGTTTCTTTCCGCAACGGCGCGACTGAAAATGGCTGGCAACTTCACGCCGCGTTATCGGCAGACAAAAGTAACCGCACCGAACAGGAGCCGGCGAAATGGTCCGTTCGTTTTTGCCCCGGTCGTCCTGACGCTTCCTTTCGGATCCTTTGTCTTCGCGACCGCGACTTCTACCGCTCATTGTCTTCCTCCGTTTCCCTCAAGCGGGTTTCTTGCTGCACGGGTTCTTGCACCTGACTCTCGACTGCGAACTCGCCACTTCCTGGTCCCCCCGTTGCGCTCCTCTTCGTTTTCCCATTGTCTTCCTGCTGAAACTTTTGCGGACATCGTACCACCGACTGGGGCTATTCCTACATTCACCGGCATCAAAACGATTTAGCAATGCGAAGCAAATACGTGACCCTTTCGAACTGACTTACAGCGCTGGATGAAAGTACCAGACGTTTCGTGTGCGGGGTAGAATGTATGAAATTTCGTCCTTGAGATGACCTTGACTACGATTTTCAAGGACAACATAGTTTTTCATTGCTCCGTACAGTACCCGTTACGGTGAACAAAAGTATGTGACGCCGCGCGGACGGAGTGGAAAGAAATGTTTGAAATTGTGACCTTGAAGTGCCCTTGGCCTTGATTTTCAAGGTCAAAATTGTTTTTCATTGCGTCCTATAGTACTCATCGCGAAGAATGAAAGTCTCACAGGAACAATAATAGGTCGTCAATGAACCGTTCTATAGACGAACAATTATTAAGTATACAATGTATCAAGAAGGTCTAATAATTATGGCAGAATTAAGGAAGACCACGAGCTGCATTTAAATTTTTAAAAATCTATAACATCGTAATACTGCGGCTCCAGGAAAACAGAAAATTCATCACTGTCACAGCACGAACAGCCCGATACAGATTTGATTTTACCGCCGAGGTCTCCGTGGGAAAAACGGAGCGACTGAATGCCTCGTTATGGAAGAATCGCATTACGAACTGCTCCATCGAGAAATCGAACCGCGAGAGGTCTCTCCGCGTTCAACAATCAGTGATTATCTCTCCCCGTCGTATAAAAAGAAAACTGTCGCTTTAAATCGTTGGCTTTCCCTGCTTATTACTTGCTAACGAACACGTGCGCGCGAAATCGACGCTCCGGCTTCCTCGTCGCGCGTTTGTCGTCGAAACGACGAGACGGCGCTCGGCTGAATCTGCTGAGAAACAAAGATTCGTTTGTCCCGCACCGAGAAGAAGAACCAACGGGAGAGAGGAAGGGCGAAAAGTGGAGGGTGAAATCTGTTGGAGGCGCGTAGACGTAAAAAGCCACGCGGACGAAGAATGAGCTGAATGAGTCGCATGGAGATGCGACCAGGCGAATGGAGAATAATAAAAGTGAGCGAGGACCGGCGCCCCGGTGCCACCAAATGAAAACTCGGAAAGAAAGAGAGAGAGAGAGAGAGAGAGAGAGAGAGAGAGAGAGAGAAACGACGCGGAAAGAACTCTGTCCAAAGGCGTTGGCCGTGCAAATCTTGAGCTCGAGCATAATCAAAAATCCTCACTGTCCCTGTAATATGCGATTCTGACGGTAGAACCTCCTTTAGACGAATTAGTTGGAGGACAAACGTGGTCGCATAAGCGAATTTTGTATCAGGTGGAAATTGATGTGAGAAAGCAAAATTAATTTCATGGTCAAAAGGTCTAAAATTTTTCTTGATAGCATCGTATTGTTTTCATCTTTTCAACCATCGGTCAAAACTGAATTGATTCTCTTCAAAAATGATGACAAGGTTTTTTCATTGTCAAACCGATTTCATTTATATTGCATCAAGTGCGTAAAATGTATCAAAATAAATCCACCTATAGATAACGAAAATATAAAAGCAGCGTTTCGTAAAATCAATGGTACATGACCTTTACAGAATGCAGAAATATATACAGCTCGCCCCAGCTAAACATATACTATTCTAATGGGAATGAAACGGCGTTACGGGAAAGTTTTTTTTATTTCGTTGAATGTATGAATTCAAGAGATATGAGGATCAAATTTTGATTTTCAAACGGAAAAATATTCTCTCTCTCGCTTTCTAACTTGGAAGTAGCTTTTTTCGACGGTGCTTATTCTTTCCGTCGTAAAATTCTCGAATTTCCCTTCAAAGTATGGAATCAATTCAGAAACAAATTCTCGAATTTCCCTTCAAAGTATGAAATCAATTCAGCAAAAATTCTCGAATTTCCCTTCAAAGTATGAAATCAATCCAGAAAAAAATACTCGAATTCCCTTCAAAGTATGAAATCAATTCAGATAAAATATGAATTCATTTAAAAATCTAAAGATGATCTCTGGGAGTCTTTTAAATAAATCTAAATAAAATTTGCTTCCGCTATATATGGTTTTCCCTAGCACCATTTCGATTCCATTCGAAAACTTTCGTGTATTTTTAATGTCAAAAGTAATCTGCTTTTATAAGCTTAGCTGCTCTACACGCATACAGTATTCGAGTAAAAAATATTCAGTGAAATATAAATCAAGATGTACAGTAGCGTTTAAAATTATTAAAGGATTGAAATAACAACAAAGGAATCAGTTTCACCCAGCTGGGCCGAATTGTGAGTTCCGAAATATTCGGCGGGCCAAAAATAAGTGTTCTGGAAGGATACGTTCGAATCGTTAAAAAATCAGACATAAAATAACAAAATCGTTTTATATATATATAGATATAACAAATTTTCTAACTGAACAATTTTAAATATCATAAAATTTATTTATTTTGTCGTTGGAATTTAAATTATCCGTATAAATTCAATATCGCGTATTTTTAGGGTTTTCGTGCCGCACTTTCGGAACCCCTGCTGGCATCGCAGCAAAAATGAGCAGCATTTGGGGTATCGGGTAGGAAAGTGCTCGTCGGTAGTCGCTTAGCGCGAGCGATCGCTTGGGAGCGGTCGATTACAATCCGGAGTGGAGTCGAAGATGTTAAGTTAGCGGCAATAATCCCAAAGCGGGCTGCGAACTGCTGCGAGCAAAACTCGGAACAGATTCGGACCAATCTGGCCGGGCTTAAGAGGAAAGAAGCCGGTGGGGTTATCTCGCTCACCCGGGGATCCACTCGAGCCGGCGCGGCGCGGCGCTGTTGAATCTTCGTTGCCAAAACTGGCGCTGTTAGAGCCCGAAGACGCCTCTCGGCGACAAAGATTTAAGCAGGCATTAGCCGGGCGAAGTGTCCCCGGGTAATAGGTTAACAGTAATGAAGAGATATCCGCGAGAAGCGGTCGGAGAGGAAAAGTCCTAGTAGCAAAAAGGTCCGTAGTTTACCGGTCGCTAAAGTTTCTTCATAAAATGGTGGGGCCGTCGCCCGTCCACGGGCTTTCTCTAAATCGTTGGGACCGCAAACCACGTGACAGTCGTATAACGTCCTGGTTGGTTGTATCTCAGCGTTAAGTCGGAATCAGTGTTTAGTGCTTCTAAATCTCAGCCACGCGGAGCTTTCGTCGTCTGGTCCTCTTTTACTCGACGCGGCGACAGTCTCGGGCGCCGCTCGTTACTCCGCTTCTGTATTATTCTTTATTCCAGCCCGGACCCTTTCAAACAGAGCGTACTATTTTTCCCCGCTGCCTCCGCCGCCGTGCCTTATCCATTCCAGTTCCCGCTCCGTCGCTTCGAAAGCATTTCCTCGTCGCCTTTCCTTCCTGCTCTCACCTTTGTCTTTTCGGTCCGCGCTGCTTCCTGGCTCGTTTTCATTACCATCGATTTATTGCCAATTCCGCGGCCCCAGTCGAACGCAATTACCCGGGATGCTGTCCCCGGGGACCGAAAGATAGGACTGTTACTAGTAGACTGCGGGTGGAAAAATTTTCTGCATCGACTGCAAGGTGTTGGAACCGAAGAAAAATGTTTTTCATCCGCATTTTTCTGCAGATCAACACGTAGTATTGATACTGCAATGTTGCAGCGGGCATCGAGACGAATTCATAGGTATACAACACTATGACCTTGAAGCGACCACGGACAAAAAAATTCACGCAACAAAGATTTGGAAAAATTTATTTTAAAATTGCACCGGAACTTCTTCGCCCTCTAAATGTTGTAGAACGAGGACGGAAATTTTTTTCAAGAAGAGCTCTTCTCCAGAACCAGAAAAACGCGGCGTGTTATCAAGCGGTTGCTGCATTTATTTAAGCTTTCCCGCGCGTTCTCCGGGGAGAAGACATGCTGGGGCGTTTCAGTCGGGTGTGAATTAATTGGACGCGACGACGACGCAAGGGCTGAACAACCTGGAGCTGCGTATAACGCGGGATACGCGGCATTATTTAATTCCTGAGCGGGAACTCATGCGATCTCTCGCCTACTAGTTGCCGAATTAATTCTGTCGACGTGTATTCCGCGGTCTCCCTGAATATGCAAGAAATGAAACATCGCCGTGGACGTGCCAGCAACTCTCGACCCACACACCGTGTAATCCGTTCCATTGGATTCTACACGGGTTTTTGCGCGGGCCGGGACATCCTTCATGGAGGAGAGTGTATACCACGAGAAAATGCCGTTGCAGCATGTACAGCATTGATTTATCCGGCTAATCGCTTGCTGAAATATATTACGACCCTTCTAGATAGCATTAGAGTAAGTTACACGTTGTCCCATGACAGGGTGTAACCATGAATTTCGTTACCGAGTTCTCCGGGAAACTGAACATTTTACAACATTCGTAATGCGACGAAAATCGCCCCGAGCGGTCGTCTTGTATCGAAGGTAAACTCGCCTCGAATTGAATTCCGGAATTAACGGCCCGAAAACGTGGAGAAATTACGATTTCTAAATTTTGCGTGCGTGTTATACAATTTTTGTTGTCTGTCGTAGTTGAAGGTCTGAAGAATAAGGCTTCAATGTTGTTTTTTTCTATACTCCTTAATACTTACAGAAATTTGATTTATGCAATTAGGCAAAGCAATAGGGTGAAACTAGCGATAGAATGAAATAGCGTGGAGGGGTCTTGCGGAAAGTATTTTTCACAGGACTGCAACGGGCGTGCTCGATGGTAGGACAAACGGAGCAGTATAATAAAAGGGAAATTTCATTTTCGGATGTTATCAGGCCGGCAAAGTTCGCCGGGATCAAGAGCCGTGCGCGAGTTCGTCGCGGCTGGTTCCGGGCGCCGGTGTCACGGTCCTCGGTCGCACTAATTATTCGCGCACGCGAGCTCTGATTACTCGCGCGATTTCGACGGAACACGGGCCAGAAATTATGAAGACGTGCCCGCGAAGTCGGATCCCCGGGTTTCTCGTTCCCTTCCGACTGGTCATTAATTAAGAGGCTCACGCGCAATTACTCCTGCGGAGCTCCGGCTCCGGAAGAGCGGCGTACTTGGCCGCGCGTGTACGAATTTCTCACCGCTTCCGGTATTCCCTTGGAGGCGGTGCGGCGCGGCGGCGGGCACACCCGGTACCCGGCACACGACCCGTAAAATAGACCGGCGAACGGATATACGGTAACGCGTTCACCGTGCAGCCGCCGCCGCCGCCACCGTTTCGATAAAGCTTGTCCTCGCCTGGCGGCGCACGTTCGCATGATCGTGTACTGTATTAGGCTTATCGGCGTCGTAGTTCATTCTTCGAGCGAGCCGTGCGTCCCATCGGCTCTCCTCGCTTCCACGAACTACGGTTAGCGCTCGAATATGGCAAGGAAAACGATTATTGGCAGTATCTCTGTCGATACGCTTACCGAACGAATCTTCCCGATAACGAAATTTACGGTCGTCCGAGGCGGACGCGCTGAAATGCAGTTGTCGTTCAAACAATTTTTATTCTGCATAAAGATCCGCTATTATCTGCGTCACAGGGTGTCTCAATAATGTAGTTGTTTGAACACGATTATTCATAAGATCATTCGCAATAACTTTTTCCTTTATGAAAATCTTCTCCGCCGCTTTGTTCACGAGTTATTAACGAAAGACACGGACCAATCAGAGCACGCCCACGACAGGCCCCGCTGAGTGGACGGACTCCGGCTCGACCAATGCTAACGCCTCGCTCAGCGGGGCCTGTCGTAGCCACGCCCACATTTGTCCGTCTTTTTCGTTAATAACTCCTTAAGCAAGCCGCGGAGGAGATTTTCGCAAAGGAAAATGTTACTTCAAAATCAAATTACAACCCAATAGTATACGCACCATTATGAACAAATTTTTGTTCTTCATTTTTGTTCAACTAGAACTTATTTTTGATTTTTTTCTTTTGTAATTATTGAAGCTAACAATGAAATGATGAACTAAATCGTGGGAAATCCGAACGAACTCAGTTGTTATTCCAAAAGCAATGTACATATTATATCAGTCGCGTTCAGTGCGTTCGTCCAGTGTTAAACAAACAAAATCGGATGCCTAATAGCTGCAAGCGTTTCGAAATGGCAGTCACATGGCGGGTAGTTATCGAGCGACCATTCCGCCGGCGGAAAGCGACAAGTTGATTCGAACAACCGTTGTTTTCCGCTCAAGTTGGCCTATCGGTGTAATAATTGTTTCAAACAGAACCGCGAAACCCAGTGAAAAAATATTTGTGCGATCCGAGGTCGCGTGACCGGGCTTTTGTTTCGGTCGTTGTCTATCTCTCTCTCTCTCTCTCAGCGCTCTTTTTGTTTCATTTTCTCTCTCCCCCACCCGCCTGCTCTTTTTTTTTAATTCTCAGATACGCAAGCCGAACAATCGGGTCTGGACCGCATCGCCTCGTTATTCATCGCTGGTTTTACCAGGCACGAGCTTTCCCCGTGTATCACCACTTCGATTACCACGGACAATTGTTTATTGTGCGCTCGGAATAATTGTTTTGAGGGGGCTGTATCGCGCTAGTTGCAGGCGATCCTTTTTCCGCCGGCGCGGATTCCACCGACCAGCGTCGCTTTGAATCATACCGAACGCATGACAACCGTGTTTTGCAACGCGAACCACGCTTTGTTTCGACTTCGGAGTTTTTAGACGCGACTGAAACGCGTTGAACGGCCGCGCGCAGCGGTTCGAAGTGCCACAATTAGCTGGATAAAATTCATTTTCGAATCAATAATAAACCGACATTAATCATCTCAACACCATTTGATTTTTATCCAACAGCGTCATGTACACGTCGATGTATTGTTAAGCTACAAAATTGACTGGTGATCATTTTCTGCGAACTAGTCCCAGAAATTAAAACGTTCCAGATTTGTTGTAAAATTATAATTTTTTCTACATATTTATACGCATTTTCTTCAATGTATTATTTTGCGAGAAACGACGCGTGCCAGTGAAAACACAATTCTTTGACAACATCCGATAACTGAAATGAATTTGAAATCTCGTTACAAATTCATTTATTATGTTAATGCCTCCGAGAAGGACATCAACGAAATCGGTTTTACTCGTAATTTCATATTTCTACCAAACACGCGTCGAAGTATAATCGGAATGGATTCGGACATTTTACAATTATTTACAAACAGAAAATGAATTTTTATCCCACGATTAAACATGATTCGTTTTCGTCCACTTTGTCGAGAACCATGACGGAATCATCGACTCGGAACAAAATCATTTTTGGTTGCCTCCGACTCCCCGTTACACGTTCCGCTTACCAATGACACATCATCCCCCCGATTAACCTATTTTCATCGAATCAACGCGGCGGCGGTGGCGGCCGCGTTTCATTTAACACGGCCGGGACCGGAAGAAACGCCGAGTCATCGTTAATTAACATTTCACGACGGTCCCCGATGTTTCCCCGTTACATCGGGAACGACTCGTAAATCCAGGAGTTTCACGCTGACCTGATTCCATTCTATGAAATCCCGCGTCCCCCGCCCCCGTATATTTTACAATGACGACGTATACACATCCCTTCCCACACACATACAATACACAGAACGCTGGCCGTAACTTACGGAATTATCGAACGCAACGCGCGCTGGCTAAGTGTCCACCAAGTGTTCGGGGCTTCCATTCGGTAATGGAGATTAAGCAGCCGTTTGGTTGTGTTCCAAACAATCGCGACGACACTCTTGCCCAGTTCTAATAACGACCTCTCCCCCCTCTTTGTCTGCATTGCGACACCGTTCGACACTACCGCGACTTTTCGAAAAGTCATATCCAAACGAATGGGCGAGGAAATTGATGTAAGAAGGCGAAATTAATTTCAAGGTCAAAAGATTATCCGTTTTTTTTTTTATTGTATCACATTCTACTCATCAGAAGGATAAAAAGTGCAGCGGAAACTATGAGTCGAAACGGGACCGTTCTCTTAAAAAATCATGATAAAGGTTTGTCATCGTTAAACTGATTTTATTTATATTTTTGATTTCACTCAAAATCGAGAAATAACTCTGAAGAGAACAATTGAGTTTCGACCCATGGTTCCTTTCGTATTCTTCATTCTTGTGATGAATATGATGTAAACAAAAAAGATTGTCGCCCTTTTGATTTTGAAATTCCCCTGGAATTTCAACTGTTTTTCTTTGTCCAATGATTCCTGTGCGACGTTACCAGATTTTGTCATTGTTGAGCTCCCGTGTTGTTATCGGCGCTAGTTGTCATTTGAGCTTGAGTCTTGATTGACCGTTGCTTTCTCTCTGACGTCAAATTAATGAATCGGAGCCGGGTTGAATGGTAGTTGAATGGACGGTAGATTCGAATTGCGTTGTGTTCTGCGTTTATTCGTTATCTGACGGATAGAGTTTCGGCTTGTACGTTGGGCTACGTTCTGACAGAGGTTTGATGGTTCGCGCTGTTTTTATACAGTATCTCGGACCAGGATTTTCAGCTTTGTAGCCAATCAGCGATCGCTGTGTTGGCTTCATGCGATGTTGGGCATTCCCTATTTTAGGTAGCTGCTGCGTTGTAGATAACTGTTCGTTTGTGTGCCACGTCCCAACAGCGGGCCTTTTCTATCAAATAGGCGAAATTCATCCAAAAATTTTCGTTCGTCAAATACAGTCAAACGAAATCGTTGGCTTTTGTTTTTTGTGAAGAGGATAACGATGCAGTAGCAACATCCTAGTTTGTCCTTTTTTTATTGACTGCCCTCTAAAACTCCTCCCTCTACTTCGACCATCCTATTATGCTCTAGAAAGCTATCCGATGTTTGTACAAAAATTGTGGAGAGTTATTCGTCATTTGTTTACCTGACAAATTGGAGTTTCTTGACTCCGGAAGGAAGATCGAACCGAGACGGCTTGTTCGCGAGCGGAACATCATCGATAATTACCATAATTACCCTGCAATTAGGATTCAGTCGTAGGGGAAGATGACAATACCCTGAAGATTATGGAAACGATTAGTATCCATTCTCCAATGACGTCATCCATCATGCAGAACAATAGGCGAATGGCACCAGGTGTCGATGCAAGCCTATAAATTCACGGGAAACAGCGCATTCGTATCTGGCTTTGTATTTGTTCGCTTCTACAGTAGTATTAGCAGTAGTAAATTTCTGGACGTGATTAGTTCTAAATGAACAATACCTGAATGAAGAAAGAGCCATCAGTTTGCGCACCTAAGAACGAGTTGTAGATCGGAAGAAAGAGAAACGTAATTTCAGTTAACGTAGTCTCTAATTCAGCTAAACAGACCGTATAGTGAACCTAATCGAATGGTGCGGTTTGTGTCCAGGCGAGTGGAAAGTGCCGATCCGTAGTCAGACAAGTAGAATAGGAGCCAGGCAAATGGAATACGGGTAGTTTATGGTTAGACAAATAGAATGGGCGGTCCGTAATCGTTCAAGCAGAATATAGTAGATCTATTGGTAGCCAAGAGGAATAAGACAACCTACAGTCGCATCAGTGGAGCAACATTATCTACGGGCAGACTAACAGGAGAGGATGATCTATTCAATTTCTGACCTTGCGTGATCTGGAAGGCCTGTATGTCGTGTACGAATGAATTACTTCTGGAAAATACGTAATGTAGACATGTTTCATTATGAATGAGTTTGAACGAGGAATATCTGGACAGGCAGGATTTATTTTTGGATTAGGAGTTTGGGTACATGAGGTGAGATGGACAAAATCGTAAAACATTGGAACGTTTCAATTATTGGGTTGGAAAGAAAGTTCTTGCGGCTTTTATCATAAAATCAAAATAACGAAAACCATAAGAACTTTCTTTCCAAATCAATACAATGCGCAAACATTTTCTCAAAATTCACACGTGTACTCTAGCTGGGTACTCTAAACAGGCGTCCAGGAATTAACCTGTACTTTCCTGTATCGAACTCGGGCGTCCAGGAGGTGTTCTGTCCTCTCTCGTTCGACAGGCGTCTAGGTATTATCGCCGTACTCTCCTGCCGGGGTGCTATTGCTAACCAAGAACGGCCGTGGTCCTTACCTCGTCCTCTCTCGGAATAGCAAATAGGCCGCGGTCCCTCTGCGAACCCGTAATTTATATGCATTGGTTGCTATCCGCGGCCTCGAAATCAACACCCGGGTTGTTAGGCACGATTCTTCAAACTACTTTTTTAGAAGCTTCTAGAAGCTTGTCGCTCCGCGTTTTGTTTCCTTTTTCTCCTCGAAATTTCTATACATGTTACAATAGTATTTATTAAATTCACTTTAAGCTCTCGACCGCGTGTCTGGAACGATATTGCTTGCTGAGACAGTTGACGAAAGTTGAACTCGGGATTGCATAAATGGTGGTCTGAATAGAAATTTTAATTTCCATGCTCTTATGGACGCTCTTGACAGTACTTCGCCACATTGGATCCAACTTCCACAGAAACTGGCGTCGTTTCGACGTCGAAATTAATATTCTATTGAAGCACACCCTCCTCTGCGACGTCTCGAAGCCGTTCCACCCCGAACTTTGTGTTTCATTGAAATCATTTCGCGTTACCGTGACCCGACACGAGCACATTTGCCCGATCTCTTAATTATACCGCAAGATGGAACCGAGGATCACACTGATAAGAGAGCGTCACGTAAAAAGCCATCAACCGTGGTGGGTTTCTCGCGCGCGTTCACTGTAGTTCTTCGCTCTGTAATTTTAATTAACAGTCTGGGCAAGCTAATGCCGGAAGGCCGCCTGTATTAAGCTGGTAGCTCGCCCGATAGTCGTTGCCATACTCGTCTTCCTGGGATTACTACGGCGCAAGGAAGTTTCGAACTTCCGATGCGGAAATGCCACCCGTTAGAATGGCCTCTTACCAGCCCTAGCTCGTCTCCCAGGGGTTTATCGATGCTCTAAAAGAAACCAAGTCGCAGGATTTAGAGCGTCCTTGCAACAGGTCCCATTCGAGTGGTCTACCTAGCCCGGAACGTCTTGAGAACGGCACACGCCGTGTCCGTCGCCCCGATTTAAGGGATGAAGAAAGTTTGGGAAACGTCAGCTTGCTTCTGACCATCTATTACACTCCGGGATAAAATAATAACTACACCGAGAATATCGGGAAAATTTGTTAATCGTTTAATTAAATTGCCAATATTTTTATAATTTCGTAGGTGTGGGGATTCAAACTACTCCAAAAACTTTCCAAAATTTTTCTCGTAAATGAAACTTCTGTAGATTTGAACACTGAAGTTTTATGGAACAGAAATGAGGACACGTTAGGTCGCGTGAAGCGCTGACTTATACTACTGTGAAGTCGGCGCCACACTTCTCATTTAAAGATCGATAAAATGACTAGAAAAAATCGTGGATCAATTTTTAAGGTCTCGTTGCAAATAGGACGCTCTAATCTTCAGATCTGCTGAAGTTTCATTTACGAGAAAAATTTTTCAAAGTTTTTGCAGGTGTTTGAATTTGGAAAATTCAAAAGTGAGGAACAGGTTTCAATGGCCTCATTTCGAATAACTTTATTTATTTATGGTAATTTATATGAATGATGAATATTCTAAGTGAATATGGGTTCAAGAATTTGCGGTTGGTGAATATTTCAGGGTGATATATTTAGTCAGAGCACAGAACTACACAGTTTGGAAGCTCTGTGGTCTGACTAAATATGTGTCTTAGCTACTTGTGGCCTGTTTACATGATACACTGTCGTCGTAATTGCACGATGATAATTCTGGAAAAAGTTGAATACGGTAGTTGTTAAGTTTTCTCTGTACGTAAGCTGTCGACTCGAAAGTGGAAACTTTGATGGAAACTTCTTTAGTCTGACAAAACACACAGCCTTAGCTACTTGAACGGATTCTCTGTATTCCCATCGCTGCTGTGGGAAAATCATACAATGTTCGAATGTGAGTGATAGCACACTTAAAACTCACGAAGGTAATCACTACCACACACACGCACACACAGCGGGATATATATTTCAAGAAAAAGGGAAACAAACCAGCGAAAATAAACTCGGTTCGTTTTCCAATTACGATTCCTTCCACGCGGGAAACGTTCGATCGATTCTACAAATTCCGTCAAATAACAATCCCCGAGAGACTGCTCTCCGAGGAGCGAGTGTTTCAACAAGTTCTCTTAAAATTAACCAATTTCAATCCTTTTTCCTACTAAGGTTTCCGAAAGAAATATTAATTAACTTTGTAAGGTATATTGCGAAAACTATATTGTGTCACCCGATATATTCTGTTATTTACGTTATCAACGACAAGAAAACATCAAAAAACGATCGAACGACGAGCAAGAAGCGAACGTCGAACGGCAGTCTTGTCGAGCCCGTCACTATAAAACGTTGAAATAAAGTTAATTCGTTATCATTTAACTGTTGGCCACCTCTTACAAATTTTGCTTATTGCACGAAATGCGAGACGATAGGTCGGTTTTCATCGGACTTTAACATTTTAGGAAATACCAATTACAGTGGAAACTTTATATTTACGAAATGTGTACGGATACCGTTGAAGTGAACGGAATTGCTGGAAATCATGGTGGGCAGTCAGGTTCCTTTTCCTGGACGTATGAAATTATTTATCATGCAGCATTCGAATGAACAATTATTTCTGAAAGAAGTGGGATGCGCCGAAAGTATTTTTGGCTATAAAAATCTAGAAATACGTTCCCCGAGAAGGGGATGAAAATTAACCGGTGGATTCGAATTTTCTCGCGGGCAGCAAGAGAAAAAAGAGAGGAGGCGAATAGAATAACAGAGATTTCGACGAAATTGGGAGAGGCTGGTTTTTATCGATGAGCGGTTCGCTCAGACCTTGGGACGTGTTCCTTTCATATCCGGGTATTATTTGACGGGGGCCCTCGAAAAGAGAAGCAGCAACGGCAGACGAGACCGGCGAGGCTGGCAAGAAGAATCTCATTAACCCGATCGAGAACCAGGAGAAAGAATCCTTTGATTTCTCTGTTTCCTCGTTTTCCTTTGTGCCGGCCCGATACGAGAGGTGTGCTCGAAAAATATGTTTCATCTCGTTCCTCCTCCCCTTCGGGCGAGCTTTCTTTATCTGTTTCTCTCCTCCGACGAGGTTCCGCTTTCATATCTGACTCGGAGTGGAACCGCTTCGCGTGTAATCGTAAATTTGTTCGACTGTGCACGGTCGCGAAGGAATCGATACTCCTCTATTAGCGTGGTGCGCTACGGTATTCCATCAATATTGAGATCCCTTGCTTTGACAATCTACGCTGACCGGAAACTGCCAATAATTTACATCGAGTTCGATTAAGACGCGCGGAGGCCAAGTACAGGCTCGTCCGTGATTAGAATTCGGCGAGAGGAAAATTGATTTGCCTACCGTTTTACGGTGCCGATGGCCCGGTATCGCCACGGTAATGGCACGATTTCTCGGTCGCTGACAGCTCAAAGGGACCCGCTGGCGACGGGCCTTCTAGTATTTGAGCCGGCTTTCCGAGTCTGTTTCATGTTTCCAAAGTGTTCCTTTCAACTCGTTCTGTCGGAAGCGCCACTGTCTGACCAAATATAGGCTGAACTACTTGCGCCGGTTCCACGCGCGCCCCGCTGTCATCTTTCCGAACGAGCTTCACAGTTTTACACCGCGAGACCGAGGATTTTTCCACGCCCGGATTTTCCAATTGTTCTGCTCCCTTACTGGAAATGGTCACATTGTGGCTACGAAACAGTATTGGCACCGGTGTGACCCCCACAATGTTTCTTTTCATTTAAATGTTTAATGTTTCCTTTTTAAACCCTGGCCCTACAATATCGTGTCAGACTCATGATGAAGATTCAGAACACAGTCTAATAAATATGTATGTTATTAATTTCCAGTAAAACCCTTTCGGTACGAGCGCCGGATATATCCGGCATCCATCTGATGACCTGTGGGTACAGGTTTTCTGCTTTTTTACCGATTTCATCGATTCGTCAGTGGAACGATATTTCGAATGTCTATGAGAAATTCTTTCTTTTCTTACAAGAATTCTGAAAAAAAACCAGCTACAGGTATAATTGTTGCTTGATCTCAATCTTCATACGAAAGAGGACTGACGACGCGCTATGTGTGCATTTTCGAAATGATAAAATTCCACCATTGTTCCCGTGGCTGCCAATATTAAAATGATCTAAATTTATAGAATACTTGTGAAAATTAAGCATGTTCTCGTAACAATTTCATCTGCCGTTATTAACAATTTTCCCGGTTCGTCCGAATGAATGGCACCGTATTCGAGATCGGTTAATTAGACCTCGAAACTAATTTTATTGGGAGTGAAATGCGAGGACTACATCCCTGGTTATTAATTTCTGCTTTGCTCCCGAGGAACAGCTGCATCTCGTAACTGTCGAGTGCATCGTAAAATTGTTCATAACCAGAAAATTAATCGTGATTCAGTCAGGGGAGGCTCACAGGCATAGCCTGCCTGCACACGATCGAAGGTCTCGAATCCTAGATTCGAGCTCTCATTGTCGTTGCTCTGGTGACGTGGACGAAGATTAAGTGCTAGCTATAGAACGGAATCTTTTTATTCGGAGCCAGGGATTCTCGTTACAATGGGCCACTACGAGGCTTACATCGATCTGCTTCTTGTCGCGCGACCCTCGTTGAACCGGGCAGAACTTCCGGTTCGAGTGGCGAGAAACTCATTTCACCGGAACGACTGGGTTTCTTGTCGATCGACTCGGCTCACGATACTCCGAAATTATCAGGTCATCAGGAATTGCTCCTCTGAAGCCACTGTAATTCGAAATCCGAGTGCGATAGAATTTGTATCGAGCGAGACGGCCGTTTTCGAGGAGTTTCGAACACGATATTCTCAGCCCTCTTAACTACAGAGATCAGCTAATGAGTTACACCCCTCTACAAAGTTTAAATTCGGTAAGAATTACAAATTATTGTGTATCCGTTAAACAATTACGAAGATAACTAAGTGGTGACTTAAATCCCCCCTATTTTCACATGTACTGTAACTAGACTGCGGACTTTATGCATTTATAACAAAAATGAGCAACTACAATTTAAAACAGTGACAATATTAAACGACTTTAAGAGTATTAACACACACATATTACTTTCACCAAATTAAAATTATTAATGAAGAATATACATTTATATTTAGCTCCTGCGTCTTTCAATTGAACCGTAAAAATTTTTACCGTGCATAAACATCCGGAGTCTAACTATAACATACAGTGGGTGTAAAACGTATTCGTTTAAAATAGAATAACTTTTTCATAATTGCACCAAACGACCTGATTTTTTATAATCAATTAGAAGCATTACTTTATGAAATGATATGCAAAAAAGATTTTGCAACAATTATAACTTAATAGGTTACATGTAAACATAAAAAAGGCATTTTTTTAAACTTTTTTATTTGGGCCAATAAAGAAAATTTAAAACATATGTTTTGTAGATCTATGTTAGTTATACACATACTGAAAATTAATTTTCTTTTACACCCATTGTATATCAATTTCAGTAAAATCCGAGACATAGCGCAGAAAAAGTGACCTGGTTCACATTTATAGAATAGTAGTGTCGACTTTTGAATTGACTCATTGTGAGACTGCTCGCAATATTAAAATTTATTTTATTATTTAAGATTTGAAATTTTAGAGGGGTTATATATGGGCGAAATTATCTTTCACGCAATCGACTTTGACAATTTCACACCCTTATTAATTGGGACCAGCCACACTCGACAATAAAGTGGCAACGATCGTGCAAGTAGAATCTCTCATGCGGAACCAGACTCGGCAAACTAGTGGTTTTTACTGGTAATGCGAAAGCTAAGAAAGATCAAAGCCCTTCGATAGACCGAGTCGTATAAGTCCTGGGAGTCGAGCAGGTTGCATTATAATTATTCCGCGTTTCATAAATTATTCGGTCGCGCGGTCTCCTTTCGACGTATCGTTAATTAAACCGGTGGAAACACCGAGAAGTTCTCGGTAAATACGAATCCATGGCCGCGCCGGTACAGTCTGCTGCTCCTCGCCGCGCTGGTTCCCAGAGCTGAACTCTCGGCATATTCGTAATGGCTGAGGGGATCCTTGGCTCGAGAATGAGGTTAGCGGCAAGGAGTTTCCTGCCGGCAACAAGGAGATCTGCAAAACGCGCAGCTCAGACGGGGCGTCGTTTACGTTTCCCTTGGAATGTCTCTTATAATTAAGTATTAATTAAATGGTTAACCCGGGTTCTCTCGGTTGTTCGTTTACACGGCGTTTTATGAGCAGCTCCCCGCGCAATAGACTGCGATTTCTGTTGCGTGTTTGCCATTCGACGAGACCAACAAACGATCCCCGACGCTGAAACTTTCTGCAACGCTTGTCTAACTCGCAAACCGACTGATCAAACGCAATTTATATTCTGCTCGGATCACTCGCCAGAAAAACGCTCGCTTGTAAACTGCGAACTCGCGTTCGTCGATCAGAGAAAATACACTCGACTATACTAAATGGAGTTTATGCGGCTCTTTTCATTCCGTAAGGGAAACAAGAAATGGAAAGTGAGATTGGCGAATATTCGAAAGGTCCCTTGTTTCACTTTCATCAATAGACATTCAACAAACATTTTCTAATAGGAAGAATTATCGAATCGAGATAACTGAGACTCATTTTTAATGTTAGAAACTTCTTTCACAAATGCTACAAATTCAAACATCTGCAAAAACTTTGTAAAATTTTTCTCGTAAATGAAACTTCCGTAGATTTAAACATTGAGGCGTCCTCTTTGCAACGACATCTGAAAAATTTATCTACGATTTTTCCTAGTCATTTTATAGAGCTTTGAATGAGAGGTGTGCTTCCAACTTTACAGTAGTATAAGTCAATGCTTTATGCGCCAAACGTGTTCCTCATTTTTGTTTCGCAACACAGTGAAAAAAGATCGTAGATCAATTTTTAAGGATTCGTTGTAAAGAGAAGACTTCAATGTTCAAATCTACGGAAGTTTCGTTTACGAGAAAAATTTTTGAGTGTTTTGAGAGACGTTTGAATCTGCAGCATTTTTAAAGGAAAGTGCGTTTACACTTTTCCACCTGATACATCCTGCACGAGAAATCTCTGTTCCTTTCAAATATTTCCTATCAATACTGTGCTCGTTCGATTATGCTATATGTATCACTTATTTCCCTTGAACTAAATATTCGGAGTGTTCTCCTGCCTTCTCCTGTTGTGCGGAAACGCGCGCTATTGTGTGTCTCAGATAAAATGCGAGCACACGTTTCGGGAAGATGGAGACTGTGGAAGATGAAACTTTGGGAATATTTTGAAGTCGCATCCGCTTTGCGGTGCATCAACTGTTCAATTATTCGAACATTCCTTATTCTCCTTGTCACAGATATTCGTTAAATACGTCAACAAATCGATACAGAAACCCATTATGTCTCAATCATCGAACATTGTTATGTATTTCCATTATTTAAGAATTAATTAAATTCCTCATATGAATAGTATTGTCAGAGAGAGGTATTTGATTAAATTTTGTAAAGTAAAATTGAATATACTACATTTTGTATTAGGGGCTATTAAAACGTAATTTAGTATTAATCTCGAATATGAACGAACTGATTGAATAAAACTTGTTTGTCTCATAAAAATTATAAATTCGATGTAAATATGCAAATTCGAATTACGTTCCATGTTTTATTTCTACATACATATATGTATGAACTCGTCAACGTGTTACTAAAAACGGAAGTATTCGAGCAATTCGGCGCGAACTCCTCGTAAAGCGCCGAGGCGTCGCGATGATTTAAAATTTTTTCCTTAGCAGTTCCCCCGAAAAATGTTCCTGCGTGGAATTCCTTCATACATTTTCCCGTCGTAAACCGCACGGCATTTCTCGAAATATGGGAAACGGCAGCGTCCATTGCGATCGATGCTCGCGCTTAAATTTGAACGCAAGGGCGTTACGCGTGAGGGAGAAATTTCTATTCTATTCAGTGATTTTTCAGTTCACGGGAAGATAATATGACACGGTGGGACAAAACCTCGACGTGCAACGCGCTTCTAATGAAACCTGAACGAAAAACACGTAGGAAAGGGAGAAAAAAATATATGTTTCCTGCAGAGTTCTCCCATCGTTCGAGGTTCGAACGTCTGCGACGTTTGAGAGACGAGTCGACGCGACGTTTAATAAAAGTGACATCGCGGGGTTGGGAATGAAACCGAAGCGAGGAGAGGAACTCTCTCCGACCCGTTCGTTTGTTATTTAGAGGGGTTGAAGTGTTGTCGACACAGTCGACTCGCCGAGGCTGAGCTTCTGCTGGTTTGAAAGCAATGTCATTGGCCGTTTTTAATTTTTCCATCGCCGCGCGCGACATCTGTACCCTGCGACAACACGCCGCCACCGAAATTCCGCAATTTTGTTCCGCTCGCTAATTTAGAATCGCCGCCGACCTACCCGCATTCCGAATTATTCCATTCGGGGAATTTTGTTCTGGTTAGACACATTAGGAGAAGTTTGAATCTCTATTTGAACTGTTGGGAACTAACAATATATTCAAACTGCACATGCCGATTTTAATGAAACTTGCGTGGGAGTTCTTCGAAATACAGGGTGGGCCATCTGAAACGGCTCATCTGTGCTTTGAGACCATTTATTTTATCTTTTAGCTGACCCTGAGTCACTTGAATGATCTTCATGACCAATTGGTCATTGCATTCATCTTGAAGTACACCTGAGATATAGTTCTTATAAAAATATTCAACACATGGTTTTTTATAAGATATCGTCCACGGTGGAGAGATAAAAACAGCCACTGAAGTTGGGGGTTGAAAACACTTTTCCAAATTGTTTTTAAATCGTGGCTCTTCGAATAGGGTATAACCAGAAAATTTCGAGAAAATGCATTTGCAAAACAATATTAAATCTCGGTGCTTCCCTCGCGAGACTTTGTTCAATAAACAGTCTAAAATAAATTTCCGTGGAACTTTTATTACACGGATAGCAAAATACTTGTTCTCATCGAACATTTTTTAAAGAAATTCCCAGGGGGTTGGTTCCGGAAAAGGATAATAAGCTTTCCGTAAAAATTCCACAGGAATAGATATTCTCTCGAAGCTTGCAAGCTCGAACAATATTCTGATTGTTCATGAATAATTGATAAATTCCCAAAGAAAATTCTGCGAATTAATTCGTACTAAGAAAATAATTCCACGTATCACAGTTTGAAACACAAAAGACGTGTTTCGACGTGGAACGTAATTTTCGAAAAATTTCTGAGTGATTGTAAGCTTTTCCTCAGGTTGTGTAAATAGACTGGAGCCTGATCGAGGTTGGAGGGTTTTCTTCCGGACGTAACAAGTAACGAGTTTTCTGTGATCCTCGGGTTACTCCCTCTCGAACGATTAATGATTCTAGATGCTGATATTGATGAACCAGGGCCCGAGTATAATCGCTAACGCGATCGGCAGCTGCTTTCACGAGTCTCCCGATGATTAATATCGTTCGATCAACGCTCGAGCTTCTTCGATTCCTCGGGTCACCCGGTAAGTCGCGGGACCGACGAAAAATATTTTTGATACGATAGACCGAGAGAAAGAGAGAGAGAGAGAGAGAGAGAGAGAGCAAGTCGGAGAGAGGGGTGGAAAAGAGAGCGAGGAAAGGAGAGGGTGGGACAGAAAATCGGACGGTCGATTTGCTCGGGGATTATCCATCGGTTTACTCCTACACTTGCGGGAAATCCCTGGGAAAGCGGATTTTCTGACACGCTAATGGCCGCCCCTGTGTGTTATTACACGGCTAATGGAATATCGGGGGTGGATGCGAGGATGGAAAAAGGTTTCGTGTTCCTTCTGTAACGTCAGGAAGGAAGTCTGGATCAACGGCGGAAAAGAATCAGCAGGGGAAATTGTACATCGTTGATCGATCCCATCAGTTGTTTCGAGACTGAGCTTAGCGGAACAGGAAGGCGATTTCTCTTTGCTCACTGTGTCGATTTGCCCGGACTGATTGGAAGTTGAATCTTTTACTCGGAGAAGACAGCGGAGAAACTCCACGGTAATACTTCACTTTCCCATTTATTCGCTTCCTTAGCGACTCGGACAGCATTAGGGATTATATCGAGGCTGTGTTTTTCTTCTTGAACTCGATTTAAGAATTACAGGAGCTGCGGATCCTGAGAATATTCTGCGAAACGTTTCTCATTGAACTTTTGCACCTATTGCATACAGGGTGTCCCAGAACCAAGTATTGGTTCGTCAAAGTATTTGTTTCTGATTTCTTGTCTTGATTAAATTGCGACAGACTGCGAATAATTTCTCATTGAACTTTTACACGTATCGTATACAGGGTGACTCAAACATGTTGTACTTCATACAGACCAATACGCCAGCTGTTGTCGCGAGTACTGGTTCGTAAAAATTCTTTGTTTCTGATTTCTTGTCTTGATTAAATTGCGACAGACTGCGAATAATTTCTCATTGGACTTTCACACGCATTGAACACAGGGTGCTCAGGTTTCCATGTGTGTGTTTCCTCGGAGCCAATCTTCTCGGAGCTAAAGACCGGTCCTCAGCCGGGGACAAAAATTAATCGCCGGCGATTAAGGTACACGTCGGGCTGCGCGGTGGGCGGCACAGCGACCGGAGAAAAATCCTCGTGGGTCAAAGTAAATTCGTACAGTAATCTCGTGTAATCCCGTCGAGCAAAACACGGTGCCGTTTTCCCGCGATCAATACGATCGCAGTGCGAGCTCCTTTCGCCGTTAAACGAGCGTAGACGAAAGGCTCACGGGTGCGTTTCGAGGATTCGCAGACAAGCCGCGCGCGAGTCCTCGTAAATCACGGTGCGGGCCGTCTCTCTCGAGTTGCGCGATTAATTATCGATTGTTCGGAGCCGTTCATGGTTCACGCGGCCGTTCGATCCGTCCGTTCTCTCTGTTCCCCGAGTCTGCCTCTCGAACCACTCGCTCGTGCGTACCTATGAATATGCGCGCACGCGGTTTTTTTCTCTCGCGTTCGCGCGCCCGTCCGTCGCGAAAATCGATAACGCCGCGAGTAACTCTTGTCGGAACCAGCGAGCGGGGAGGGAAAAAATACGAAGGCGAACCGACTGCATCGCAGAGGCATCCGGCATGCGTTTCGAAACCGCTGTCATTCCTTTTCTTGCTTTCTAGTGCTCGAATTTAGCTAGTCGAATTTCCTCGGCACCAATACGCACGCTGTGATCCGTAAAAATTATTTTTTTTCTAATTTCTGCTCCTGATTCAATTGCGACAGGCTGCAAATAATTTCCCATTGAGCTTCTACACGGATTGTACACAGGGTGTTCCAAAAATTCTGTACTGCGCCAAATGATTTGTTTCTGATTTCTTTTCTTGATTAAATTGAGACAGGACGCAAATAATTTCTCATTCAACTTTTAGACAAAACCGTTGTACTTCATTCGGCCCATCAAAATTATTTGTTTCATAAGAACGAACATCTTTATTCAAGCTCACATTTTAATAAAAAGAGTAAGATATCTGGGTGGCTTCGACAACATACTTTAGTGGTAAGGAACACCAATTAAAAAGAAACGAAGCATTACAATGCGGTGCTCTCGCAATCAGTATCGACACTTTATCGTTTCTCGATTCGGCAGAAGAGAAATCGGCGGAAAAGGGGCAACCGTTCAAACGCTTTCTGCAATTTCAGAAGCGAATACATTTCGAGCGGTATCTCGTCAATCTCGAGCAACAAAGGGCTCCACAAAGGGTGTCGAGGATGCATCAACGTTTCATCTGCTGTTTGAGTTACACTCGGCGGGTTCCAACTGTACTTCATACTCGGGTCAAAGTTATTATTTGCAGTCTGGAGTTTGCGTATGGCCGTGGTCTTCAGCGTTGCTGCTTCCACTTAGGCCTCCGCCTCGGTATACCAGAATATTATCACTAAGTTCGGCATACTTAAACGACGGCGAGTAGTGAAACAGTAGAGAAACAGTAGAGAAACAATTCTTATTGTCAGCGATCACGAAAGCACTTCATCTCAGACAGGTTTATCTATTTAAACAATTCAAATCAGGCTAAAAATTAATATTTTCCATTTTATCTCATACTACCCTCCCTTAAAATTTTTCAGAATGGTCCATTATCTTCCTAATTTCGTCGGAAGGCATTTTTGTAGGCGAGTCTCGGTATTGCAAGGCGCGAGGGGTCGATAAAAGCATTCGCCACGGAGCAAAGAAAAAGGAATTGCCCACTCGGTGGTAGAACGGTTGTCGCGGTTTATTACCACTACAATTACCTCGATGGTACCGATGATGGCTTTGTTCGAGCAGCGGCGTTGCGACGCTTCCCAACTCTTTTCAGATTTATTCCACCGATAGTCCGCGCCGGTTTCGAAGAGGAAACAGACTTATTCCGGCACGGTTGGCCGTTCCGTATTAACGTTTCACGGAGGACGTTTTCTATGCATGGCTGGCGGGTGAACTCGGCCAGAAGGGGGATGCGACGCGACAAAGACAGGGGAGAGAGAGCGTTATTTGCGCGGAAAAGCGCGCCGCGACGCTGTCGTCGCCGCTGTAAATTCTTCATCCTTCGGACCCGCTGGCGAAGCACACCGAGATGGAACCGTGGAGGACAAGAAAGCGAACGAACATGAAAAAAAAAGAAGGAAAGAAGAGGAAGAAAAACGAACAAGGAGGAAAAAAAATATCATAAATCGGACGCGTGCGCGCACCATCCACCTTTTCACATGTAAATTCCGCGCGGAACAAAAGTGCGACTGAATGATATAGTGACGCCGGAGACTGGTTATTTTATTTTACTGCTCAACACTCGTCTTCCCCGAAACGACGGGCTCTTCCAACCCGACGCCACCTTCCATCCATCCCTCCTGTCGCTGGTTTTTAGTTCCACTTAAATACCGTTCGTATTTAAAGCGCATGAAATAGCAGCGTCCCGGAATCTGCGATTGGCTCGCCGGATTGCGAATTACCTCAATGTCGATGTGCATTGCCCCCGAAAGCCTGGTGAATATGATTCTGTTTCACCTGTTCCGGAGTTTTTCAAAAATGCATTTTGCAATCTAAACTTCGGAAAAAATTCACAGTCGCCTGTGGCATCTGGTAGAATGCTGATGAATTTTTTCGTAATTTTTTGACAAACTAACTGGAAGAAATGGGGTATAGTTCAATAAACCACGATCACCCTGTAACTACTCCTGTGGGTACCGACTTGAAGCTTGCCAGAGAGGATCTCTTTTGATAACCCTATCGAATGGAGTGAAGAAGACTATTGGTATAGTGTGTTCGCCCTTTTTCACGTCGCTATTAATTTTTTAAGGGCGGCAATTCGCCACCGAGCACGCGTATACAGAAATAAATAACGCATTTAGAGTCGGTGTCGCTCAATTAAATTGCTCGGGAAATTAATATCGCGCGAGGAGCTTTGAAAGAATCGGCCGTTGAACGCGCAACAGTCGAACACACAATTTCCTCGTGCTGTTGCGCGTCTCCCGTTCACCGCGCGGCAGTTCCAACAACGGGGTGCACTCCTCTGGCGTTCAACGAGTGTTAACATTAAAATATCAATTCGCCGTGTGCGCGGCTCATTACCGACGCGAGCGTGTGTCGGCTTGACGCGCAATTATACGAGCGTCAAGCGAAACAGAGGCGAGGAAACAACGCCGCAAAATAATCATTCACGCGTTCATTTTCCTGGACAATGCCGGCCGGCACGCGGTCGCCGCTCTCCTTCCTCTAATTTTCGTCGAAATCCCTCCCGGAGACCCCGACGCCGAATTTCCCTGGGAGAGCTCGTGGAAAGTAATGATTTTTCGCGACGCGACGGCCGCACACGCGGCGTTTCCAGCTCGGAAAAAATCGTACACATCGCATGCTTCTGATGGCAAGTTGTGAAGAGGTCTCCATGGTATTTTTGGTCGCGAGAAAATATTTTAGTTACGTGCGATTCTTTTGAAGATGAAGCATCGTCGATTTTCCACTCGATTCTCAATATGAAAGCATTTTGAAGAAGATTGAAGTAGGGGTTGAAATAGGGGTGGCCTACTAAAATACGTTTTGCAAATCTGTGTGAATTACACGTATATAAACTTTCGTGTGTACAGATTTTTTTATAGGTTATTCCGAAGGTTATTCGAAGTCATTCAAAGTCAACTGCCGTAGAAGATCAATTGTCCAATTAAGTATTAAAAAATTATCGAAAATTGAATTTTTTCCAGCTGGAATGTTCGGCGGAGACAATCGCAGAATTTTATGTCGATTCGTCGACACGCGGACAGCTCTCGAATTCGAACGGAACGGTCCACCCCAACTAATTACAGAAGTTCGCGATTTTCCAACAAATTTTCGATTCCGGGGAACCGGAGCACCGTCGCCGTCGGAAACGATGCGGAAAAAGCGACCGACACCGTTGATTCTGACTTGACGATGAATTATAGGGATGCCGGGCGTCGTTGCCCGCATACTTCCGGCGATTCCGCGAGCGTGAGCCCATTTCTTCAGTTGACTCGACCCTGGCCACGCGCCGCGCCGAGTTTAATTAGCAAAAACGTGCGGGACAAGGAATTGGAACCGATCCGCTGTTTTGCGGTCCCCGAGAAAGGAAGCGACGGATCTACCATTGGCGAAAAATTGATCGGGGGAACCTGTTTTGATTGTTCGTACGAAAAGTTATTACGTCTTCATTTTTTTCGAGGTATCAAAATGTCCGAAAACTTCTTCAAATGGACGTTGAGTAAAAGAAATTCACTATTTATATCGATTGCCCACTCAAGGTCACATGAAAGTCATAGTATTTTCTATTCTATCCTAAACTAATATTTCTATAACAAATTACCGAAGCGTTAGAAAAATGTTAGGTGATTACAATGGAAACAGAAATCGAATAAAACCGATTTCTAATGAAAACTGGGAATCGAAAAAGTTAGGAGACTCTATTTAGGTGAGAAATCGTCGTTCCGACGCAAATTATCCGATCCTGTTTTCCCACCGCGGAGGTTCTCCTCGGAGATCCTCCCCATCGGCCGGCGATCAAGTAAATAGCGTGATCGTGATCGAGAACACCGGGGGACGCGCGTAAACCGTCAGGGACGTGTCCGAGGCCGGTAGAGGAATCGTCGGAACGGAATGAAACAATAACGTTTTTTTTTCTCCCCTCCTCGCCCGGGCAAATAAACGACGCGCGATCGCGCCTCGGGGAGACATTCGTTTCGACCCCTTCGGAAATTTATCCCCCCGTGTTCCGGCCTCCGTTTGCTGGAGGAACTGCTCGTTCTCGTTGTCTTTTCTGCCCGTGTCCCCGTGTTTCATAGCTCGCGCGCTTTGTTCTGACGACCAGGTTGAAAGGCCGCGCGCACCATTCGGAGCTTCCTCCCTCGAATTTCTTTCTCTGGCCGGGCACGAAACCCGTTGCTAAAGAGCGAAATGAATTCTACCTCGGCTTTTGTCGAGTACTACCGGCGAGATATGAAAATAATGGAACTCGGGCGATAACTTTTCCCACGGTGGAACAACAGTAAAAATATAAGATAACTAGTGGAAGAGGATCGCCACTGGTCAGACACCGCGCGAAAACCAACGTAACTGGGAAACGGAGCTCGGAGGGATGACCGAGCCGGTGGAGCTTTATTATACGCGATGATGTGGTTTCTAGAAATATCAAATTAAGGGATCAGGTGGATCTACAGTCGGCCACAAAAGTCTTTTTACAGCTCTCGTGATAACTTTGTTGAAACTGCACCAAATGGTTTTTCACAGTTTCTCTGAAAAATTTTAAATATTCATTTTCCATTTCTATCGCGGTCTGTGATGAAAATTTAAACAATTTACTAAAATTGATTAATCATTTCACCGCTGCTCGCCTATAATTAAACGACTAATGATAAATGTATCAGTGTGAATGATTAATATTCGTCAGAGAGAATTTATTTAGTATATTGCATTACTCGGTCCTGAATCATGCATTATCCTGAAAAATGAATTTTCTACAAAATTGTGGCTGTTCGAGATTGGAGTATCGATTTTCGCTAAAATAATTGTGTTACAACTGTAAAAGAGAAACCTGCAATAGTCGAAAACTGAAAAACCATCATCAGTCTCTCTGGGCATTCATATGTAGAATATGATGCTCTGAAAATTGAATTAATCTGATATTATTGGTTATCGAGCTATTTTGAAAATTTGGTTTCTGGAGAAACGCGTTTATATTCTAATTTATAAATCTAAGCCTATATGATTTTAAAGTTTGTATTAAAAAATGGTAAGTTTGTTCTGTTAAAGGATGAATGTAATTTGGTGGGTGAAAAGGCGAATATGATCTGCAACAGGATTCATTCCTAGTGCAAAAGCTGTATCTTAGGGGAGTCGCGTTTCAAATGCAATTTGGGAAAGCCGGCAGGGAGCGGTGTGCGAAAAATTTTCAATCTGTATGACAATGGGTGCGTATATCGCTTGGGTGCAGAGACGAGGGTGTTTGTTGGCTCGGTCGCGATTCAATTTGACGGCCACGCGTTTTGTGCGGTGATCGGGACGGACGGGTGGGAACGGCACGGGTGGGAACGGACAGGGTTACGGAACGGAACGGTACGGTACGGGACGGTACGGGACGATGGTCGCGACCCGGCTAGAATTATCGCATAATTAACGAGCGAGGCGATCGCTTTGTCTCGTTTAATCCTTGAAACGTACGCCGCGCCCCGGGGCCCGGCGATCCGTCACTGTTACATGTGCTCGTAATTTTCGCCGGGAGCAACACACTCGGGGCCGAATCGATTTCAAAGAGCAGGCAGGGGGCCACCTCTCCGCGAAATTGGATTCATCCAGATGCCATTTTCCGGCGAGAAAAAAATATAACTGTAATCGTAGCCGTCAAGTGGCATCGAATCGTTGCGCGTCGATACCTCTCGTGTCTCTTTGCGACGCGATCATGCGTGTCACTGCAACCTCCCCCACCCACCCCCTTCCGATCAGCCGGATCGGATATTGGTAATTGTCCTATGACACGTTTCTTCCGATGAATATTTAATGCGGCTAAATTCAGCCCGCGGGACACCCGGCACGCTGCGATGCAATTATTGATTCGCGCTGTCGCGCTGCGTCGCGTCGCACGTCGATATTTTCACTTAGGTACGTTTGATCGATCGCTGGATGACTCCACTTACAGTGCTTTACGAACGTGGCAAAAGGTATTCACATTTAAAGAATGCATCATTTTCTTCAAATTGAATTAAAAAATTGAATGTTTACCATCGTATTCGTCTCGTTCTTCCGATTAGAATGAGCCCAAACACGATACAGTTACGAGCGGGTTGAAGAATTCGTGTACCTCTACCGTAACTGTGAAGTCCGAAACTTTAATCGCTGCACAAGTAATTACGATCGCAAGTACATCGTGTTTGGAGTCATTCTACGCAGAAAAAAGAGAGGAATACGATGGTGAGAGTTCCATTGACGCAAAATTTCAATTTGTGAATTTAAAAATAGTTGGACGCTCTACAGAGACTGTGCTTCTTCTAGAACTGTCTCTCGAAGATACTAGAGTTACGGAGAGAATATCTCGATTACAGATTCAAAGCGTGTCGCAAGGTCAGACACGGGGTGTCAGGTCCGACTGGGGATGGATCGTTTCCATTGGCGCGGAATTGGCGGAAGTACCGTGCGTGTTAGATATAAAACAATAGGTCACGGGATATTGTGTAGGCAATCGACGGGCGTTCGAGGCCGTTCCGCGAGCCATTACGAGTGATTGGCAGAGACCGATGGCGGTGTCCAATCACCAACAGAATACAAATGGATGCTCATCAACGGCTCATCGAGTACTTAATCTCGTGAGCGTGGCTGTCGTTCCCGGCGGCCATGAAAGTCCAGACGGACTCGTCGCATGTGTCAAGCCCGTTCGAATCTGAAAACCGGGCTCCGCCTGGTACTGATGGTTGCTTCCGGATGTCGTTTATCGTTTCACCCCGACCCGACCATCCACCGTCGTCCTGACACCCATAACAAATTTCACGAGCGTTGTTTTATTTCCATCGAGCGAGGGGAAAAACCGGGATCGCTTCCTCCAATCAAAAGAGGAAGTTCGACGACCGTCCAGACACTTTATATCCGGCGTTCCTAACCGTTCACGCCTCTCCCCGGGGACTTATAAATTCAAACCTAAACACGACCAACCGAGGAATTCGCATAACGCCCACGTAATAATGATTCATTCCACCAGGAGGATTACAATGGGCCCGCATAATAACCGAGCTAATAACCTTACCAAGTTTCCATATTTTCCCACCGTGTCTGACCACAGGGTTCCTTAACCCCTTCCTTCCTCGCCGGAGAAACGGCCGCGAGCCTAATGAGATTACTTTAACCAACTCTACACGGAATTCACCCAAAAATTACTCCGCCCCGTTCTCGCTGCCCGTAACGAACCCATTATTGTTCGCACGCAATTAATTTCGACTGTGAAACAAAACCGCAGCCCGAGCCGGATCATTCAAAAGTTCCCGATGAATCCGAATTTTCCGAAACTGAGTTACACCCACGCACGACACATCAGAACTCGATAAGTTCGTTACGCTCGCCGACAAGTTAAACAGAGCGGCGATTGATGGCTGCCACAAACTTCCTTAATGAGCAACTTGTTGATCGTATTCATTTGTCTCGAACCCGGCTAGCCCTGCTTCAACCCTGCCTCCGAACAAATCTGGTTCTTCCGTGCTTCTGGTCGCCAATCGTCTCGGAACTTTTCGGGCGATGACATTGCGCACAAATTTTATTGTCCCTCAACCGATAATAAAGTGTCCTTTTATTGGCGAAGGGTGGAGTTGTCACTTTTTGCCACGGGGTGAGTAAAATTGTAAAAAGTTGTGCGTTTCATAATAATTTAAGAAAAACACTTCTTTGTGGAACACCCTGTGTAAGTGCACAAACAAAATGGTGTCATTGTGAATCCAGGAAAATTTAATCCTGAATTAGCTAAAATTACATTTAACACTTAGCACTCGAGTGGTGACTCAGAGTCACCAGTAAATATTGCTGCACCATTATTCACAATATTGTTCACATTATTAAATATGTTGGTATCTAATCAATTAATAAATATTTAAGAATTGTATGAGAAATTATATCAATTTCATATCCACAAAATGAAAAATGAAGAAACGTTTAATTTTCGAGTCGAAATAGCTACGTGTGCAAAGGGTTAATAAAATTTGACTATATAATATCCACCCGTATCAAAATTTATTAACCCTCGCAAGGTAAGGTCTAATATCACACATATAATATCACACATAAATAGTAATGGTGGGGTCTCTCTTATATATAGACCCCGACAAATGAATTTCATAAATAGCCTCGTTTTTAATAAATTTGGGATAAAAAATAACACAAGATAAAATGTAAACAAACAGATTTAATTTTATTCATATAAAAATTCTTTTCAAAAATCTGAAGGGGTCTCTGAGACCCCACATTACCTTGCGTAGGTCAACAATATGAGAAATGAACCACCTCTGAGACAGTTACAATTCACAAACAGCGATAAGAAACGTAGAATATTTTCAAAACGAAGAGAAACGTGCCCAGCTAAAGCGTTCAGACTCCCCCAACGATAGCGCAGCGCAGTAAGTAGTACAAACTAGAATAAACGCGACGCGGAGCTCCGGAAAAAGTGGTGCAACGTGTGCGATACGGTTCGACGTAAAATTTTCTAGAACCGGTAATGTTTGGGGTGGATACAAGGTAACATCTTGACGCAAACAGGGGGCAAGTCGGGCGGTATGCAAAACGATCGATAGTAGCCGGGCGAAGCTTATCCGACGGATACGGTCGCGTAATCGGCTACCGATAAGTCGCGAGAATGGCGTGTTCCTGCTGGCTAACTGAACAGGAAGGGGAGCCTTTCGATCGCAAGTAGTTCTCTTGTGAAACTCGGAAACCCTCTCCCCCACCCCCCCAGGGTTCCATTTAGGGGAGTTAGAAAGACGGTCCCGCCCGGAAACTGATTCTCCGGGCAAAGGGAAAACTTGTTTAAAGCTTGCGATGATTTTCGATTTTGCCGCCGGCGTAAGAGAGTGAGCGAACGGATGCAGACACACATATACATACACACAGTTTCGGAAACTTGCCCCGACGAACGGGGAACGAAACAGAGAGGCCCTCTTAATCGACCTCGAAGCCCTCGGCCACTCTGATTTACATGCTGAACTTGTACGAAGAGTAGGGAGCACGCGAAGAAGAAGCGGAAAGCGCCGACAGCGTAGCAGACGACGCCTAATTGCTGGACCGGTCGCGACCCACCGACAGAAATCTCTCGGAGCCTTTCGAGTCTCAATTAGCATTTCCAGAGCCACTCCAGTTGCTTACAGCGAGTATGAATCGGCTGGAACCGTGGACGGCTGCTTCGGAACTATTTTGAATTTGGCTCCGGGTGTCGTTCAGACTAAATGTGCTAATAACATGGAAAACCATCGCCGGTTTTGATGATCCTGGAACGTGCTATCAAGGTCATCCTTACTGGACCACATTCCCCTACGTTGTCAACCACTTAAGTTCTATTTTTGAAGCCTCACTTTATTCGAAACTCGAGAACATTCTAATTGCCTTGGTATATGCTGTCAATATTATTTACGACAAAAATAGTGTAAACTTTATTTTACCAGACTCAAAATTTGTATCTTTCTCCTATAAATTATGACGTATTTGGTACGTAATCCAGTAGCTTTTTACCCGAAGCGGCTGCAGATCGAAGTTTCGATCTTGTAGGATCAATGGTTCAGGAGTTATGCTTGCTTAAAGTTGAGCAATCTGCAGTGTTTTTGACAGATAAGGACGCTGCCAGATATTGGTTTGTAGTGACGACCGCGGGCCGCTTACCGAGCAGAACGCTGGTCCTTGCCGCCTTAATCATCAAGCAACTCGGTGAGCGGCACGTGACCGTCACTACCAACATGGTGGCGCCATTACCTGTCAAAAATACTGCAGATTGCTCAACTTTAAGCAAGCATAACTGCTGAATCATTGATCCTACAGGATCGAAACTTCGATCTGCAGCCGCCCCGGGTACAAATCTACTGGATTACGTACCAAATACATAATAATTTATAGGAGAAACGCACAAATTTTGAGTCGAGTAAAGAAAAGAGCAGCCCAAAAATGTGTGGATGAAATATAAAACAAAAGTTGTGAATGAATTTGAGAACATTCATATTTGAAAATCATTGTAGGAGAAGAAAGAAATTTTTTATGTAACTCCTGTTCCTTGCTATTTATTTTCTGCATAAATTCCAAAAAATGAGAAATATGTTTTATCATGTGTCTCTATTCGAATGATTTTTACCATTTTTCGGACGTTTCCGTGCGAACGAAGTGCTCGGAAATAATAATATGCTGTCGTTAGTTCGGTAATATTTCGATGAAAAGTTGAGCATGACCTAAAAGCAGAGATCACAGGGAACCGTGACAGATGAACTATTCAGAAACTAATGACACGTTCGACGTGAACCGTGAAATATGTCTGTCAGACGAATTTGAGCCACGCCGAGTAGAGCAATGAGTTTCATTGGCTACGTATTAATTAATAATTACTAATCGTGTCGGTTAGCCGAGAGGGAAAGAGACAGAGACAGAGAACGTAGAGGAGCGACGGTTTCCAAACGATTTCACGCAATTCACGGAGCTGAAAGCTGGACAAACAGGAGCCGCCGCACACACGAAAAATCATATTAATTGCGGCCAATGCACGACCGTGAATAAGTTACGTTCATGAATAATTCCGTCGCGATTTCGCCTATCCGGCAGCCCGGTATTCCGAGCTATTCGAACTGCAAGTCATAATAGGCAAACCGGCCCCCGACAAATCGTTCCAATGGCCGATGGGTCGGCGACGCTCGTTCTCGTCACGGAAATATTTGTCCCACTTACCAGAGGCATCATCGTTGCCCCAACTAATTATTACTGACCCAATAACAATTAACCCTTTTTCAAGAATTTTCAATAATTTTCAACATTTATAGAAGCGTTCCCGAATCTTAACGTTAACAAAAGTGTTGAAAAGAAATGTTAAACATTTTTTTTTCGTGCAATTTAAATGGTATCAAACAATCGTAAATATAATGCAGGAGTTGTTTTTTTATTATTTCGGTATTGTACACATTTTTTGACTGAATCTGTAACGAATGATGACGTAACCTTTTTTCATTGTTCCGAAAAAACACGTGAAATCGTACGAGAGTTGTTACGCAATTTAATTAGCAAAACAAAGGTATTGTTGAGGCTCGTTGTGTGTCCCTTGTTTAGATTGGCAGGAACGAGACGTCCACTCTATTCAGAAGGTTATTGTGCATGAATTGTAAATGGTCGAAATGAAATCTCATAACAATTCGCACAATTACGTTTAATGAATCGCTTAATATCATTATATAATTGTGATTACCGCGGCGAAATGAACCGACGGTCAAATAAAACCGTTGCCGGTCCGATATGGTTTATTCGATTTAATCAAACTTCGATGGTTACCATTTTATCAAATTACTATTACGATCATTTTAGCCGAAAAATCATATTGTGCAAAGAAAACTACTCAGACTACATGAAAAAATTCCGGAATTTATTTTCCGGACAAATTTTGTTTTTGTTCGTCAAACGCATCCAAGCTGCACACATATTGCCTTCCTTGAGGCTGCATCGATATTCTGAATGGTTATGAGGTCGGGAAACTTGCCATTCTTTGAGACACCGCAAGAAACCTCGGCGGGAAATTTAAAATTATGATTTTCCAATTACACGCGGATTATGCTCGACCCGCGACAGAACGGCTTATTTATTTTCGGCGGCAGCAATAATTTATGCCGACTCCCGTGTCGCACGGCAAGGAGGGGGCTTGTGGACTCCGAGCGGAACCCCATCGATCGCGGATTTTATGGGAAAATGAACGTCGCCGTTGCACAGGTGTCGAAGTGTAATGAACTTCTTAATAAATTTCCATGCGGAAGTCTTCGGGCAAAGAAGTCTCGCAAAGAAGTCTCGCAAAGAAGTTTTTGTTGTCGACAAATTTTCTTTTTGCCTGAAAAATTACTTTAACGATTAATATTTCTAAAAATATTTTACAAAAAAAAAATAGAAATTTAGCTAGACTTCCTCACTGTACATGGTCAAGAAACAATTGTTGTTTGATATTTTTAATTAACGATTTTTGTGTTGCTTGAACTAAATCGCGTGGGTTCTTAAGAAGCTGCACAATTTTTGCGAACGAGGGAATATAATGTGGATTTCGAGACGGTACAGAGAATTACTTTTTAATCTGGAATTCGCATTACGAGCGACGTCGTCTCTTTGCCTGTTCTGTGCGCAAAGACAGGTTGGTTTATGCTGCAGACGAGCTGGTAATTCCTTAAATAGTTGCGAAAACTGTATTCTACTGGCCAAAGATGCTTGCGGTAAGCTTCCCTCTGCTAGAGGAATTCCTCTTTCCTTATAAAGGGGATTGCGAGGATATACCGGCGGATATTTCTCTGGAACTTCTTACTCTAATGGTAATGATATTCGTTGCCCATGTGAACTGCAATCATCCCCGGATGCGAATTCGAGAAAATCTACAAGTTTCTTGCCGGCGGAGTCACTCACCTGATGAACACGGAATTTGCCAACGTATACAGCGTGTACGAATTTAAATGCGGATTATAGTGAAACAAAAATTGTCTATCTAATAACCTAACAGCAACAAACAAATGCAACAATTCTTGATAATTTGAATGGTTTGGTAATAATTCTTCTAGTGTCTTTACGATTTTGTATTTGACCAATTCATTTTTGTCATAAACACTCTAGTCAAAACGTCTTTGTCAAAATTCGCAGTCTAATAATAACAAACTTTTTTACCACCGTCACAAATATGTGACATCCATAATCTGACAGTTCACTTGAAAACAGAGAAATTAATTTTATGCACGTCGTTGTTTGAAGTCATGGTAGAATGCATAATTTTCAGAGAATCTGTGTGTGTGACTTTCATCTGCTAAACTGTTTAAACAATTCAAAATTGGGTACGTTGCATTTAACAAAACTTTCGAACAAGGACGAACAAGCAACGAAACAAATGCTGGTAGCGAACTGTTAGTGTTAAATATTTTCATTGTCCTGTGTTTCATCAAGTTCGATCTTTCAACAGTTTTATTAAATTCTTTTAATCTGATTGCCGTTTGAAATGGCGCTTTCGTTGCGAGCGCGTGAAAAAAGGAAAATGTCAGTAATAGCAGGCGTCGGAGTCGACTGCTTTGATATCTGTTCGACGTTGAATTGCTCGAAGAATACCGTCGCGATTATCAGAACGTATTCTCAATTATAGACGATCGATAACCGGTTCCCCGTTTGGCTTATCAGAGTGTTGGGTCGTCGAGTTTTCGCTCGCTAATTACGTCGTTAGCGGTCTTCTTCCTCGTCGTTGTGTCTCGAATGTCGCTCGTTTATCGTCACTCGACGCCCCGTGTGATTAGTGCTTTCGTTCCCCGGACTTCGTTGAAATTGTGCGCCGCAGGCGGCGCGACGCGGCGGTTCGACGGGACTCATAATGTGCATTAGTAACATGATAGACGCTTCGATAACAGCGACGCGTCGTTATATTCTTTGATCTGCCGGCATCGTCTGTCCGTCGTGCGCCTAACGCTCCAATACTCGTATCGTATATATTTTACAACAACGAGCACAGTCTTTAATCAATATATAATCAAACTCACGTTGGCCCGTATGAAAATCAACTATCAGCCTTTATTGTAGATAAATTTGAAAATCCTTTGATCGTACACTGGGTATCGTGTAACTGATGGTGCCATCGGATACGGGCCCTTTCTGCCTGAACAAATAAGTAAAAAATATAGAGAATGCGATAATGGCGAAAGAAATTCTCACAATCTTCGAAGAAGCAGAGTTTTATTTTTACCAAACAATTAGGTGGTGAGATGGTCATAGGAGTGATTATCGACGTTATTGGCAAAAGGGATTATCGATATTCGTTGAATAATTTTATTACATTTGAACTATTTGTAGGGAATCGTACGCGGAAGCACATAGAACAGCGTATTAAGTCTCGAATTAAATGTAATCATTGTTTCGCTCCGGAATAGAATCATCCAACAGGTAGTCGGACACTAATGCGCCTGCATAATCGCCGACTAATACTACTCGCGAGTACATTAAACGAGATGCTGCGGATTCTACTGGCATTAATCGACGTAATCCTCTGAATCTTACTATTTGGATCTACCATAAAATTCCGTAAATCCGTTTTAAGACACCACACTTGGAAGCATAATGATTGTAAATCCCTCGGGAACTCTGGATAATGTACAATGGAACTATATTACCTGGAGGATATTCCAGCTATGATATTTAAATGCATTTACAACTTGACATATTTATTTCTATTCTTCCATTTTTCAACTGAAGTATGATAGGCGAATAATTATGCGTGTTCCAGAAGGATAATTACAACGTATTGAAGACTCTTCACGAACGCTGCGCGGAAAGTTTCAACACGCTGCAGTTGGCCACTTGATATCATTTTTTAGTTGGAAAATGAAAAACATTAATTATAACTGATTAAAAGTTATGCTGTCGTACGCGATATTTTTGAAATTAAATTTTCGGAGTTTCAAGCTCCGCGGTACTAATTTATGATTATTATTAGTTATTGTGAGCTAGAGACAACGTAATAACATCCAGGTCGTGAGTTACGTCGTGAAAGTCAGCTTAACCGATATTTAATATCACGTTCTACGAAAACGAAAAAGACTTGCAGATAATTATAAAAAAATTTAATGAACCGATATTTCGCAGTTTTGTCTCAAGAAATTGTATTCCCTTTAATTCCCCGAAAAATTTAGAAAATTGGAGATGACAATTTTTATTTTGCACAAAGATCCGCAGCTGAGCTTTCGGATACGTCCATACGAACCTGATTTGGTGAAACGAGATTGCGGAGAAGCGGTATCAAGGGAGCGAAGAACGTGATGAGGGTACGGTTTGGAAAAGCGCGGGAAAGTTCGACGATAGCGAATCGTTGAACCAAAAAATTGATTAGATCTCGCAGCATAGGATCCACGATTTCCGAATGCTTTCGAGGGTTCATCGATCAGCCGGACGATAATTAAATTCGTTCGTTAACCCCGTTACATCGCAGCCTCCGGCGACGCCGACGCCGCGCCGGCGTGCTGTCTAATTCGTTATTCATGTATGCGCTTTTCCATCTTTCGTTGCCGCGCGTTTAATCGTAACCCGATACACCGGGACCGGGCCAGAATAATAAATTCGACGGGAATATGCGTCACACGTATACGTGCCGCGTGCTGCATGCGCACGGAACGCCGCAGCGTCGCAATGACGCGGCAAACCTACGGAACGTTACTGGCCGGCCGACCAAAACCCTCTCTTACTACTTGCGGAACTGTGAGACCCGTATGCGGCCGTCACTTGTGCGAGCTTATGGCGGCGTAATCGCCTGACAGTGCTTGTCGACCATCGGACAGCTTGTTCCGACATAGCAACCAAAGAAAATACTTAATTAGCAAACCGGTAATATTATACTATCGGTAATTAATAGAATGCGGGTTTTATGGATTTATGAGAAAAATCAGTATGTGTAATTCAAAACAGGAGAAAGATTAAAAGAGTTTAAGGCTGCTCTTTACTTTACCGGACTCAAAATTTGTGCCTTGCATAAAGATCTGCAGTCTGGTAATTAATTTCGAAAATTCAATACTTTGTGGAATTTTGCTAAAATTAAAACGAGATCTAGTTGAAATATTTTGAAGGTGTATTAATTGAACACGCGAAGAGGTCAAGTGGCACTTTTACTTTACGTCTACATGTGTAAACGAACGAATTTATATATTATGGATACGTAACCGCCGCGGTGAATGTAAATTTCCGTGGAATACGGAACTCCTTTTCTTCCAATAAATTATTAACGTCGGAGAAGAGTTGATGCGCGCTGTTGCGAAAGAAGTCATAACGCAGAGTGTGAAACAACACCGCTTTATACGTCAGTTTATATTTATAGGGAGTGCCATGTATTTTATATTTACCACGGCTTTATCGTTCGGATTTATGTTTGTTGCAGCTATTCCAAAGTGTACTAACCAAGTTGCACGCGGCTATAACAGTAACTTAGGCCTGTTATTAAAGTTAATTTTTCTGTAACGCGCGCGCGCGCGTGTTGTTTAAAACACACATTTCACGGATATTAAGGCGTCCGTTCAATATTTTCCCTACAATTTCGACATGCATTTGTAACGTTTATTTGTTCGAGCTTTAGACAAGTGGCTTTAACAACACACAGGATGTTACAAAACAATATTTTCCATTTTAGCTCTGATGTTAATGCTAGGACTTCCGGCAGCTCTCGGCTATAGACATTTGGGAATTGTATGTGGCATTTAGTTAAATCTGTTACGCGAGAATCGCTAGCTGCGGAAAAATTAATTCGAGGCAAAATTTATAACAGAACGTTTTCCACAAAAATACTGTAGAATATGTTTCGCGCAGAAAACTGTGTTTTCTACGTACACGCACGCACACTAAGCACAATAATATTATGTTTAAATTTTCTATTCATGACTGCACCACATAGACTCTAATTAATTCAATCAGTTGTGGGGACATTTATAATTTACTGCCGAACAGTAACAATGACAGTGTTGCATTTATTTATCTTCGAATAGAGAGTTAATCGGTAGAAAAAATCACAGTAAATAAATTCAAAAATATTTTCAATTTTCCCTCCATAAAATAAATTACCTGGAAAATGGAACTTAGTAATAGAACAGAATGGAAAATCTTTCCACTATGTATTAAATTGATTTTATTTTCTATTCATTAAAATCATTTTGACCACAAATCACACAATGCGAATAACATATTTCTCCGCGTATTGAAAAGGAATACACGACATTATAGTGTCGGTGGTGCAGCGCGGTGAATGCAGAGGGAGCGTTCCGATTGTCATTAATGGTATCGTTAAAGCCGACGGAATAATTCAGGCGAAGCTGTAACGGATCCTTTAAGGACAATCACCCGCGTTTAAGTATGAATAGACCGTGCAAAGCCGACGCGTCGCGCAGGCTTAAACATCCGAGCATCAAATATTAAGCTGTAAGAAGCGGGGCGCGAACAGCGGACCCTGAGCTTTTATTACCCCGTATTACGCCGCTCCCACGGGCTAAACTAGCTACGAAACTTTCCTGCAGGCGCCTCCTCCTCGCTATCCCGCGTTGCCATTCCACGCGCAAGGCGCGGCCACTTCCCTTCGTTTCATTATACACAATACCGATCATTCTAATTTCCACAGCACGCAACCGGCTAGCTTACCGGGAATCGTTTGTAAACGATCCGCGTACCGTTGGCAAACGGCACTAATTACGGAAGCGAGCTGCCTCGAGGCAGCTCTCGTTGTCGAGGGTCGAACGCCCTGGGAAACGAGAAGGAAAAAACCGACTCAATCTGACGTCCTGACGTTCACTGTTACATTTACATCCCTCGATAATACGGAACGCTTTTGAGAATGTAAGACAAATATACGAGATAAAATTTTTCTACTGGAAGCTTCATTTCCGAGAAAATCGAGTTTGAATAGGAACTATTCAGTCGGGAAGAAAGTAATTGCGGTATTCCAAGGTGAAATAGAACCCAATTTTTTTACTCAAGCAATAAACTTTAATGTATTTTATATTTTCCATTTTGTTCGATGATCTTTTGCCATTTTCTGGTAGCTTCGCAATTCCGCGTTCATAAAACTTCCGTCCTTATCGGCCTTATCTAAAAATGTAATTTTCTTAATGGTTTGGGTAATGGTCTGTGATTACGTGTTAAAAATAATATATTTTTCCAAAATACCACAAGTTGAATTATCCAAAAGTAATCGCCACTACTCTGGCATAATAATGGCGAGGGATGACAAATTCTCGCGCAAAGAATGAGCAACGAGTCGGGGAACTACGGGAGTCAGTGACGCCCGGAAATGATCGATATCCGTATAGCTTGTTAAACGACAGTTTAAGCACAGTCAGCGGAGCATTATGGGCATTACCGCGGAAACTGGCGGTACCGCGTCCCCAGAAATTAGAGCTCGATTGCCGCACACACTATTGATCACAGGAGTCACAGGGCTGTCGATTAAGGCACCGGTATATCGGTGGACAGTTAATGGCTTGAGATTGCCGGCCCGCGATTGCGAACGCCTCCGGTTCCGTCTAAGCCCGATCTGATTCCGATGAATTACATACATGCCGATCATAACTTTGCGCCGTGTCCGACCCAAAAACTCTATCACCTTCCTATCGCCTCTAATTTCCCGTTGGAATTCCTCAAACAGTTCCGCGGATCAAATGAGGGGAACGAGTCAACGATTCTCGAGTCACTGGGCATTTCTCCAAGGAATTGCGGATATAAACAGCCACATTATACGCCGGCGAACTTTAGAAGGAGTCGATATATTATTTTCAGAGGAGCTTCATTTTTAATTTCTTAAATAATAATATAGATTGTCCCGCTTTCCTGAGGCAAATCACTTTCTACGTACCTTAAATTTAAATCGCATTATTGTAAGCTCAAACACACTGTATAATAATATTGATTTTTTCAATGGCACGTTACAGGCATTCAAAAGAAAATAACGCAAGATTATTTGTTAATATCGTACCAGTATTTGTTTAGTTTTGCGCTTGTCCCTTCTTATGTAAATTTTAGGTTGACTTTTCTTTGTTATTTTCTTTTTGTTTTTATCAGTTCTATAATAATTAATTTTCGAAGGAGTTTTTGCTTACCTACCTGTATCTTTCTGATTGATGTGTAACAATTTCATTCCGTATAAGAATCCACGTTATTAAATTTTCAGAATATGTAAAAACGGAACGTATCTGTATTGTTTTTCCCGGCGGTCGGGAGAAATGGGGCGGAATGGTGGCGCGAAAGTGTTTATTTGTAAGAGACCCTCTGTCAAACGGATACTTAGTGTCTCTTGCTGTAGCGCGAGTCAAGAACCAAAGAAATAAAGTAGCTGGAGGATCGGGGCCATATTAGATGGAGAGTCGAACGATTTTAATTAAGCACGAAGAAAAGGGAGGGAAGCTTGAGAAAAAAGGAGAAATAGAAAAATCGAGGAAATGAAAGACCGAGGGAACGCGCGAAATAAGAGAGCTGTTAGAAAAGATTCAATTCGCGATTTTTCTTCACTTTCGGACGCAACGTTGCCTCGCCGTCTTTTTTTGTACTGCGGTTTCCGGTAGCTCGCACACACGCGAAAACCGCGGAGCCCGTTCGCAGTGGTGGAGATATGCGCGATATTATAACTTGATATTCACCGAAGATATTCTCCGGGTAATAAAACTTTTTTGCGCGTTCCAGCATTTTTATCATGCCGCGCGCGCGCCACCGCGAATAAGCAAACAGAGTATCGAAGTTCCAAAGCGTTCCCGGAAAAAAAGTCTCCCGGAAAACTTTGTGAAAGCCCTTGAACGCGGTATCGAACTTCGACCAAGAGAATTCCTGGTCGACCCTCGATTTCGCTGCGAATAAAATCGTTCGGAAATTGCGGCGCGCTTTAAACCGCGCGCCTCGTCCGACGATATTCGCGAGACTGCGAAAAAGGCACGAACGTGTTATGGGTAATTCCTCGTTGTATTCTGTACAGGGTGTATCAAAATTGTCTTTCATTGCATGCCATAGTACTCGTCGCGAAGAGCGAAAGTCTCAAAGGAACTACAGCTCTCGAGTCAACCGTTCTCTTAGAAAACGACTTTGAAGTTTCGTGAACTATTTTACTCCGGGGATTATGATTATTCAAGGAGATTAAGAGAATGTGTCTTGCCCTCGATCGAGAATCGATATTCGTGAAAGTCCATATTTTCGCTGACACCGGATCACTCTATCAAGATCAAGCCTCCAATCAACCACCCCCTTGCTTTTAGCATTCGCCGGCCCCGGGAACATAGGATTAAGCAGCACGAACCGTCTCGAGGTCAATCGGAAGAGGAGGATCAAAGGCGAGCCTTCGCCTTCATTTGTGTATTGGAAAACTCGAACACTCGTTCCTTTCGAGACGGATTCGAGAGTCTCGCTTCATCTTAATCCAAGATGCACGTCGCCGAAACAGCGTATTTTATTTTAAAAAATCCAACCATGAATTGTATTCGTACAAATCATTTTGCACAAACATGCGACAATACGTCTACTTAGAGAATACGGAAGAGAAATGGAAGTACACCCTGGTGATACTGGAAATTCTTGGCTTTCGAGCTGGGTTTCCCGACAGAGAAGCAGAATTCTGATCCAACTCCCGTCGAAGCTGACGGAATCTAGCGGAAGGGCTGCGAGTACCTCGGAGGGCTGGCCAAACGACACCATCGAGCCACTATACGATGTTGTTCCTGCGCGTATCCGTCCACATAAAGGGTCACGTCGAAGACCGAGTCAAGAGAAACACGCGGCGTACGTTCCTCCGGGGGCTCGCTTGCACGAGGGTGGCCGCCGAGGAGACAAAATATTGAAGCGCCGGAATTACGATGGGAAAATTCAGCGCAAACATTTGCGAAATGTTATCTCACCCCGCGCGATTCTCCATCGGTACGCGGGCTTGCGTGTACGCTCCACTGACAGCGAGCGCATGTTCAATGGCCTCGTCTCGACGCCAAGAGAGGCTCTCCAGTCGAAAATCTACGATCTCGTACTCAATCTTTAATTACCTACACTGTTCCTCTCATTTTTTTATTTCATCAACTACGATAACTTCATCGAAAAATGTAAAAAATATGGACAGTGGTTTCGACCATAGCTCACTGTTGAATTTGTATAAAACTGGTGTTTCTGAAACTTGTATGAAAAATATGCATTTTTTCGGATTTTTCTAACTACTTCTGGATTTGTGTGAAAATCTAAAATTCGGAAAAAATTCACAGCCGTGTGTCTGTTATCTGGTGGAATGCTAATTAATTTTTTCGTAACTTTTTGTCGAACCGGAAATATATATGTACCCACTGACATTTAGCCGTGCATTACCGTAGTATTCGCGTCGTTACAGTTCAAAGTAAGACTATCATTTTCGACCGGTGCTTGTTGAAAGTGAATTGAAAACGCGACCTTAGATTCGATTTGCCTTTTAGAATGCGAGCGCAATTATTCATCGGGTAGGAGCAGCGTTCCCGCACGTCGCCGGGGCTGCTTGTCGAGGGTTTAACGAGCTCCGGGCTTAATTTCTCCATCAGAGGAAAACGCGCAATAGAGCAGAACAGTAATTCGTTTCCCTTCGAGCAATTCCGTGAGTTCAAATATTCAAATGGGCCGTTTAGCGCGGCAACACGTTTGCATCGGCGAAAGGAAAAAAAAAGGCACGCGGCGGAATCATTCGCGAAAGAACGGGGCGCGGAAAAATCGTAAAGTCGCGCCATCCACCCCTCCTATTCGCATACGAACGACACCCCTTTTCCTCGCTTCGTGTCTCTCCTCGTGCAACCCCCATCACTTCCAACCCCCCCGTCTCGTGTCCATGCCAAGTGGCCTCGAGGTTTTTACTGGGCGCCTGGCTCTTTTTGCGAGCCCTCCCGCTTCAAAGTGTAATTCCAAGGAAAATGGAATCATGCTAATAACTGGACTAATACGGCAGCTCAAAGCAAGGGGTGGAGAGGGAGGAAAAGGAGGGATCGCAAAAGCCACCCCCGTCAAGCCTCCGCGCGGCAGAGTCTGGGGCTGGTAGCTCGAGGCGGGTCTGACAGGGTGGAAAGCCTTCGTTACCCAACTCTCTGTCGCCGCTTATTTGTGTTACGCGAAACTTGGCGCATGTTAATTAGTAGATACGGTTAGCAGTTATGGTTAAGTGAAGTTTGTAAGCCACTCCCTTAATCTTCTTCCCCGTCGGAGCGGGCTTTTCCGGGAACGTTGCGGCTGTGAACACCGGGCCCGACCTATTTGCGCCCGCAGGAATCCCGGCTCACACGTCGCAAAAACACGCCTCCCATCGGCCACTTACAGGCATGTCCATGCCCAGCCGTTAATTTCGATCGAACAGTCTTTGCGAACGGGAACCGCTGTTTCTCGCGATAGGAATATCGATCCTGGTCTTTGCCACGCAAATTCCTGTTTCTCCTCGTCGTCACCGCCGCCGCCGTGAATATCGATTGCTCGTTAGCTTTTCTATCGGCTCCCCAGTGGTCAGGGTATCAGTTTTACCTGATCGAATTAGCGCTCGCAAACCGTACTCGCTGGCGCGTCCACACATCCACACCGGCGATCTTTCCATCATTTTTAGCTGAGGATTTTTTATTGACTCCCTCAACAATAGCTGCTTCCGCCGGGAACCAACAACTCTCCCTTGAAAGATCTTTAAGCTGTACGATTACTCAAGGTCATTCAAGGTCTCCGACATAGCTAAAAAATTCTCTATTTTACAATTGTACAATTTAATACAAATTCAACATGTATTTTCGTAATTGTCCTCGTTGAAAGTTCTCTTTCACATTTTTCGAGATCCCAAGTAATACATTAACGCTCGGAGGTCCACCAAAATGCACAGTGCAGAGGGAGGAGAGAAATGTGTCGAGTAAATTTCAATATTTCATAAAAAAGATACTTACCGGCGTATTCAGAAGGATCAAAAGTGACCCAATATCGAGAGGGCGAGGATTAACGGTGTCTAAAATGGGTCGCTAATAATAGATACTTAGTATACCGAACCGTGGTCGGTCGTTCGCAAAATCGACTGGTTCAGCTTCATTAACTCCGGTAGCCTCGGTGTTACAATTCCTCGGCGGTACGAAACGATCGTGCCCGCGGCCGAATATCCGACAAGATACAAGCAATTAGGCCTTCCGGGAAGATGACTCGCGTTCGGAAACAATGACGAAGACGCCGGCATTGTGCGGAGGATCGGTATAGCATTGTTCGATCATCGGAGCCCGGGGATCATTCACAGCAGAGTCGAAATAAGCCTCGAAAATCCCGGGTAATCCGGGACGAAGCCGCAAACAGGTCGTCAACTTCACGCTGGCCAGTCTAGTCCGATTGTCCTAATATCAATCGAACGGTTCCGCGTGTCCCGGCGTGTCTCCGAGCGGACGGGTAAAATTTCATCAAGAGCAGCGTCGGCCGCGATTTAATCCATCCCGATGATTAATTCCGCCGGCTAACCGACCGGCGACGAGGGATAGAATCGCACGCGTGACCCCGCTACAAATCGCGGAACAGTTTCCGTCCCGGGTAACTCCGCTCGACCCGAACCGCTCCGGTCGCATGCTCCCACCATCACTGTACACCGCCGTACCGACCGGTGTCCCGTTTCCAATTACGCTGACTGCCCGGAGATAACTGCTGGTTACAGTTACGTGTTATACGGTTACACCTTACGTCACGCTGATGCTATCCGACCGGAGCGCCGCGGTGCTTCGTCCACGGCGTTACCCAGCACCGGTTGATATCCCTTTTCAACGTCTACGATTACCCGGGATACGTTACTAACTGCCACTGGCTACCCACCCGACGAGCTCGCCACTTAACTGGTCAGACGAACGCGATCGACGCTGGCCGAGTCGGCTAGCCATTATCACCTCCGATCACCACTTTTAGCGCTCCCTCCGTAACTGCGATAACTTCGAGCGACAGTTATAGAACAGGCACTACAAAGTTCATCTCGTTTTCACGTGAAAAGTGACACCAAACACGATATACACAGCTGTGCAAAGGAAAGAAGCACCCGGCCATATTTAATAGAAGAGCGTAAAAGATCAAATAAGAACACAGTAAAGTTTTGAAAAAGGATTCCGCTATGTGTTGTTGCGGATTATCCAATACGAAATGCAACAAATATCAATCATTGTACAATACAATTTCTACAGAACGATATTGTTTGTCATTATATCTTTTTGTTTAGCATTATAATTATGCTGGGTGCTTCTTTCTTTTGCACGGTAGCGTACTTGCGATCGTAATTACTTGTGCAGCGATTAAAGTCTCGGACTTCACAGTTACGGTAGAGGTACGCGAATTCTTCAATTCGCTCGTAACTGTATCGTGTTTGGGGTCATTCTAATCGGGAAATAACTGCGATCATAATTACCTGTGTCGCAAGAATTCACATTTACGGTAGAGGTACACTAATTCCTAGCATCGCATGTTGAACAGGTGATTGTAGTCGCAACTATATCGTGTTTGGTGTTGTTTTAATCAGAAAAACCAGGCGAATACGATGGTATAAGTTTTATTAAATGTGTGAATCATGCTGCAAATATATTCATCCGGTGCAGCGGATGACGCACTCGAGGGATCATAATTCACGGCTCTCGTGTGATTATAAGCTCTTAACTGACCAGACGAAGGCGCCCAAGACATGGATAGTCCTGGAGGACGAAGATCAACTGCTCGTTCTTGGCCATTACCACCGTCGCTGATCACATTCACCGGGCCTCGACACCTCTTTTACGCTTTGATTGCCAATTTCCTCGTTTATCGCTGACACAGACTAGTTCTTCTGGTGTCGAGTTAGATTTGAGGATGCTGAAGTGTGGGGAGATCGAGGTGAGATGGTTAATCTTATTTTTTGTTTCTCTCGGTGACACAAATCGAGCCGGTAATGTGGTTTAAGTGTGTGATCAAGTAGGTAATAGATGTGATCAAATGCTTCAACTAAATCTTGGAACCAGCTTTTTTAACGTTGCTTGTAATCGAATTGTAAACAGATCCTCCAAGTGTAAGTTTGTCGCCGAGTTTAGTTACGGAAAAGGGAACCAGGAGTTTCACTTGTGCAAATTTATAATTAACGTTACAAAGTTGGAACGGGGGGATCGAGTGGAAGTCCCTGATCAATTTAGGAAATATTCGCAGGAGAGATTTCCGCTCAATTCTCTACTCCGGCTCAGCTCTATTAAAGAACCTAAGTTTCGTTAATATTATAACAACCTACTAACGAAAATTTAATTTTCATTTCATCCAGTCCGAATAAAAAAATTCATCCATTCCCATTGCAAACGAATATTTGAAATACTCGGAAAGTTAATATATTTCAATGCGTACTTGTTCAAAATGAAAATATTTTATCCGCAGAAATTCCGTTCGCAATTAGAAATGCTGACTTATTTAAATCGCAGTGTGACGACAGCACGAAGCAGGTATTTTAAATATTTTTGTTATAAATTTTCCGCAGCACTGTTGAACGCTAAGTAGCTGGGAAAGAGGATTCCCTTCCCGTCAAAGTTATGAAATCCCTCTGTGAATTAGAGAGCGAAGTACATTCAGCAATGGTTGAATCCGCGTGGATGTCAATGTACATACATCTCTGCGCGTGTTTGCTGACATTCCTGTATGTCGACTCGGGCTACAACGTTCCCATGGACCTAAGTATAATTAATACCCCTTAATGAGTCTCACTGGTAGAATTACAATTGCTCTGATCTCTGAACATTGAAAAGCGATGTCTTACGCCCTCGGCCCATTCACGGGGTCAGTCCTCGGGATGACTCATTACGAATTCGATCGTAATTTCGAGGAGCTGTCTCCGCCTTTAAGTACCAAGATATCGTCAAAGAGGATAATTGGCCATCTCGGTCTTGTACCGATGAAAAGATCGCGGTGAATAACTCGTACGCGGTAGAACGGCAACGGTTCGTCCGGAGAATTAATTAAAGTGGCACAACTTGGCCCTGCCCGACCCTCTACACCTTCCTTTCAGTCCAACTCCTGCTCGTTCAGCTAGTCACACACGAGGCCACGGGGATAGAGTACGAGACGACAGCACCCCGAGAAGAGAGCTTCAACTCGCCGGAGCGTTCGCCTCGTTTTACTTTTAGAGGTCGTCGCCTTAAGGATGACTGCCACTTAAGTGGTTGGAGACCTCGGGGAGGCGCAAGAGGAAACCGTCCGAATGAGCCGGGAATAGAGGAGAAAAAAGGAGGGCTGGAAAACCGCCATCAGACACACGAGGAAGAGAACCTAGCCGACCCCCGGTTAGGCTGGGACGATGATCTCGAAGGGAAGACGAATAACCTGCCGAGACACACCACGTCGACGAACGAAAGTCCGTCGGTGCCACCGGGAACTTTTCTATTACGGCCGAATGATGTATAGAACGGCGAGCCACGGAGCCGTTTTCCTCCACACGAAATATGGCGGAGGATTTAGTGTTTCTCCCCTGCTAGACCGTGGTTTCGCGGGAAAAGGTATATCGGCTTTGCACCGACGCCGACGACGTTTCGCGGATTCGGCTAAGACGCTCTCGGAACGGATCTCCCGAATACCTCCCGGCATTTGCACCGAGTGCTCTCCCGGAATCGTTTGCGAAGAGAGTCCGCGACATCGTTGATCTCGACCACTGCGAAATCAATTTTGTAGATTTGATTTCACAATTTTTCGCCGGTTAACTGTGTAGATAAAGAGAAAAGGAGAGCAGTGTCATAAAAGGATACGACGTGCACGTGAATTTTACAGATCAATTATGCGTTAGCTATGCACCAAAAACAATAGAACAGAGAAAATACATTGCACTATACCCAGCGATGTGATAGACAGTCCGGAGGAAAACCCTTAAAGTGCCGCCCTTAAAATTTTACGAATAATGTGCGATAAAGCGTGTACGCTTTTACGGCTTGGCAGAAAATTTAACGCAATAATTATTATATATTTCAGTACCATTTTACGTGGGACGACTATAGTTTAATAACGATAAAAAAAACAGAAGGCAAGTCTGAAGCAGAAAGCGAGGTTTTATAATTAATTAAAAACTGTTTAACGATCGAGACGGAAATATGGGAACTTAGTGAAATAACAGACATTGTTCAGCATATTTTTTTTAAAGGTAATTAGTTATTAATTCTACGGGGCAATTAGTTCGCAATTTGTTGTAATATTTCATCCGACTGTTTCATCTCTGCAATTCTGAATCGTTCTCGACCAGTAATACGGGTGAAATCGTGATCACTGCAACTAACTCGAATTGCAATTAATAATTACTGAGAGTTACCTGTAATTGAATAAAAGGATCTCCGTGTTTCTATCGTTATGTTCGACGTGTGTGATCTGTACCCAAATCACAGCGCTTCAGGTATGCACGGTTGTTGAAATGTTGAAACACTTATATCAATCAAGATTAATATGTTAATGTCGTATTTCTGTTTTCATTAATAACGAAAATCGATGGACGTGTATACAGGGTGTCTCGTATAACTCTGCCTCTGCTTTTTATCTACACTTTGATGAAACGTTCCAAGAATACAATGGAATATTTTCAAGGTCATTTAAGTCATTTAAAACTAAACCTACCTTCACCGGTCAAAATGACCGGTTCCAGATTATTTATTTTACGATTATTGATATAATAAAAAAAATTTCATAAGAAATGATTGTATAGATATCTTTAGTGGAGCACATATTACAATAGGAGATGCTCAAGGTCTAAATAAAATCAATCTTGTCATTTTTATAAGGGAACCAGTTACTTTTAAGGCTCGGTAGGTTTAGTCTTAAGGGCAGCTCCTTGATCTAATTCCTCGGGAATAACTTATGCGCATGGGAATTCGTCGAAAAATTCGTGATCAGATTTGACGTCGGTCAATCCCGGTCCTGAAGGTTCTCAAATTATTAGGATTATCCAGGATGAAAAAGGAGGACAGTCGAAGAATGATAGGGGTTGGACGGTCGGTCGTCGTCGGAGTGGTTTTCGAAACAAGTTCGACGGAACCTGGAAACGAGGGAAACGTCCTGAACGACACGTAGGAAAAATCGGACAGCGGCCGAGTGCGCCGGAAGGCGTATTGTAAAGTGTAACAATGCGACCGGAAGCGGAGGTCCGCGAGTGTTCCCAGTAGGTTTAGACCGCTATCTCACGATTTATTGCCCCGGACCATTTGTGCCGTCTTATTTAACTTCCGGTTTCCAATAGGCAACGGAGAGGGCGAGCATGATTTACCGGCGATGTTCCCGGTGACCCGGCTTATTAAACTTCTGGCTACGTGCGAATTGCGCACCCGATAACGGCCTCGAAAAACACGGAATATTAAGAGATCAGCACCGGCGAACATAGCACAGCTGAAACACTAATGGAGCCACCGTTCGAATTCAATCCCGCTGGAAAATTAAATGAGTACCAGCGAAAGGTTAATCAGAAATTATCAAATATCGATGAACCCAATCGATACCTGCATACCGGGTGTTCCGGAAACTGGTAATTCCTGCGGAAGCTGTTACAAATTCTAATTGTGTCGAAATTACAAAAATGCTGTTCAAATCTTACAGCAACATTTATTTTTATAAAAATTCAGTGGCAGATCTTCAATTCTTCAGATTCTTCAATTCTTCAGATTCTTCAATTCTTCAGATTTTAATTCTTCCGATCCCGGCTCGGCACGTTCTCCTTTCAATTTGTCAGGGGGAAGGGGAAATCGAGGAGTAGAATCGTTGAGAATAAAAATAATAGGCGCAGCCATTACGTCGGTCTCCTTTGTAAGTTCTGTCGGCGGGAAAGTCCGATTTCCTTTAGAGTCGCGGCGTGCAAGGGTGATTGCCGTAGTTAGGGTGAAACTCCCTGTGGAACGCGGAGGCGCGGCGGATCACGGGGGCGAAAGTCGAAGCTCAACACGTTTGCCTGATAATGCAGCCCTTTGCGCCGTTCCTCCGCGAAAATTCCTCGAGATCGTCGCGGCTGATCGAGCTCTCGATCACATTACATAAACGCGGCCTCGCGGAATTACCGGGTCCGACGATCCACCGGGATCTATCGAAGTCGGTGAATGAACGCTGGCGCGCACGCGGGGCCAAACGATCGACTAGGCCTTTGTGGCGGGCTCGCGTGATTGCTCGTTTCGAAAGTCATCTTGCCGTTTACGGCGTCATCGAAGACACATCCGGCGTCCATAAACGGACGACCTGGAGTCGATCGAACGATCTCTTACCCTCGTTCGACGCCGTTTTACGCGTCCCCATCGAAACTGAGGCGAATAGATCCCTCATTCAGGTGCTCCATAAAAATATCTTTCAAAAGGAATCCACGGAGAACGGCGACTCTTCAATCAACTTTGCGCTTCATTCTCGCTCCCCGTTCTCCGCGCTAAAACTGTTCCAGTTTCTGCCACCGTTCAGCCGGGAAAAAATTCTGAAATTATTCCGTGAATTGTCGGAGACGTGCTTGTTAACGGGCTGAACGCCGCGTGAGTTATATTTAACTCGGCCTGTGTTTGCGTCAGTTAAATGTAGCTTACATGGCATTCAGCGTGTTAACAAGCACGCCAGTTGCTATCGCGTGTAATGGCGTAAATGAAGCGGAAAATGTTTTATTTTCAAACGGTCTTCGCGATCCGGCAAACGTTACACAACGAATTGTCCCGAATCATTTCCCAAGATGGCGGAATTTTATACAATTGTCTTCTTCGAGGTCCAACTCGATATTATATGGTGTTACGTTTTCAAACGAGAAGCTCGAAGATCCGTAAATCGAGAGAGTTGCAAAACATGCCATTATCCATTTTCCCGTTTGTTTAAAGATTCGCTCGCATTATGAAAGTTCACAATGGGAAACGCTGGGTAGCTTGCACACGCGAGAAACAAAATTACCCCTTGAATAATAAACAGAGGACCATTTGTTTGCGTAACGAATTGAAATAACTTTTCATCGAACAAGCGAATCAACAAAGTAATATTATATAACTACGTGAAATATGATGTGCTGCATTATGTGTACGGTATCGGCTAACGAACCTACAAGAATCTTCATTAAACCGAGCCTGGACGGCAACAAGGTAATTACAGTGGAATATTCATATCATAGCCGGTCATACGAGAGAATAAGCTAACCATTTTCGAAACGACTGATAGAGATAGGATAATAAAGGAAGAACAACGGGTCTAATTAATTGGTCACCCGTGAACGCAGAAAATTACTGTCTCCAACTTGAAACGACCGCCCGTTGAAAAGGACTCGGATTCCGAAACAACGATAACTCTCTTTTCCATGAGCGAACATTCACCGATAAATCCTATTGTCTCTCGCCGACAGAGGTTCCCGTTAAGTTCGCAACAGAACTGAATTACACCGATGTGAAAATTAGTCAGAACGGTCCTCTGCGCGACCATAACGGATGGTGAAGCTTCCACACCTTGATCCCGAAATTGCGTTAATTCCGCCAATCGCATTGAACGCCGGCTATCCCCTAATTTCGCGGGACAATTAATCCGGAAACCGTACGCAAACGTGCGGAAAATGTCGGTCAAACGATTCTTTCGTTTCCTCGAAATAGCAGACGAAAAATACACGATTAATATTTAATAAAATCCAATCAAATTATCTTCGTTGTTGATCACTGAACTGCGGATTTTGTGCAATTATAGGTATCTGAAGATAAAGAGGGTAAAATGGCCAAATATGAATCACTTTTTGCTGATGTTATTTTTTGATTATTTTAGAGTGCTCTTTTTCGTTCAAAAAATTACCAGTTGTAGATGCATTTCCTCCCTATTAGATTCTGGGGTCAAGTTTCTCAAAAAATTAATACAGCTTGGGAAAGCTCCAGCGGAAGGGGTTCTTAATATGGTACACCTTGAGTCCCTAATATGGCACCTAGTGCCATATTCGACACCCACACCAAGAATAGCAATAGCTATACCCATATTAGGAAACCCTTGGTAGTGCCATATTGGGAACTCCACGAGTAAACATGGTAAACTATTGTTTGAGGATTTTCTCACTAGAGTGCGACTTCTCCTTCACAAGATGTAAGGTAGGGTCATAATAGGGGACTATACCATATTTGGGAACTTTATCCTACTTCTTCCAGAGGTATCCCCGAGACTTTTTCCTGAAAATTTTTGAATAATTTATTTGTTCTTAAGCTTTTAACGACAAGAAAATTTGTGGAAACTGTGGAAGATCGCAGGGATCCGCTTCGAATTTATCGTCGGTTCATCTTCCCGTGCAGGGAAGAGTTGAACGAGCGGCCTTTCAGAGCGGAGAATACACGGGTCGCGCAGAGATATACAGCGGTTTTGGAACCGTCAGAAAGACAGTGGCGCCTTTTGTGATGGGAACAAGCGTTGCGAGCGGCCGCCAGTTTTATCCGGGTCAGTTTCATTGAAAAAGAACTGCGAGCAAGCATGTATGGCTACGGGGGAGTGCATTGACAGATAAATCCTCTGCTTATCAACAAACGTTTCGTAATCTCTTAGCTACATTTCGAGAGTACGGAAATGTATAATAATTCCGTTCGAAAACTATATTCTCAACCACCTAACGAAACTAGGGCTGTTACTTTTCCGAGGCTTCGACTCTTCGAAGATTCGAAGGAACGAAGGGAAGTTCAAAGTGTACGAAGTTTCGAAGCCTTCGAAGACTTCGAAGTGCACGAAGTTTCGAAGTCTTCAAATTGTATTTGTGTTTTTTTTATTGAGTGTCTGTAATTGTATCAAATATAACTTACTTATCAGCGAAATTTCGAAGTTCAAAGCTTCGAAACTTCTGTTCTTTCAATCCTGTAATAATTGACTACGGAGGTTCGAATTTCGAAACTTCGAAAATTCGATTCCCATCAATAGACTGCGGATCCTTATGCAAAATAAAAATATTGTGCACCGATTGTGGGAACCAGTAGTTAAATAAAAATGAATTTCACCCCTTAATAGTCTTTTTACGGTAAGAACAAGAAGCTTCAAAAACTTCGACCTTCGAAGCTTCAAAAACTTCGACCTTCGAAGGAAAGTAACAGCCCTAAACGAGACGCCACGGGGTCGAATGAAAAATCTGAAAAGAGACTAGTTACGATGGCCGCGATTCTAATCGACTTAATCGCAATGAAACCGGGACCCGTTGAACGTCCGCGGCGGGCGCTTATGGCCGCGATTAAATATCTCGCAGATTGAATCTTCCTGCTCTTTTATTTCTCGCCCCCGATCCACTGAACGTTTCCTTAATGGAAATCACGCGCAACGATGCAAATTGCCGCGGGGGAGAACAAGCGTTGTAACGTTTGCGCGTCCGCGCGTTTTAATATCGCGCCCGGGCGTCGTCGTCACTGAATATTTTACAGCTGCTTCGGGGATTAACTCGTTAATGGAATTCACGCGGCGTCTCTCCGCCCCTCTTCGCTCGCCTTCTTTCCCCGAACACGCGGAGATACGGGCCGGACGAATTAAAATAATCGGATTGAATTATCGCGGAATTTCCTCGCGGGCTCGGTAGCTTCGCCTAACAATAACATCGGCTCCTGAGGGAATTAAACGTTGTACTCGCGATCGATTTGGCTAATCTGCGCCGATAAATGGGCGGCGGGGAGGCTTACGTTGAAACCCGCAGTCCTCCCTTAATTCCATCCCTTCCGTCGACCTTTTAACGATATTGATTCAACTGTGTACCGACAACGTCCGGAACTCGACTCTTTGACCGACCCCGAAGATGAAAGACCGCCGATGGCAGACTCTTCCAACGAATTATTTTCTCAAAGAGATCTCTCGGACCGTCTACCTCGAAGATGTAGAGTAATTACCATGGCCCGGGAGAAGGGACCGCCGTCTTTCAGCGGACGAGAAAAAATTAAGAAAAGGGACGTAAGATCTCGCTGATGAACTTTGTATGTCCGACTAACGAAGACCTTATCTACTTAACGCGAGGGCCCTCGCCCCAGATCCCGGAGACCTTCGACCCAGAAACGTGAGCTCCCTTATTTTTATAAAAGCATCGTACTCTTAAAAAAAATAAGGAATGGTTGTTTGCATGTTTTCTCAAATAATTATTTTTATACATTACCTAGTAAACTAGCCGTTGAAACGTCTCAAGAAAATTCAAGCCTCTTCGTGCAATTTTAATGAAGCAATTCCTTTTCCACGCGTGATAAGGAATCCACAGCTAAGGATCCCCCGTGAGTCGTCAGACTGAATTCAATTACGTTTTTGGAGAGAATTAGAACGCGACCGGTCGGACATGATTAGAGAATGCTTTCGGTGAACGTTTTGAGCGCTCCTTTTTTTCGGAAGCTGTCGAGGGTGCGAGACGGGTGGACCCGAACAAAGTTCGAAACAGCTGGCCACCTCGCTCGAACGTCAATCGCAGCCTCCTCGCACTAATTACACCCGGTCCGAACAAATTAAACCACTCGGCTCCCGGAACGTCTGTCACTCGCGCGAATTTTCCCCCCGGCTCGCGGCCAGGCGCTGCGTAGGAGGCGGAATTTTAAATGGAGAACGCTTTACGGTGTTGCATGATTAATGCAACATGCCATTACAGGGAGCACTATGCGCCCGGCACTTCTGCCGTCATCCTCGTGGTCGCCATAATCGTGAAAACGAGTGGGTGACGCGCATCGGGCGTAGCACGCGCGTCCTGCATGTGTCGTCGCTCGCCGGATGATTATCGCCGGCTCGGTTAATTGAAGTCGAAAGCTAGCAAGCGAAAACGCTAATGGCGCCGGGTCCGGGGGTCCCTGCTGACCCTTTCAAACAAGCGACAGATCGATCGCTTCCTTCGACTTAAGTGCTGCTGTCATTTTATAAAGACAGACAGTTGAAATTAAGTAAAATTAAAATGCGAGGTTCTTGATTTTTAACAGCCAAGATTTTCAACAGAAAAATCTGTATTAATTCCACCATATATGCCTGGGTATTTGGTATCTGTTTGATTTTTTTCAGAATTTTCTCGTACGGCTAAATTGGGAAATAGGCCAAAAACTAATTTTTTCATTTTACCCCACAATTATCCTCCCGGTCGAGTGGTAAGATTAAAATTTGACACAATATAATTAATTTACTGAAATGTAGATTTTCTTCCGACATCATATGGAAACGCGTGTCCCATCATTCCGCTGTGGCTGTACGCGATTCCGGGGACACGCGCGCCATCGGACCAGCGACACGACCAATAAGTACCAGGGCCCGGCCGACGTCAAACACATCACGGTATCGTGACCGTAAATCCGGCCCAGCTTGATTATCCGGTAGGAATGACGCGAACGCGTGTTGCGCGGCCGCCGATCGAAGAGGACGGTCCAGGACTAATTGCCCTGGCGTCAGTGAATGCGCGTATTCAACGAGGAAAGTACACGGACGCCAGGTAGAGGTCGGCTACCTCGTGTATTTAGCTTTCCGCCCACTCTGTAGCCGACAATAATCATCGCGGACACATACGCGTGCCGTGTAATTGCCGGTGTACATCACGACGGCGCAGTTTTCCCCGCGATTTAAACGGCGACCGCATCTCGCGGACGCTGTCGTGCTTCTCCTCTTGTTCCGATGGCCGGCGATCGTTCCGATGTACAGCGACTCGCCAAAGTATTCGAACGAAGAAAATATTTGGCACGACAAACTCGTTGTCATGCTATGATTTTCTTTTTCAAAGTCGTTTCCACCCCCGACTCTCAAGGTAATCGACATTTTTTTGCAGGGTAACATGTATTTTTGATAATGCGAGGTTGTAGTGGGCATCGAGACGAGTTCAACGATATACGACACTAAGGATTTTGAAACGAATTTTAAACGACCTTGTAACGACCTTGAATGAAAAGATTCATAACTCAACAAAGACTTGGAAACGAACATTCTGGACTCAGTGGTATTTTTGAATAAGTTCAAGGTAGTATCTCGATGTCTTAGGTCAATCCTTATCATTATTGATAAGAACATGTGTGGTTAAGACAAGTTGAGACAAAAAGACTACCTTTATTCCTTGTATTTTAGTGGGTGAATCGAGTGCGAGCCCTGGGGCGGTGGGGTTTTTTAGTGGAGATTTTTAGTGGAGTTTTTTAGTACTTAAGCGAGTCCCACACTCCCCCGACTCATCTATAGGGGTGGAGCATTTTTCCCTACTGCCCTTGAACAAAAAGAAAATGGTCAATCCTTATCAAGGGAAGGCTATGATTTCTAGCTTGTGGACAGTGATCCGTCGTCTTCGAGGTGGTTGAATCTCGATGCGACTCGACAGGACCGTGCACAGAGACATGTACAGCCGTCGATCGATCCCCATTCTCCGAGAGAAAAGGAATCGCGAATATTCGCGACGTTATCGCGGTGATGTATGCGCGCCCGGTGTCTACACACTCGAGGCTTCGGGATGGCGAATAATGCGAGAGCAGCGGCGGCAGATCGATTGCTACGGAATCGTCGTGGAAAACCGGTCGGGAGAAATAAGTATGGACGCGTTGGCCACTCCAGATACCGAGCGGATACGCTCCCGAAGAATTTCGACGCAACCTACAGATATTTACATTTTCCACGGGATCCGGAAATTTCTTTCGCGCACGGACGACTCGCGGATCGAACGAAACACGCCCGGCAGAATTTCGATTAGCCGGCCAAGAGTTACAAATTGTTTCGATCGTCGAGCTTCCGGCTGAGCGAGCATCGAGCTTTCGATTCCCGCGACGAAAGCGTCCGGGAACGAGCAGAAACTTGCGATGCTAGTGCCCATGTATTCTGTACTAAAGGAGATAGCAGTATCTGTTTGGTTGTTGCACAATTATTAATTACTGGACGTCGGAAAGGGCGGTTTTCATTTTTTTAACTTGTTTGCGGCTCTTCATTTTTCACGAACAAGATTTTCAACTTAAAACTCCGAACTAATTCAGGTATGTATATCTGGGTATTTTACAGGGTGCTTCAGTAGTAACTAAAATACTAACTACCCTTCAGTGTCTTCAACATGTTTCTTCTCGACGTGACCATCTTATCTGGCGATTACACTCTCTTCAGGGTAGGTTCACAGGTTCACCAAAATTTTTTATCGTACAACATCATAGTTGTTCTTATCCCGATACGATCAAGTGGAGGTTCAGGTAGACGTGTCTAGACAATTGCCGACAGCACGTGCTACGTTTCTGAGGGAAAGTGTATTACCTAGAGTCTAGATTGAACCCGTCGGGAAGATTCCTCGATTCGCTGGCAATCACCGGGGGGAATCCTCTCAGCGTTCAGCAAGGAGGAACATCCCTCAAACCGTAAACCCTTCTAGCAGCCGATTCAAAAAGCGTTCGGCCAGGTATACAGAGAGAAACGTCCGGGTCTACAGATTTATAGGACACGTCCGATAATGTGGACAAAGAGCCTGTACGCTGATAGAATGAAGTTGGGGTGGTGAGCGGGTGGACGAAAGCCGAAGAACGGTCACGATACAGTCTCGGTAATCCTGGGGTGCACGGTTCGACGATACACTGACCGGCCCCCTCCGTAAATCACGCATCATCGCCGATTGGTCTTAATTTCCCGGGTCTACGTGGCCCGAAAGTCGAATCGAACCGGTACCTGTCTCCCGGAAAACGGCAGCGCGGATGGCGGAACGTGATTTGAAAGGAACCCTCGTCTTCTTTGGGAACGTCATGGTCCTGTCAAATCAGCGAGGACTTAGTAGGCGCCGGCTCTATTTGCACGGAAACTAGTCCGCCAACACCTTCGTCATAGCGCACACGCGCGCGGTGCTCTTTTCGCCGAATATCCCCGCTGCGGAAGGCTCTCCATCATCATTCCGTGATGTAACGTACTTGTGAAGGTTACGTATAACCTTCTAAGTGATTCGAAGTGGGGTGACGAGACATGGACACTCGGCATTAGGGGTCGCGCGGAACCTTCATGATCATGGTTGTGTGTGTGTGAATCGTATATTATTTACAATATATTTACACGTGCATTAATTCGTATTAATATCAATACTTGGGAAATCACTGGATAATGATATTAAATAGTCTTACCTGATTTTCCGAATTCCATTCGAGCGTGAAACAAACAGAAAAATGGTTGTATTATAATGACAGCAAGAAGATGTGATATAAATTAAATAATGGTATCAATAATATACCGGATAAGGTAGAGTGGGGAGACTACTTTCATCCTTACACGTATGGGCTTGTCTAATAAATTCCCGCATTTTTTGTACTTTATTTTTTTCCCGCAATTTTGTGTTTTGTTAAGTAAAGTATATACATGCATTCGCAAGTCTTTTTCTTGCTCTACAAACCTATCCTGCTTCAATTTTTCGAATTAATTATGTGTCCAAAACCACTCGTCCAGTGGTGTTAACTTCTCAGATAAGCATATTCGGTAAAAATGTTTGGAATAACAGTTGCAGGGATTAATGGAGGACATATGTTCATCACTTTATATGTTACCTTCGGAACCATTTTCAAGGCTATTTGGAGGTCAGTACGTATTTTTTAAATGGAAACCCCTACTTTTGACTACGGATTCTGGAAGAGCTCGTTTCAAGTTCAGATATGTGCTTATGTCCTAGATTAGAATGACTGCTAGAGACCATAAAAAATACGTACTGAGGTCGCCAAGGGTTCAGAGTGGATGCCACTTTCGAAAGAGAGAGACACATCGATCAGGTTTCGAGGACGAGTCCAAAAATGATGCGAGTTCAGTGTGACAGATAGAGAACTGTGTCAAGGCACCGCTACCGGCCTCTCTCATTCAAACAGGCATCAGATATTACTTGCAGATCAAGAGATGGGAATACAGAGACGTTTTCACAGGTTGGAGTCGCGGGTACATAACTCCGGTAGGACTATCGGTAGAGAAAGCGTTGGAGGCCCGAGGCGTATTTTCTCACCTAGATTCCGTCGTCGGCGTTGCTTTGCAAAAATATACGTCACCCGCTTTCAGGGGATTACGTGACCCGGGAATGGATGCTGGTTGGTTTCAGTTTCGTTTCATGTTTCCGAGAAGTCGTATGCCAGACGATCGATCAATTTCGGAATATTTCCATTATCGTGGTGCACGGTTAAATTTACAGTCATCGAGAAAAGTATGAAACGCTCTTTCAAGGTTTTCCGACACTTTTGGGACACCCTGTATAATTGTTACGTTCGAGCGCATATTACCCTCGCGCATCATATGGCTGTGATAGTACGTGTAAATACGAGATAAATCAATTATAATTAGCGTGCAAATGAAATAAAATTGAATATCGGATTCGAGATTTAATAAACATGAGTCTTATTAAATACCATTAATTCGCGGAACGGAACAACATTAAATAATACGTTACCTAAAAATAAAATGCACATTTATAGAACACATTTGTCTTTCTGAAAATCACATTGAATGTCCAAGTTCCACAATCATTAAAAGATTTTATGGTCAAAGGTTGTTTAAAGGTAATTTCTTTTCTACACGAATAAAATCATAAAGAATGTCTCTATCATTTTTATAAAAGTCTACCTAAATCACATAATAAATGTTCCCATCGCAGACAGGAGAAATATTTGGGCGGCCCGTGTGAAGTGGCCCATCCTGTACGATTAGTGAAATCGCACGGAGGACGGGCAACGAATGCACAATCGGTGCGGTAATTTTCGTGCGCTAAATAGATAGCGGTATTGCGTCAAAATTCGCGCAGCTACATCAATCGAAAATCCAGTATCGAGATTGGAGAATGAGGATGGGGCGGGCGTATAACAGCTGCGCGTTTTCGAAACGAATACGGACATGTTCGATCGAATACCGGAATCCTGTTTACATTCCGAGCGTGCCATCCGCCCTTTGTAAACGTTCGTTTTCGTTCCTCCGGCTTGAACAACGTGCTTGCCCGGCGCAGGAGGGCCGATATCTTGAAAATGTTTGGAAATACAGAACATCGGTCTCCCCTTTACCGATCGGCGTCGACTACGTCCTCCCCTCGGGTACAACGGCCGAACGACGTTCCACAAACGGAAGGACGTTTCGATAGCAATTGATTTCGTGTAACGGCGATCGATGCATAGGGGGATGGAAAAATATTTGTGAACAGTTTCAGTATGTTCCGGACCGTTAAATCAACACGGCCGGGGCCGTTTGAGTTACGTCGTCCCGCGTTTACAGTACCATTGACGTCTGACCGAACGCTGCCTTTATCTACTTGCCGCTGGGACGTGCAAACTCTAGCCCCAACGAAACTCGTTACCCGGAGAACCACGTCAGATACTCGGATCAATTTCCCTATCGCTCTGACACGATTTTCAGATAAAATACACTCTGCGACCATTTTGCAACACTCTGTACAGGGTGTATAGAAAGTAATGGTGATCCGGCCTAGGCGTGAATCTACACTTCTGGATCGGTGGACATTTATAAGATAATCTTGCCGCAAAATCGTTTATAACAAAGAAAATTGTTGATAAAGTTTATTTTTGCATCAACTACAAGTGCATTCAAGTACAATGCTCATGAATTTTTTCGTAATTTTTTTATGAAACCGAGCAGAATAAGTAGGGTATAGTTCGTTAAACCATCTTCACCCTGTAACTACCCTTGTGGTTGGAGTATCAACTTGAAACTTGCCACAGAGAGTCTCCTTCGGAGACCCTATCGAATGGTGTGAAGAAAGATCAGATTGGCTTGGGGGTACATTTCACCCCCTCATCCGGTTACACCCTTCGAACCCAAAATTCGTAAAGAATTTATTCCCGTTACTCAACCGCTTCAAACGACCGAAGGAAGATAAATTATTCCCGGGGATGAAGGGGCCAGCCGCTGACTAAAGGTTCCATTTCGTCCCAATTGGCTGCGCGAGAATCTGAAGGAGACCGGCGCGGCAGGAGGGCGATGGCACGGCGAAATGGAAAAAGATTCGAATAATCCGAGCAGCATGGATGCCAGTCTTAGACAAACCAGAGGAATTAAGGTAGAGAAGCTTATCTCGCGGGCAGGTCGAGCTTGGAGGGGAGGGTGAGTTGGGCTTTGGCTTTTCAGTAAAGATCGTCAACCCCTTTTATCCGGCACCTTCCACTTTCTGCCGGCATTCACCTGGCGCGGCTTGACGGCGGGGAAATATTCGAGGGAATCCAGAATGGTCGGTGTCTGAACGGAGGGAGGTTATCTTGCTCCTCGTTCCCCGACCCACCACCCCTTAAACACAACTGGCTCGTTCAGAAGCTTAATACCCGGGGATCGTCGGGGCCCGGTTGCTTTCGGAGAAAACTTAATTTACATCGCCTCGGTGACGGCAAAGGAATGCGTCGCGACAGCCTTTAAGGAAACAACCATTACCGCGGGGCCGAGAAAATAGTAGATTTGCGGGCGGAATGTTGACAGGTGGCTCGGGCGGCGAAGAATTTTACCCCGAACTCGAACCGGAACTTGAGCCCGAGCCCGACCCGCTCGCGGCAACCCGCTCGTGGGTCTCGCGAATGAATTGTTTTGGTTACCGTTCGGGCGTGGTCCATGAATTATTCCGTATCTCGCGGCTTATATTCCTGCGGGGTCTGTTAGGAGCTGGAGATACCAAGTCGCGATGGAATTCAGTCAACTTTTATCGCTGTGAAATTATAATTCCGCCGGCTGAGATATTAAAGTAATAATTTTCGAGAAAGCCTCCGGGAAGATACTCGAAGATAATCTTCTTATTTAGAAGATTTCACCATCCATAATTCTCGGAAAAATTTGTTCCCCGGTTGGATTTAAAAACGACGCCCTGAGACTCGCCCCACCCCCTCCACCCTACCAATCGTACCATCATTTCTCTCTTAATCTGATACTTTAATACCGAGCGCGGCCCGACTGAATATCATTCTTTCCGTCTCGGAGAGAAACATTGTTTATTCGTTCGCATTCGTTTCAAAACACCTGACCCGCTTAGTTTATTTAATGATGGCTGAAAGTAATTTATCGACGCATCAGTTCTCAACGTGAAACTAAACGGTTATCATCAACGAATAAACTACAAGATTAAAAATTAGCCAATCTCCGTCTACGCTTGGCAACAGTCATATAGATTATAAACTACAGTGCTGTGAATAATTAGAAACTCACACTTATTTCCTGTATTTTTTCGTTATTATTTCCAAGAATTCACTAAGTAAGTTTCACTACATTTATGATGAGGTAGTACGAGCTTTTCTATGTTAACAGCTTCTTGAAATCTTTTCTTCGTGCAATGGTAGCTGAATGTTTCAAAACAAGGAGATTTGAGCTGTGAATATTTATAAACTCAGTCGGTGTTCATATCTCATTCAGAACGTTTCTGAAGTTTTGTCAGATCTTCTTAGTGATAGTAATATTACAGCAAGTCTCGAAAAGTATTTTTTTAAGGATCTTTGAAACAGTTCTGTACAAAATATAGTAGCATCCGCTACAAAAAAGTGGTTTCAAGAGTTCGGGGTCGAGCTATTACGGGGTATCCTTGCGAGAAAAGTTTATGATCAGGAGAAGCCACCAATAGAAAGTATTGTCGATCTTAAAGAAAGAATAAAATCTGCTTGGACAGATATTCCAAATGACATCTCAAATAAGCTATTTAGTAGTGTTCCTGACCGGCTCTTACATGTAATACAAAATAAAGGAAAATGTACTAAATACTAAGTGAAAGGTATTAAAATTAATAATGAGTCTATACTTGTTCACAGCTTAAACCACAATTTTAAGAACAAATGTCAGTTTTTCCAGATTTCTGAGAAACAAAGCTATTATTTTTTGTTTACTCACTTTTGTTTTGTATAAGAATATAAAAATGCATAAACGGTTTCGTCAATTTTTGTTTCAGTACTATGAAAAACATAAAAATATGGCTGAGTTTATAATTATCCACAGTTCGGCCACATTTAATAAACGATTACACGTGCAAGGGGAGCTCGGCGAATTTTTCCGATGGCGTGCCGTAGACGTCACGAAAGCATCCATCGAGAATTTGATCGAGCTCTACGTAAGATTCGTTAAAGTCGCGGGAAGTCGATTCGGCGGAGCATCTTGCGAGAATAAGGAGAATCTCGTTGAAGTTTCCGCATGGCCAGGAAACGGGAAGTTTGACAGAGGGTAGTTCGGAGTCTTCGGTAATTGTTGGGGCGAGAATCTAGCCGCGTTTTACCCGTCGTCGGCGAACTTTATGGGCTGTCTGCGACTTTGGTAACGTAACGCATCGACGCGGTCGTTCGTTGGGGATCGATGGTGCGAAGGTAGAACGATAAGCCGGATTTATGTATTTTATTAACCGACAGGTCCGACTGTGTTGTAGATTAATTGATCTATCCCGTCGATTTCGTGTCCAAGTGCGAACGCGGAGATAGCATTCGTTCCATTTATTGGTGGACGTCCGTGATCGATAGCGGAGCTTGTTTCGTCGATTCGACGAGGCTCATCGTTCCGTCCAAGTTGGACCAACTTTTCCCTATCTTTGTCCTATTCGAACCGATCGATAATCATTCGAAGAGACTCTCGTTCGATGATAAATTGAGAGATACGTTTCCAACGTGCGCTACTTAAACCCGCAAAGAATTTATAGTAATCACGAAGCACATATTTCCGCCCGAGCGTTTTAATACCGGAGGATAATGTACACGCGAACTATATAACTCCACTCCGCTATACTTCAGTTTTATTACCGCCTCGGGAAGTAAGTTGACGCTCCCATCAAACTGTTCTCAAAATTTAACGGCCGCGGAATGAATGCCGAACAAGTGAGCCGAAGTTCGGCTTATTACTCCGGCTCGGAGCAACAAATAAGAAGACTGTTTGATTAAGTGCGACAGGCCATGTGGTAGGGAATTAAATTGCTTATATTCCAGTTATTGCTGCAGGACCGGGAAAATTCAGATTTTAAAAATAAAAATATTTTTTGGTTAGAAATTTCAAGGCCACCATACATTTTTTCGAATTCTTTAAAATGGATCCACAAAATTCTGCTTTTACTTGAGAAGAGCTGCACGTTCGGAACAATGCGAGAAGCATAGATCGCGATTGGCGCCAATTAAATCCCTGATTATCCGAAATCCGCGCGTCTCTTCTAGCCTGGAAGTGCCGGCGGCGATCCGGCAATTTGCTTTGAAATTGTTTAATTCGTCGGAAGTTTCCTGCCTGGCGAATATTCGCCGAAAGAACGTCCGTGAACGGCTTAACGGTCTTGCGCGAGATGAAACTCGGCTCGTGTCTCGGCGTGAACAGTGGGACACATATAGAACAGGCTTGCTCGCGTCCCCGGCGACGTAATCGACAATGTCGCGAAATTCAGATCGCAGTCTTTACGAGCCGCGACTCGTCTCGGTATAGAGGTGCCCATAAAAAGGACATTCCGGTTTCATGACCGCGCTTGTATGGGGCTCTTAACTCCCGGGAAGATTTCGCCGTAGCTTGTTTCTCTCAGCTCTGCCGCAGCTGGCGAATTCTATTTAAAATAATACCAACAGATCGGCTGTTTGATCAGCCAGACGGGACACCGTCGTCTGCGCAAAACAGAAGAAAGAGTCTATAAAGACATCTGCATTCTTCTCGGAGTTATTACGTTCCATGATTAATTTCGCCGCTTACCTGCGTAAGAATTATTGAATGTAATCCCCAACATGATCCCCAACTCATATTTTCGCCAGAAATGAAGAGCAGTCCACTGGACAACCTCGAATTACTTTTCCCTGGCAGAGAAAGCACGGAATTTCTATTTCAAACAATTTTTATTTCTCATAAAGATCCGCAGTCTAATTATTACCGATAACTTTGTTAGACTATTATTTTGACTGAAGTTTTTAGTTTTTGGTACTAGAAAAAAATGTCTCTGGACTGTTCAACCAGGCAACTCCCGAAGTTCAAACGTGAATACCCAATACTCTCTTTTAATAATAAAATTAATAAAATTAGCTTTAATTTGGATGATTGACTGCAGCCTCCTAAGCGGCCCCGATCAATATTATAAAATAATATTATAAAATAATATTGATCGTCTGTAAATCAAATTGAAAGATTGCGCAATATATTGAGTCAATCGAAAAGAGTGATTTTTATTGTACAATCTCGTAAATATCGCTTCGTCTGTGGGTAATATCGCGCAATATTGGCTCGGTTATAGAAGATAGCTTCACAGTCGCGAAGTAAACATTGAATTTTCAAGTATGGCTACGAAGGAAAAAGAGCAAGAAAGAAAATTCATTCGGTTCACATATTCTTAGATCACTTAACAAATTTTCATGAGTGTACTCATTTCTTTTTTTAGACCATTCGTTCATCCACTTGCGCTTGTTTCTCTCCTTCCTTTTTAAAGCTCTAACTAATGCAATGGCCACACAACTTGCTTTCTTTTTATTCCTCATGTTAACTGCAGTGTCATCAGTCGTGTACTAACTTATTGAGCAATAATATTGTCTCGTGTGGATGAGCCAGTAATATTATATCGATCGTCTAGGGGCCGCTTTAAATTTTCCGTATTTTTATTGCAAACAGCAACAACGGGCACTGGACACCGTAAACAGTGCGCCAGCAGCAACAGCTCTTTCTTACTGCTCTCGAAGCTGCCTGCCGGATATTATAAAGGTGTTGAGGTGTTATGATGGACAGTTACAAAGTACAAAGTTCGGAATTACCCAAGTTTCGCGATGAAAACAGGAAATGGGGACCGGGGCAAGTGCGCCGGGGAAGTTTTTCCCGTGCTTTTCGCTGCTAAGTGCGCGAAACTTCCCCGTCAAATTCTATCTCGGCGCAAGAACACAGCCGGCGTCCGCGGAGTTTATCGGGCCGCACCGCACACCACACCGGTCCGTTTCGATACGAGGCGTCGTTAAGAGAGCGTTAACGTTTTATCATTTTCCCGTGTCTCCCCGCGATACTTTCGTGCGAACGATCTCAATCGCGGGATACCGCACTCTCGCACGCCTGAATTATTCAATAGTCCTTGTTAAAACACGCTTCCTCCGAGCGACGGGATTGTCGATTTGTTTATTAGTAGCTACGTTTAACAGCGGACCGCTTCCGCCTCGATTTTCCCAGTTTAGTTTCGTCTTTATTTCTATCATTTGTTATCTTCGTTGTATGCGAACGTGCCAGGTTTCGCATTGACGAAATCGTGTAGCTTTAAGGATGTTCTGGAGGTAATATAAAAACGCAACAACATTTTTGAAAATTTGACAAGACATAATTCTTACTAAATTAATGCAATTACCAAAGTTTTGGTTCGATTTACTGCACCGTTTGAGAATTATAGCAACTTAAAGTTTGCGCGTTTTCACACGTCTTCTTATGGAGAATTCATAAAATTCCACTTCAAACCCTACTTAAACCTTGAAAAAACGCAACTAGAAACTCCAGTTTTTTTTTTATATGTAAGACTCCAAGTCAGACTCTAGATGTCGAAGACCCGCTGTAGCACCTCGCAAACGTTCTCTAGAGGAACTCGGGAACATTTGGTGGCTCCGAGTCTGGATCGATCGGTCCGACCCGGCCCGACCAGGTAGCCCGTTTGATCAGAAATTCACCATAATTAGATCAGCTGATTCTGTGGTGGCCCCGTGGAGGAAATGCTGGGCGAGTGTAGCTCGTACGGCAGCAATCTCGTTTGTATGAAACCCCGTGAGATTACGGTGGATGTCGGGATATAAAGCGATCGGTTTAGAAGGCTGGGCGTGGGACCGTGGTCGGCAATCGGTCTTCGTTGCCACGTCATATATCGTTACGCGACTTGCACAAAACACGTTCTCTTCGATAGTCCCGACAACACGTGGACTGGGAACGATATTTTCCATGTAGGACAACGCCTGTTCTACAGGGTGTTTGCTCCGGAATAAGAAAATCGCTAACCCCTCTTCTTTTTTTGAAATTGTTTAACACCGAACCTATCGAGCACTAACAGCGATTAAAATGTTTTATCTTGTATTTCAATTACACATCTGATTAAAATACTTAGTAATTGAATTAATTGAAAGGTTCGAATTATGTAATTCAGTTACGACGTAGTTGGATTACTATACAATTGAAATACAATGGAATTCAATTGTGTAATTGAATTACAATGTAATTGAATTAGCACAACTCTGTGGTGGGTTTAGTATTAACTTCAACTTTATGGGGCCCATCAAATCTCGGTCCGCTCAAGAACAATGTCAAGCCGCATAGGTATCCCGATTACATCAGAACAAAACGGAAAAATCATTTTGACAATAATATAGGGTGGCAGCATAAAGCAGACTCAAACCTCTTAATTAAATGATACAGCGTTGAAGAAAATCTTCGTAATTACCTTGAATAATTCCTGAAAATGATTATAAAGTAACATGTTGCTTAAAAAATGACAGGCGTGGAAGTAATTACAGAACAATATTTCAAACGATGTCCGAAGCTCCCGGTTTAACCTGACGAGAACCGCGGTTACTTCTGCACCAATAGATAGGCGTAAGATTAACGACCGCGCAAGCCGCGTGGCAGAAGCTTTTCGGGGGAGCGACGAAACGGACGACAGAAACAAGCGGACGCTTTGTCATCGTCGCGCGATTCTTGCGGGAAACGGATAACCCGTTCCCGGGTTCCGTGGCTGGGGTTTCCAAAGAGAAATGAAACATTTTATTGCCTCGATCCGCTCGAGATAAACGCGGGGACTTAATCAATGACGCAAACGGAATCTTCCCAGGCAACAATGGGGGATTGTGGGGGAATGGAAACGGAATGATTCGGTATTAGTCGTGCGCGAATTTACATGGATTGCGGTCTCGTGGGACACCGGAAAGACGAGTCTCGAGTTAGTTTCTCGGGGAGATGCGAGAGATACCTTGAGTATTCGAAGACGTTCGCGAGCCGATAATCGAGCGAGCGCAAGGCTCCGCGGGGAAAAAGGTACGCAAGCTCCGCGGACGTTGTCTTTTGCTGCTCGTTTCCCGCGGACGACTCCTGCCAAGGATAATAGAAGACGGCGAGGGGCGGATGGGGCTGTCGGGAAATTGCTTTCAGCTCTTTTCTTCCGTTGATCGCCACCCCCGGTCGCGGCTCTCGTCGATTGTTTGCCTCTGCGAATAACGCAAACACTGAATTCCTATTTAACGACAAACGCTCTCGAGGCTACTTCCTATCCCGGCTAGACGTATCGCGGAGATGTTTACCCCGTAAACAAACGGGACTGCAAATCGCGTGCGAGGCCCTGTTGTCGGCACCGTGTGAAAAACGTCGGTGTTATAGCCGGCTGTGTATGGCGTTTAATGCGATTTCATCTTAACCGCGCAGTGTTTTTCCTCTCTTTGTCTACTCAATAATGATAATAATAAGAAGACCAAAATTACACCTCGAGTCATCGCTGTACATAGCACTATACAGGGTAGCAAATAAAATCGACTAAAGGCTCTTAAAATACATCAAAAGTAAATTGAAGATAATATTAATAAGAAAAATAATGATGGACAAGTGGACTTATTCCACATCGTTCCCCACTACAGGATCGTCGAGCGTGTGCGTCAGCAAACCGGAAACGGGATAAATATTAAAAGTCAGTATTGGAAATAACGGGGTGGAGGGTGGTTCGATAGCAGGCACGGAAAAATGGCACGTTGCCACCGCATTCAAGATAATCGTTACTCGTGTAAGAGTTCGGCCACGGACGACCGATCCGCTATCGAGGGAACGGGAGCACGGTACGGTATGGCCCGGATATTTGTATATCGCTGAATGCGAAACAGCTTTCGCCGAAATAATATCGGGGGCTGCCGAAACTCCCAGCGACATCGGTCCCGCGTATTCCACCCCCACACAATACCCCCGCGGAATATCTCCCGTTAAAAGGACGTGTACGCCCTCTCGCAGGGCATACGCACGGAAAATTTAATGCTCCGCGGGGTGCAATATCAACGGGAACAGCTACAGACCGACGTACTTCGAGCGCGTTCGATTTTCCTTCGAATCCCCATCGCGACCGATGCCGCACGCCGACGATAAGGTAAATTAAACCGCGATAAACGTCGCCGATCGCTTGGCGTTTAATGAATATTTTAGTGGGGACGCTGCTCCCCACGATTAGACGGGATATTGTGTCTTTTTACGAAACTTTGCTACCCCTGACTATGTTAACTATTAGATGATTCTACAAGTTCGTGTGTGCCCGATTTGAAAATAAAATTCAATGGTTAAATTTTGAAGAATACAACTTTATTAATCAATTATACATATAGTCACCATTCTTTTCTAATTGTAGAAAATTTAACCCCATTTTTAATTTTAATTTAACCAATCTTTGACCAAATCTTTAAAATTTAACCACATTGAATTTTATTTTCCAATCGGGCACGAACTTATGCAATCGTCTGATATTTTGATATAAAATAAATTTCGAAGATTACAAAACTGTGCTCCGATTTATAACGCACAGAAATTAACAAGCGGAGAGCGCAGCATCTCGATGTGTGTCTGTCGAGGTGTTTCGCATTCCAGAAAACTCAATTCTGTTCGCGAAATAGGCGCGACGCGAGAGAACAAATGGTTAAGTCGTCCTACATGTCGCTTAACAAATCGCTCGCGTTTTTCCCTCTGTCTCTGCCCGAACGGTACGACCCCGCGATCCGTCTCCTTCGAGCGCGTCGTCGGCCGCACATATTACGTGTCGATACTTTCGATCACGTTCCGACGGAAAACAAAAATTCCTCCGCCCGGATATCGACAAAGGGCGTGCGAACACCTCGAACAACACCGATACAAAGCTATTTTCGTGATAAAAATAAGATCACTTTCATTAAAAAATACTTGTTCCTTTTCCGAAAAAAGCCTACAATATCCTGTCAGACTTGTGATGAAGATTCTGAACAGAGTCTAATAAATATTGTATATGTATGTTATTAATAGACTGCGGATCTTTATGCATTTATAGAAGAATTGAGAAAATGAAATTGAAAATTGTTAAAAAATTTAAAAAATTGAACACCTCTATTAAAATCATTAAGGGAAGAAGTAACATTCGATTTAGATTCTATTTTTTGCAATCGATGCAGACAATTTTTAGTTTGCACATAAAGATCCGCAGTTTAGTTATTAATTTCCTTTAAACCCAGATGAATTTTTATTTTGGTTTCGTTAATAATGTATAGATATTGGAGAACATGTAGGAATACAATAGATATAAATTTTCTCCTTTGTTAGGAAATTACGAACTACATACAAAGAAAGTTCTAATCACTGAAACGGTAAAATGAATCGTATGACAAGGGATTAACCAACGCGCTCCGACGAAAAACTTGAACCCCGACAGATAGACAACACGTGGACAAACACTCATAAATCACGTCATTGACGACCGAAAACAATAAGGAAAGGAATTTCTTTGACAGTTCCCCACTCCTCAACCTTCTAAAGTCCTTCCGGCACAACCGTGTCCAACTAACAAAAGCTACCAATTCCCCACCAAAACCCAGCTTTTAACCGTTCGCAAAGAAACTAAGGTGACAGTCGCAGTACTATTTTGATCACGGTCGGAGTAATATCTCGTTCGCTGTCACGATTTCGGGAAGTGTGTTGTGTAGTGTTTAGAAATTGTGTAAAAGTGTTGTTACAACGTAAATGGCAGTGTCCTGTGGATCCGGCGGAGGAAGAGAAGATTCTGAAAAATTTGTAAGTACCCATACTTTACATTAGAATTTGATAATGTATTCATATTTTTATTTATAACAATGGTTATAAGTTTTCTCTCATATTTTGCAACTTCAATCCTCCTCGATAAGTAGTAAACGTACTTTGAGAACAATTTTCTTTACTCCACATGTTTTTAAGTAAGTATTCCAGTGCAACAGATGTTGTTTGTCTACATTGGAAATTTTTTACTCGGGGAAATGATGAAAGTTAAAAATTAAAAATTTTGAGGTTTCGAGAATACAACGAAATTTTTATTTCAAAATTGTGGGAGCACTCTGAAAATTATGTATCCATTTTTCGTGTTAATTATTTGATTGCCGGATCCCCGCGAAACAATTGCAGTTCATGTTAATGTAAATTAGGGCACGGATTCTACAATAAATTGTTGTCTAGGAATGTCGCGAATTTTTACCGACCGAAAAAAGTTTCAAAAATGATCCGGGAACGTTTCTCACCCGAACGGAACGTAGTAGTCGTAAATACCAAGATGAACAAAACGCACTCCGCAGTGCCATGACAACTGGGTTGCCGGCAAGAATTTTGCAAAAAGAAGAGAACGCGGCCATGGACTTTCCTCGAACGTTACAGCGTAGATCTCTGCGGACAGCTTAGCCAAATATAATTCGTAAATGAATTTACTGCCGGTGACCAGGGCCGGGTTCATAATTTTTCGTCGTGGTCCTGGCTGGCGTCGGTGCGCATTTTCAGTCACGCAGCCGGATTGCAAATGAAAATTAAAATTCCCTCTTCGCCGGTGCGGTGCGGCGCGACGTGGCACGGTGGAACGCATTCCCGCAATCCGTTCTTTTAATTATTTAAAAATGTACGAGCATTCAGCGTTTATTCCGCTTCCTCACAGCTGCAAATGAGGAGGAACTTTTGTCTTCGGTAGACGCTTTTTACATATCAGCTCTGCGCACCGAATGAATCCTAGTCCCTAAAACGCGGAAAGTTCACCAAGCTTTAATTCCGGTTTACGAAAGAAAAGATTCATGGGAGAGATATTGCATGGGAATTACATGGTATGCATAAGAAAGAGGCGAATAAACGGGTGACGCACTCGTCCAGTACTTTGACGTTCCTATCCAAAACATAAGCTATTCCGCCTTTGCAACTAAATGTGTAATATGTTAACGTGAGCTTTGAGTTAGATACCAGAGTTGGGCAAAAATTTAATCAAGCATTGAAAAATAAATTACTACTTCAATCGTTAATCGCAATTAACAATTAAACTCCTACTTAAGTCGTTTAAATAAAATTAAAATTTTAAATGATTAGTTAAATCAGTGTGCCGCCAGATTAGAACTTTTCTCGTACTCTACCTTTTCCCGTCACGTGACGTAGTACTAGAGAGGGAGTAACTGTGTCATCTTTAAAATTGCAGTTCAAAAAGAATTTTCCTCGAACGTGCAAAAATAAAAATATCTAATTTCCGCTAATTTTTCATTATCGATGTTGAGGAATTACCGAAGGATGAAGGTACACTAAGGAAGGAGATGATTAATCTTCGCTGAGCGGACTATACGTTCCTCAAAGGACCGAGCACAGTAGATTAAAGAAAATACGAACCAATTCCTTCAGCTGCTCGGATTCATATTTTCCCTCTCTGTTGGGTTTAAAGGGTTTTGCTTTCTTAGGGGAAAACTGATTTTTGGCAACATTTTTCTGATACTTTTTTTTTTAAGGGATTCTGGTACTAAAAATATTTCCGTTTAGAGAGTAGCTCGTATATAGATATTTTCAAAAAAATTCCAGGACTTTTCTCCAATAATCTATCACAGTTTTCGGCGAAGAAATTTCTGAAACTTGTTCCATTCCCCTTAAACGAGGTCTGAGTTCGTCTCCCGGTTAAATATGCGCGGCAGTCGCGAGGGTGTAAAGCGGAAGAGGATGTACGAGGTACGGGAAGCAATTTTCTGTAACAGTAACCTTCTGAAAAAGTAAAGGAAGCGTCGGAGTTATGGGACTGTGTCAGGGGGGGCGGGGCGGGGCTCAGTCAGCAATTCGCTGTACCGAAATAAAATCCTAAGCGGTGGGGGGGGGGGGGGGTTGCCGGTGGATCGCGGTGGTGTTGTGGAAGCGTGATCAATTACATTTCACCGTTACCCTCGATTGTACACGTAGAACGGGCGTTCCTCGGGGGCGCATTCTCTGGCCATCCCGTGTGCCCGGAAACAAAAGGAGCTCGGAGGAAAACAGAAATCCCACGGACCCTGGCGCGGACTATTATACAGCATTACGTGGTTGCTCGGGTGTGAGTGGACCCGTACAGTCGCGAGGACGTTGGCGGTATCGTGGCCGATATAAGATATCCACCGGCAAGAAAAAGGCAGCTAAGCAACAGCGACCGCAGGGACGAGGGACTGCTGCGGAAATTCCGCTCGCGACACTCGGGGCTTCTCAACCCCCTGCACCAAGCGGAGAAAATGACAGCGCGGAACGGAGGGGCAGAGGATGAGCCCAAAGGGAAAAAAACGAAAATGGCAGCAGTTGAGCTACCCGTAGAAAATTACCTCCGTCCGTTTATCCGGCTACCATCAGATTCTGCGTGGCACAGTTCTATCCCTTTTTTCCCTTTTATTCCTTCTACTCGCCTCGTCCTCCATCGTCAGCCTCTTCGTCCCCCGCTATTGGGTCGCATCCCCTCTTGCCCATGGCATCCTGACTCTGTCGCGCTTCCGCTCACTTTTTTGCCGCCCCGTCGAAATCGTGAGGGAGTCGGGATTTTTACCTAGCGGTGAAACATCCGTTCCCAGCCATCCATGCCTGCCCTTTCGACCCTTTTGCCTCGCATGTTTCATCCCCCCGATCTGCTCGACTTTTTCTCTTTTCGAATCATTTTTCGGGATAGTGCCCTCCGGCTCTGCCTCGATTTGTACCCACACACGAGCGTCCCAGTTGTCGCACGGTCGAGCGCTCGTTTCCATTATTTTAGAAAATGTAAACATATTGGGTTGGCAAGAAAGAAATTTCGGTTTTTTTTTGGTGAAGTGAAACCCAATTCTTTTCATCAAGCAATGAACTTTAATCAATCAAATTTTCTTATTTATTCTTTTTGGCAGAAGATCATCGAACAAAAGGGAAAACATCTTATTCATTAAAGTTTATTGCTTGAATAAAAAAATTGGGCTCTATTTCACTTTCCAATCCAATATTAGGTCTTCGGAAAGTTTAGTTGGAAAGAAAGTCGTTCAATTACTATCATATTATTTTTGTCATCATTCTTAAAAGTTCAGAATGGTAATATAAGATTTCAGTTCGCAAAGATCATAAAGAGCATAATATCCTGAAAATGAATCCTTAAACAGGAGTCGGAGAGAATCCAGAGCAAGAACGGGTCTCCGAATGTTTTGTAATCACGAGCATGTTTACCCCAGCTGGTTCGATTGATTGTAGGGGCACCGGGGAATTTGTAAGCTCAGCTGTAACTGACTACGGTTTGCTAGAAGTGATAGGCGGAACTTAGCCGAGGTTTTAGTACGGGAGCAAATAGAGGGATGGCCCGGAGTTTCCTGGAAGTTTGACAATTTTCTGGGATCCCGGCGGCTCGTAATTGAAATCCGTTAAAAATACGACCACTTCCCATATTAATTCCTTCGCGGCCCTACGAGCACAGCCTGGCTCCCTTAACGACCCCACGCCCCGAGAGAACTTAACGAACAATTTAACAGCTGAAGTTACGCGCCGAGAGAAAAAAAGTGCTTCAAGTTACAAAAAGCCCGGTCCCGCGCGCTGAAAGAACCCGGAACGACGAATGTTTTTATCGGATTTCACGTTGTTAACTTCCCAACAGCTGTTCGAGGATTTACCTGACCAGTTAAGGTATTAGCGTCGGTCCAAATGGAAAAAATCCCACTTTTCAGGACTATTTGGCTTAGTCGACGATTTCGTTAACAATAACAGTAGGGAGCACAAAATGTTCACAGAGGTTTTTAGACGATATTTACTCTGGGTAATTTTTGTGACTATTAACAATCTTTAGACGACGATACTTTTTTAAAATTCTTCTTGCCTATTATGCTTTTTGAGAAGATTTAAAAGATCAAAAGATAATTTTTATAAAATTATTACAGACCGACGGCCTTCTTTCCAAATATTTGTAGCTTATAACGAAATATACTTTCTGAAGTTCCTTTGCAGGCCCGGGCAAGAATGTTGTAAAAAGCAATTTTTAGTATTTTCTCCGAGAATCCAATCTAACTTTTCTAGAAAGCCCAAGTCCTTTGAAGCAATTTTGAAAAAATTCTCTTTCAAAGAGAATTCCATATTTTTGTATATGAAAGGGGTGGCCTCAACCCCAATAACTGTGGGGTATATTTTAAAGAAGAGGGTCTACGAGTATTCTGGTCTGAAACTTTAATAAAATCGATTAATTTTCTTGGGTTCAAAAGGATTTATATTTTAATTAAAAAGGTAGGATTAACGTTGAAGCTTATTTTTTGATAATTTTAGATTTTGATAGAATATTCAGCAGACTTGCCACTATCGTGTGAATCGAAACTTCTTTTAAATCTTATCTTGCCCTCATTTTTTACCATGCCAAATTTATTATTAATATTTACCACTTTGCACCCCAGTGATTTTTCCAACCAATCAATTTTGATTAAACAGTCTGCAGCAAATATTCAGCACATTTGAAAAGCATTACACGTCACTGTTTTTAAATGTATTGTTAATTAGTGGAAATATCAATGCTTAATAATTACATAATTTCATGACTGTAATTACCAGAGGATATTTTAATTAATAACGCCAGACGTGACGGATGTGAGAGAGATAGATCATGTACCCAAAGGCACATTTTATTCAGATACAGTGTTATTCAAAAACAGATGAACGTTACGTTTTATACACCCTGTACACGTCTACCTTACATGGAAAATTCTTTTTGCCCGACCGTATTTCGTATTCGTCGGATTCGGAGGCTGCTTCGAAATTCGAATTCGGACGCGCGCGGCCCGGAGGAAAATAAGAAGGCCGCCCGATTGATTTATACTTGGCATATTTATGCGCTCCTCGGCCGTGAATTCCGGGACGCCGGCGGATTTAAATTAAAAGCAACACGGTTCGACGCACCTGAATAATATTTTTCCACGGGAAAATCTGTCGCTCGGTGCACGGCCGCTGCTGCACCTCCGAGTGCGTTTCTTTTATTTATTTTTTTTACTCACGATCCACGCCAGTGGCAAACAAACCAGAGACTTATCATTACGTTATCTATATCGCAGTGCGACTAGCGTGACGGAGTTCCAGCGAGTACTCGTAATATTTATTTAATTCACAAATAACCTGGAGCTCGCGCGCGTATTAATTTATCGGGTCGACAAAAACTTTCGTCGCGTCGATGATGGTAATTAAAAGACGAACATTGTTGTCGCGATATATCCTTTTTGCAACTAACAAAAATACAGGACGAACATATTAATACAATTTAACATATTTTTAAATTATTTTCTAGTTACTAAAATTAAAAGTTCCTACCCCTGGCTTTTCTATTCGGTTCTTGTCTCGCAATTTGTGTGAAGAAATTCGAATAAAAATTCATGATCCATAATCTAATTCAGGTACGGTCATCGACTGGGGGGGATTTAATTTAATTTCGTCGGCCGAAAAAAGAATTCACGAAATAGCCGGGAGTTTTCTATCACGCCGGAAACGAGATCCGTCCCAGCGGAAGGAACGGTGATCCGTCTTCGAATAACCATAATTACCCCTCGGTCCGACGAGCACCGGGAATCCCCCTCCTACAGCCCTCTAGATAAACTGCACGGGCCGGCACCGGCGGCGGAATACTCGGTCGGATGCATTCTTCTTGCCAGAAGCGTCGCCGCTCTGTTCCCGCTCCGTTTGGGATTCCGTTCCGTGCAATTTGGACGGGCGGGCGCGGCCGTCCCTTGGAAACTTGATAATGCGCGCGCGACACAGGGTGAAAAGGACAAGGGAGGATCAGGAATGGCACGGTTAACGTGGCAAAGAGAGCGACGCGAGTCGCTTGGCTGCCGCCGCTCTGGAAGCTTACCATGAAAAATGCCCGGATGATCCGCGGCCGCTGGAGAAAAATTATATCATAAGCTGTCCGTCGCATACGTGTCCTTTATACACTGTGTCCCCGTTAAAACGGGACGCTGAAATACCTACGAATATATACACCCCGCCCGAAAAAATATAACGCACAAGAAAATGAACGAAATTTCTGGTAAGAATTTTCCCCTTACTACATTCGCCTTCTTCCTACTTATACCATCGTATTCGCCTCGTTTTTCTGATTGAAATGACACCAAACACGATATAGTTGCGATCATAATTATTTGTATAACAACCGAAGTTAAGAATTCGTGTACCTCTACCGTAACTGTTAATCGCTTGTCACACAAGCAATTATGATCGTAGTTATATCGTGTTTGGAGTCATTTTAATTGGGAAAACGTGACGGATATGATGCTAAGTTTCGTTGTCGGAAAATCAAAAATAATTTTCACAGTTACGGAGAGAATACTAGCAATGTAATGGTGTCTGTAATTGTCTTGAACTTGTAGACCGGATGACTGTAGATTGTATATTATCGCGAATAAAAAATACCGGGACCTTTTATAGCATATAATCCTATTGTCAATAATTCCCCTAATGGAAATGTTACTTTTTCATCCGACTTGCCATTAGCAGGATAATCTGCCTCCAGTTCTCGAATTATAAGGCAGATGAAATTACAATTTCCCGTGCAGGTTTGCAAATGCAGCAAGTTTCGAGATAATTAGCGATAGAATCCTGAGATAATGAATATAGTGTCCCGCCCCTCGAGATAGAATTAACATCTACTTTTGCTTTTTCCTGCGTGAAAGTTTCACCATTTCTATTCTCTTCGCGTTTCTTCGAAATTGTAACAGTTAAAGGTTACAATGGTTGGGGAGCGAATTTATTTTCTCATTAAAGTTTCTACACGGCCTACCGACTCACGTGTTGACTCAATTAAAAAATGCAATTTTCGAATTATCATTATCGGACAGACTCCTCAACGAATTATTAAATTATTAATTAATGTCCTCCTAATTCGAATGGTGATATTTTACGAATCCATTTTTATAATCAGTTACATATATGTTCTAATTATGCGTCTTGTTGATAAATATCATTTATGATGTCTAATTTTTTAAGAATTAGTTTTTCAGTAATGACATAAAAATACGCGGATCATTATACTAAGAATATGCAGAGCGTTCCAAAAATCTTGGGATCATAAGGAAAAAGTTGCCGAAATTTCTGGGACACCCTGTAGAACAATATTTCAAATATGTATTCATCAGTCTGCGCGACTCCTGATTCAATATCAAACAGAAAATCACTGAGACATTGAATATTTCCAATACTGACTACAGATCGAACTGCAAACAGCCTTGTATTGGAATTCCTGTACACACAACTCCCAATGGATATGCACACACGCCGTACGAATATTTGTCATAGCTGCATAAATAAAATATAAGTAGTTCATTAACGTATACACAATATCGTCGAGCACGAATATTAGTCACTGTATTCTTTTTAAAGTTTACTTTAAAAAATGCTTTCATATTTGCTCTTTTCAATTTGCACGCATTTCTAAACTGCGGATTCCGCGCAATAAAAAAGCATAAAAAATTCTCGAATATGCTTACGACATTTTCAATTTACTGGGGCGATTAACAGAGGAAATTCTACTTGACCCCTGTTCCTCGCAGTCGGTGCGCGAAGATTTTAAAAATCCTCCGTCTAATTATAACTGAAAAAACCGGGGGGTGGGGAGCTTAAACGAGGATTAAAAGGAAGCTCGTTAAACAGATGCGAGTATTACCAATCGTGGACATTAGAATCCCATTAGCAGAGCCGTGTTCGATTCTCGCGTAGATACCGAGAGGATTAAAATAGCGCCTCGTACGGATGGGGCTTGCGATTGGCATACAAAAACGGACCGTGGGGGTTCGGCGGCGAGTTCACGAAAACTGTCAAAGAAACGTCGATACGTTTCACCAGCGGATAACCACAATCTCACGCCGTAGGACAAACCCGTCGTGCTCTCCGAATATTCGATTAAAAAGAAAGAGGTGGATGGAAACGGCGTGACGGACGGACAGTTCTCGACGCGGCGGGCTCGCCTCGTTTTGTCCAAACATTTTGCGGCGAACGCGATCGGATAGCCCACCCGCCCGGCCGAAATGGATTTCGCTGTTATGTATCGATAATAGCGAGGAGGAGTGCACTCGTAACTATTTTATTGGACCAATCCCGCCGGCGTAACCCATCGTAACGAGTGACAACTCGCGCGCCCCGGTATCTCTGGCTCCTGACGCGTTCTGTCGCCGCGATAACGTTGCTCACCAGTTATCGAAACCGGCCCCTACACTCGCCGACAAAATGATAGCAGATTTCACATTTTTCTAGCTAAAATACGTGGGCGGTCGATTGGGAAATAATTCTACTCGCTACAGCGACTCAAATAGAAACAATAACATTTTCTTATCGATGAAATTCACCGACTTATAACACGAAGACCTTGAGTTCACCTTGAAAATGTTTTTGTCAAAGCTCAGGGTCACCTTGACGTCTCGGGAAAAAATTAGAATTAGAAAACCTTTAACCCTTTGCAGTCGGAACTTGAACTCGAAAATTAAACATTTCTTCCCAACTAGAATAATAAAAAAACCAACATATTTAATAATTAGACTGCGGACCTTTATGCATTTATAGTAAAATCGAGTAGATGAAATTCTAAATTATTGAAAAATTTTTAAAATTGATGTCGATAATTTTTATTTTGCATGATGACCCGTAGTCTATTAATAATCTAAACAATATTTTGAATAATGGTATAGCAATTTTTAATGGTGCTAAGAACTAACGGGGAATATTGGAAAGCTTTTTGAGACTCTGGTCCACCGTACTAACTTTTCGCTGTAAATTTGAAAAATCGTTTGATACGGGGAGCCCTTTGTTTGTGTTCCGGGTAATAAAATGGTCGGACGGGTTTCCTCCATCACGAGGCTCCTTGATTAATTGGCTGGCCGAGTCGGGCAGGCTCGCGGAATCAAGGATTCGTCAGGAGCGTAAGCTCGTTCCGTCGGATCGGGCCGAAGGATCCAAGTCGGATGATAAAAATGAATTCAATGGCTCGACGGGATTAACCCGATTTCGGGGCTGCGACGTGGCCGCCCGTTTCGTTCGGCCATTCAATTTAGTTTCACGCAAATACCGTGCTGCCGGCGGGTGGGAGGCCTGGGATGGGCCGGCCCTGGTGAAATTGTGTTTGCATTTCCCTTTTGGCCCGCGCTCGAAACGGGCCAGTCTCCTTGGACATGCATACGGATGGCGAAATTTTCGTCGAGTCATTCGCCCCGGGGGCTTGGACTTGTTATTTGTCCCTCGATTCCCTCGGAGAAATTGAAAACGTTTAATTCGATGCACCCCCGCTGCAGCCCGTGACCGGTTCTCCACCCGGCGAGAATGTTTCATTCAATGCGATCTTGATGCCTCCTGGGGGGGCTAGCTATTATCGCGGCTGACGTCTCTGCAGGGTACTATATTCCACGACAATACTAGAGGACACTGTATACAACCCTACAAATCTATCGATTCGTTACACTCAATATATCAGATGATTCTATTGTATAAAAGTTCGTTTCCGATTTGGAAATAAGGTTCAATGGTTAAATTTTAAAGAATTTATTAATCGATTATATAATAACCATCTTTTTCTGCAATTAGAAAAGTGCAGTACAATTTACGACATCTATGAATATCGGGCACGAACTTATGCAATCATCTAATATTTTATTTATGAGCGAAGTAGAGAATCACAATCAATTATAAAGTCGTTGACGACAGACAGTCTCTATTTAACACCTAAGTGATTCTGCACCTCTAGATCTGTTAAAAAGGATAAACTTTACTTTACGGTACTCAAAATTTCTGACTCTCTGCTATAAATTAGGATGTATTTGGTATGTAATCCAGTAGATTTGTACTCGGGGCGGCTGCAGTTCGAAGTTTCGATCCTGTAGGATCAATGGTTCAGGAGTTATGCTAGCTTAAATTTGAGCAATCTGCAGTGTTTTAGACAGGTACGGGCGCCGCCATATTGGTTTATAGTGACGACCGCGAACCGCTTATCTTGCCCCTCCCCCCCGACCTAAACACCAATCAACTAATACCTAGCGGCTCTGCTCGGTAAGCAGCTCGCGGCACTACAAACCAATATGGCGGCGCCGTTACCTGTCAAAAACACTGCAGATTGCTTAACATTAATCAAGCATAACTCCTGAACCATTGATCCTACAGCAACGAAACTACGATCTACAGCCTCCCTGGGTACAAATCTACTGGATTAGATACCAAATACATCACAACTTAAAAGAGAAAGGCACAAATTTTCAGTCCGGTAAAGTAAAGAGCAGCCGTTAAAAATATTTTGCGCACATTTGACCCCGACCCATTTCTCCAGGTCAAAGGATCCACAGGTTTCGAGTGAACCGTTCTCTTAAAAAGCAACTTTCAACTGTCGTAAATAATTATTGTGTTTACTGGGAGTACATATTATTTTTCATAATACAGATTTGTACGGTTTACGGTCTTATGGTATTGTCTCTACTCTTTCCGTTGAGCGAGGAACTTTTACTTCCGAGAATTAATTAAACATTGTCCCTGTTTATGGAATACTACGATCCGTCTGGACGACTCAAGTCTCGAAAGACCTTTCGACAACGGTACTCTTACTAATTTTACAGCTCGTGAACTTCTGCTTTTACGGTTTATCGTGGGCCACGCTAAAGAAGACAAAGAAGTTGATTAAGCTTGTAGCAGTTTCATTAAAAGAGAGCTACGCTTTAAACTCCCGTTTCATTCTTTCCCTTCCGTATCCCTTCTGCAACTGCGTGCCCTCTCAGAATTTTTAAAAGCTTTCATGTTTGGCTGCTTCTTTCTTTTCCCGGACTCGCGCATCCGGCAAATAATAAAATCATGGTTGCTAACTCGTAAAATAATATTTCTCTTGGTAAGATACACTTTTGGCAAAGCGCTTGAAATCAACAACCGCTTTTACAATATTGATCGAATAATTTTATCCAAGGGTTCTAAAGTGAAATTCCAAGATAAAATTAAAATATTCATTCATAGATTCATTCGATAAAATATTTACGTTAATTTAATTTTCGTTTCAGCCTGATATCGAGACATTAAATCCAAACTCGCATAAATCAAACAATGTACAAACGAGTAGTAATATCAACGGTACATCAGTCTTCCCCATTCGTCGAGGAATTCAGATAGCGTCGGGGATTATACTGATTAAACTTCTAAATTTGCTACTTTCGGCAGCCGCTCGCCGTTGTATCACATTGTTCGGAACAATCCGCGACTGCGGGGTACGTACTCTATAAACTCGGTTTCAGCGGTAATGCAGTCCACGTGCGATGGATACCCCCCCCCCCCGATCTTTCGGGATTTGCATCATAACTATGCGCTCCCATCTCGCAATCGGTGGATGCCAGCGGCAGACGATTGTACAGGATCAGCGGAAGTGTTATCGGAATCCTGTAGCGGTAAGTACGTCGGCCAGAAACGGTATAGCAATTTATATATTGTCTCCAGCTACGACAAGCAACGCGTGGACTCGAGCGACCGTTTACCCATCGCGATAAATCGATATCTCCTCGGACGTTGGACGTCAAACGTTAATTATCAAAGAAGGTACACACTGCTCGGCTTGTTTTCCTTTGAGAAGTTTCTGGCGGAAGTTGCTCCAATCTAGGCCACCGTTGATGGCTGCTTAGCGTTCGTCGAACACGTGACACTAGCAATTTCTTTGCTAGCGACAAAGTAAACTTAGGATTATGGCCGCCGCCGGAAACTGCTGCAACAACAATCTCTCCATAACTGTCCGGAAGATCTCTACCGTAACTGTTGAAATTGTATTCCCACCAGTGGGGTATCCCGCTCGACGACCGAGCCAGCAAGCTAAACGAAAGATTGTTATTTTTAAAATCTTTTCTTTTTTCTTTGTAAAACTTTTACCATCGAATTCGCCTCATTTTCCTTATTAAAATGAGCTCAAACACGGTATAGTTACGTTCAGAATTACTTGCGCAACAAGCAAAGTCAGGAATTCGTGTATTTCTACCGTAAATGTGAATTTTTGTTACATGAGTAATTATGATCGTAATTATACCGTGTTTGGAGTCGTTTTAATCGGAAAAACGAGACTAACACACATCTAAATGTTTTATTCATGGAAAGCCAGAAATAAGGAATATTAATTTTTGAGTTTAAAACGCTGAACTGGCGCAAATCTTCTTTCTTTTTCAATTGATACCCTTCTCTACGTTCGGCAGACAGAAGTTTCCACGGTTATGGAGAGAATACTGTGTCTCGGTTCTACTGTGTCTCGGTTCTACTGTGTCTCGGTTCTACTGTGTCTCGGTTCTACTGTGTCTCAATAGCTCCGCTCCCGCGAGGTGCAAACATCAAACCGATGACATGTGCCTGAACGAGCGTCGAATGGCAGCGCGTGTTGTTCAACCGTACGACGCGTCTAATAACAAGTTAACTCCGGGTGAAACTCCCATTCATCCAGGATAAGGAAGAAACTTCTCAGCCGGTTGAAACTTCGGGCATCATGCAACGATGTAATTACTTCGCGGCGACAAGCTACCCGACTCTTTCCAACTGGAAACGACTTCGGCAAACATCGCGTCTGGGCAACTGTGCGACCTTCTTTGTGGAAATTCGGGCTGTAGCGGTATAATCCCACGTTTTCTTCGTCAAACAAGCGACACTGGATCTTCTTAAACTTCGTTTGTCATTACCTCGATGGCATCCGAGACGCTTGTGACGCGTTCCCCGTCAAACACGGGAAAAACGGGGGGAAGATGTTGCGGCACAAATGAACCTTGTTGAACAAGGTTGCTTCTCTTGAGAATACGTAATTTCTACAATGGCATTTTTCTATAAATTCTCATTATTTCACGACAGTGAAAAATTCGTGTTTGGTACCATACTCTGTGATTCAAAAAAAAAAAAAAATATAATTCTACCAAAATTTCTGTAAAGCCATTTTTCGTAAATAATCGTTGGATTACGGAGGGCCGAATTGCGAACGGGTTAATGCGGTTGCGGTTGGAAAAGTCACACACGTGCTCTCGCTGGTATCGATTTCTGCGTACAGACGGGGGTAAAATTCAGTGGACACCCTTCGAAAATTAATTATTTAAGAATTGGAGCGAACGACTTGGGATTTCGGTATAAAAATGATTACTGGAAGCAGGAATGTTGACCAGCACCGAGCGTAGAACCGAAACACTGTGGAAACTAAAACTGATGACGTGTACCGGGAAAATCCTGAGTGCTCTCACAGTGTCACGTATCTTCAACAAAGTTGACTGAATCTGCTTGAGCTTCATTTGTCACGATCGGAAGCGTCTGACGCGGCCGAATCGGGAAAAACGATCGAAACAAGTAGTAATATCAACGATACATCAGACAGGAGCGATTCGGCTGTTATATTCACTCAGACGGTAACGCGCGCGCTGCCACAATGTTTTATCGTCGTGTACGATGGTTCGACAAGTTGATTCTTTCCTTTGAGAGGTTCCTGGCACGGGGCGAGCTTCATCGGATAAGATCGATCGTTGCCCTGCTCCCGCGTACGTATCCAATTGTGAAACAATCATGGAGTGCGAACCGCGTCGGTGCAACGGCATACGACAGTTAACAGGCTGCCAGTTTATTGGCCATTCAGCAACGCGGCGGTAAATCGCTCGCGAAGTTAGGCAGTTCCAGTCGTCGTCGGAGCTCCTGACCCTGCACTCCGAGCGTAACGTCACCAACTGCTATAAATTTTCTTACAATTTACGAGACGCCAACGAGACTTGGTTCCGGCATCCCCCGGAGAGCACTCTTTCCGCGGCGCGCCGCTCCGAGGACAATGCGATTCCCTGCTCTTCTTGCTCCGGTATCGCCAAGAACATAATAATACCCTGCGCGAATGGTTTTCTCGACGAATCCCGTTCAACGTCGCAGCCTTGCCGAGCTCGCTACGCACTTGATTAACTGTCGACAGTAAAACATCGGTTAAGGCACCGGGAACCAAAGGAAATGACAATTGCCCCGGAAATTTATGGCATCGCAGTCAAAATTTAAAGAAAATTGAGTTTATCAGTTATTTCACATCACAGTACTTCCAACTAAATTAATTCAATGTAATTTTTACATTGAACTTATAATTGACTCAATCTTTTATGTTGTACTATTTTAGTCCTATGAATTTAATTAAAAACATTTCACTAGTTCAGAAACTCGAAATCGATTTTTTCGGAATTTATTCCGACCAGAGGATTTTTGAACAAATGTTTTTGATATTTAACTAGACTTCTATAACACTATGAACGTCACTAAAAATATTTTTCATGGTCAGAAACTCAGAGTCGATTTTTTGGAAATTTATTCTGACCAGTGGATTCAACAGATATTTTTGATATTTTACTGGTATTTCACTACACTGTAATTACATTTTTATTTAGAACAATTTTTTTTTTTATTTCAGCGGACTTCGCTGCAGTGTGGAAATAATTAAAAATATTTCGATGCGGTCAAATAGTGGATTGTATATTGGAGTTATAATGGCCGGCGTGCACCACCTGCTATTGCAAAATTGAAATCGATATATCGGAACCTCTGTGTCCGGTTCACCCCCCTCAACAGTATATTTAATTTTCGTTGTGATTAAAAGCTGAACCGCGTCGCCAGGGATCGCAAGAAAAGACACGCTGTTCGTGATGGAACGTTGCAACGTCTTTATAAGACTGATACAGGAACATCTTAACCGTCTAGTTATCGTAATTGAAAACCGATATCGCCAGGAAGCCGCGCCCGATCTGATATAAGTCGGCTGAACACTGCTCGACACTTTTTCCGACGGATGCAATTATGGGACCGTTTATTCGATTATGTTCGCAATGAACGGGACCGTAATGCGATTCTATCGAAGCGGCAATCAAAGATCGAGGGGTGTTTCTACCACTACTGGTAAACTCATGAAAGAAGCTGTTAGTGCAAACGTACTGCACACACATCTACGGCTCACGAACACTTATAAAAATAATTTATATTCATTTATATGTATATTTAAATATGTAATTTACGTTATAAAATATCATTTATATATTTAAATATATAATTTATATTAAAATATCATTTATACATACAGGGTGGGTCACCCAACTTGCACACCTATATAACTTCCAAAGTCGACTTTATTTTTTTAAATGGAATACTATATTTTTTATACCAAAATAGAACGTATTGACCTTCATTAGCCCTAAACCTAATAATTAACGAGTAAAATTTTCAGGAAATGAAGTTAAATTACTCGTTAATTATTAGGTTTTTAATTATTAGCTAATTCGACATTATTCCATATTTTGGTATAAAAAATATAGTATTCCATTTAAAAAACTAAAGTCGACCTTCAAATCTCCGAATCGCTTCCACCTGTTAAAAAAATAAATACACTACATAATGTATCCCTTCAGACCATGCAACTTTTCTATAGAAAACTTTTTCGTACAATTCATACTTTGGAAGTTATATAGGTGTGCAAGTTGCGTGAATTTATGGCAAATATCACAATGATTAAGGGTGGAAGTTTTATGTTTGCTTCTGACCATTTGCGAACACAATTTTTATTTCGCATTCAGAGTAATAATAATAATAGGAAACAATTTAAGATTGGAGGGAGAAGAAAAATGTTCCGAGAACACGTTTATCATTAATTTTCGTGTGTATTATAATTTTGTCGTGGGTACGGATCTCTCGCTTCGCGTGTGTGGCAATTAGCGGATATAAAGCACCGCGGAGAAATTTTTAAGGCAAGCTTTTCACGGCCCGGAAGTCCCCCGACGGTGTAAATTGCGAACGCCATGGTGTAAGTGCAAAGTCACAGCGAAGCTGGTTCTCAGCGGAGTGAAAATTCGCGAAGAGTTTCCAGTGCCGGAGTCGCCTCGTCGCGGCCACATAAATTTCGATTTCTCAGCAAGTTCGCCGCGAAAAATCCGAGCGGAGTCCTCTTAGCTCATAATGGCGAGTAATGAAGACGAACGCGCGGCACGACTGTGACGTTTCACGATACACAGATGTAACCAGCCGCGCGTATTTCACCGAAAGAGAAGCACAGCGTCACGGCGAGTCGCGCCTTTATTTCTTTATCCCTTTTGTTCCCGATGAAAACCACTGTTTATCCTTGCGACGAAGAAGTTCGTGTAAAATGGTTCGATAACGCTGGAATTCGAGGTATTTGAATGCAAAATTAATAATATATTCATCAATTTTTTATCATTACGATTTCTTCATGAATGCATAAAAATCCACAGTCTATTTATTCATTATTTGTGCGCTTATCTCTTCATTATCTATTCAGCTTGTATAGTAGCTGTATATCTGGAAATGTTAATTATGTTTGGAGAGACACCTATCTGTTTTAATCGAATGCATTGCAATTAAATAGAACCATCCTATCAATCACACGTCACTTAATTTCTATAATCCAATCAACTGCATCGATCAAAATCATGGAGATAAAAGATATAAATAATGATAGCCATAATCACTTGATGATATACGTCGGACTATTTAGATAAAGTTCATTGCCAGTGTCATCTGTGTTTCAAAGCAATGCATTCGAGCAAGTATTATAGTAATACCATTTATGTGTCAGAATATTCATATACTCACTTATTAACCTCAATTGAATATATTGCAGCACAAGTGGAACAAGTGGTAATATCAATTATATACCAGACCAATGTAAAATCTTTAAATCATACAGTCTGTGATAAAAAATGTATTGCAGCAAGTATTAATGTCAGTTATGGATCAGACACAGTAAAGAAAAGTTAAGAGTACAGCAATTCAACAACCACAAAACTAGCTCAATATTTTTCAATGAAAATTTCATTTTGACGATCCGTGCAGTTAAAAAATTTCACGAAAACGTCACTAAATCCTTCGATCGACAGTAACGCCGCGCCGCGTCTCGTTAGTCCATAGATCGGACTGTCTGTCAGTTCGGATTTTTTTTCGGATAGTAGAGAGCCCCGTCGAGATAATTCATTGACGTCGAACGCGAAAGAAGAGCTGGTAATGCCAAAGGAAGTCGTTACTGAAATTTCGAGCCGCACGCCAGGAAACTTTCGCATTGGACAAAGGTTACCAACAATGCCGCTGTCCTGACAATACGGCCCCGTCGGGAAGTCGAACCTCGAAAAGAGATATGAAATCCGCTCGATTGGCCGTCGCACCCGATAAAACCATGCCTCGCATTGATTTCGTACGTTCGCCCCTCTTTCTCTCTCTCTCTCTCGAAGTCTCTTTTTTTTCCACCACTAGTTCCGCGCTGGTTCCGGGTCACCATTTGGCCGGAGCCGGTTCCGGAGATTTTCGAATTTCGCGTTTTATTCCGCTTCCCACCTATTACCTATTCTGTTTCGGGCGAGCGGCTGCGAAGACGACACGCGGCCCCTACATTTCCCCGTGGAAATTCCCGTTTTCCAGCCTCGATTTTTTCGGGCTCCGTTATTTTTCCAATTTGAAATCCACGTCTCTCCCCACCAGACTGACAATCGACGGCTCCCGTTAATGGAGACGCTGCCACGCTGAATCTGCTAGCGAAAATGAGCTGCATGCTGGGCCAGAAATCAAGATTTTACTAGAAATTTCTGAAACTTGCTAGTTAGGGATGAAACCCCCAAAAAATTCGAAATTTTTTTCTCTCTAAATCTCTTTGACTTCCGACATCGACATGCTTCAAACGATTGCAATTTTATTGCACACATCTGTATACATTCCACTTAACGACTGTACAACTATTCGCATTTAAATGTAATATTACACAGAAAAGAAAAAGAATATAAAAATTGCTATTTCAGCTTTATTTATTAGCTATTAACAATTAAAAATCTGCCTAGAATGTGGCACCCCGACGAACAGAGGTGTACGTTGCGAACGCAAGTTACTTGTTCTGCATTTGTGAGGATCTCGTTCAAGATTGATGAATACGATGACTATATGGAAATCATTTTATAGTGATCACGAGAAAATTATTTCTGTGAGCTGATTATAAAGTGAGAAAGCATTGACCGCTTCTACTCGATAATTCCATAGGGCGGATAGTAGACATGCTCTTGTGGATTGGATCGAGTAGGTAGGTTCAATGTCATTCGACGATTAATTTGTGGATTCTTGAAACATTTCATTAAATCAGAACCAAGGTAAGGTAGAATGGACATTCTATTTAAAAATTATTATTACCAGAGATCATTATGCAAAATAAAAATTGTCTGCATCAATTACAAGGTGCTTTCCAGCCCTCCTGTTTCTGCTGTGGCACGTCGCACCGAACTTGAAAGGCGGCAAATCCACAGCATAGTTATTCGAATCGAATTCTATGACCCGGAAAACCTATAAAACCGTTTCGCCCATAATGGATAAATAACAATGCAACGAATATTTTCCGGGTTTTGACGTTTTCGTAGCACTGCGGTTGGTTCCGCTTCGAAAATTCTGAGAGCGATCCCGTAATACCGGGCAAAAGGGAAGCCGGGGTGGAATGTGTAAAGCAATGCTCAGACCGTATGATCCTGGCGCAGTCGAAATTGTAAATCCAGCTTTCCCCGTCACCCCGAGGAAACCGTCAATCTCTGAATGGTTCACTGGAAAATCATTCTGGTAGTCGGAGCGGAAGCGACGAAGGTTTTGACAGGGCTGGGGGTGTCGTGTCGGTGGGAATGCTTCAATCACGTCGAACTGCAGTTTTTAACGACCTCATTACCCGGCGGAGGGCGACCAATCGTCGAGCCGAACGAAGATGATGGGTTTCTTTCGTTATCGGGGTTCGTTATCAAGGGAACGCACACGGATATCCGGTTGCTCGGCCCGTTTATTGCCAGATTATACAGTCGTGAACAAAACTATAATTTCGCCATTGCGGCGCAGGCAGGTAGCTGTGATTCGCTCGGAACGGGGACAGACGCGGAGGAGGTGGGCGCGGAGTAAATGTCGACGATAAAAAAGTTTTATGACGCATCGACTGGCTTTGAATGTACAATCGCAGTCACGGCTACGGAGTTTCCTTAGATAGTCCTCTCCGACGGAGGTTTTATGGCAGAGACGAAAGTGGACAGGATTTCAGCTCGCCCGGATCCTCCGCAGTTCCTTTTAATACCGTGTTCGTTACTGAAATTGTGTCCCAGCTCACGTTACATTGTTGCAGGAACGTTCGCCGCCATACGTTTGCCGATGCACGCCCTTTATGGCCCACCAGTTATTGACTCCTGCTGTTAAGGTTCATCCCCAGGTTTATGGACTGAAACAGGCGAACCCTTATTCCGTATCGGCGACAAAAATCTTGGAGGAAGTCGGTCAGCCCTTCTCAAAGATTTCGCTTCCTCTTCGGCACCTTTCCGTCAGGTTGGCGAATACAGGGTGTCCCGAAAATGCTCGTCCTTGAACGAGGCGATTCCCGAGGTCATTTGAAGCAACTTCTTTCTAATGACTTTGGGAATCACCTCTTTCGAGGGAGAGTACATTATTTTTGAGACACCCTGTAGAATTTTCATTACACTTTTTTACTGAATTCGTATTATTTTTTCTTATGAAGTATTGATGATTGCAGATGGCGAATACACATTCGGCATGTTTGTTGTAACAAATGCAATCAAAATTGATTGAAATGAATCAAAATAAAAATTGTCTACCTGAATTGCAACGAACTGGAGTGCAGTGGAAGTTCATTGTCACAGTGGAATAATGTAACAGTAGTATTTTATTTATAGATGCATAAAATCCGCTGTCTATTGATTACCATGGCACTCCTCAGTACGAAAGTCGGTGTAATGGCGAACGATAGAGGGCGACGCCAAACATTTGCGGTTCACCCGCATAATTAATTCGGTAGTCGCTCCGCAAGGTGAAATACGATAACACGAGAGAGGAAATTAGAGGAGATACATCAGGTAGAAAGTGTACTGACTTTAAATTAGTTTTTGGTTTATATTTTTTATTAATTCATCAACGATAAAATGTTATTCATGTTTTCAGTCGTTGGATGGATTCGTCTGACCATACATCGACTTTATTCACTGACCCAAGAAAGCAGCGGTCTCTTCCGGGCCGGCTACTTCGACTCGAAGCCGACACTTCCTGGCTCGAGAATGTCCTCAATTCTCTTCATCTCGCAGCATCATCTTGCCAGCCCCTCGGTCTGGCCGAAGAAAGACGGAAGAAGGGGAGCAGCACACGGTTTTAAGCACACCCGGGGTACCGAGAGTAGCACTTCTTACCGACCATAACGAACGTGTCGAGGATCGTAAAAGTGATGCCACTACAATTTACGTTGTCTCGACGGTGTCGACGTCCGACGAGGGGACGCTCCAGAGGAACTACGGCCGAAGAAACTCGTCACGCACACACGATTCCACAAGAGAGCATTCCCAACACGTATAATCGGCGAGGGAATGTCCAGTTTCCGATTCTGCGATTCAATTTGGTGTTGAAGCCAGGCGCTAAATCTCAGCAAGGGAATTGGGGATTAGCTGTGTTATCGTGTTGGACATGGGACTCCACAGCTAGCCCTTCAGGTTGGTGGTTAAAGGGAATTCTTAAGGTTGACTGAAATGAAGATTCCCTGTATCGCCATGCCAGGTTATGGTTAACAAGAAACTGCTGTGACTGCTATCACTCCTAGGCTCCAAATCTAAACAGGTGAATTGAAGATTAGCTGTTTTATCATTTTGGACATGGGGCTCCACAGGACATCTAGCCCTTCAGGCTGGTGAAGAGGGGGTCAGCCAATCCTGTGGACCCTAGAAGAAGAAGTGAATCCTCAAGGATAACAGGGATCATGATGCCAGGCTTTGGTTACCAAAACACTTCTTACTACCACACTACTCGACGACTTCTGGTATACTGACAATGGGACTTGGTCATGGGCACCACAGGTCATCTAGCCCTTCAGGCTCGCCGAAATAGGGTCAACTAATTCCGAGGACCCTAGAAGAAGAAGTGAATCCTCAAGGTTGACAGGGAACAGAAGCTTCGGCCAAATCTGATCAAGGGAATTGAAGATTAGCTTTCTTATCAGTTTGCACGTGGCCTCCACAGGACATCTAGCCCTTCAGGCACGTCGAGATAGGGTCAACTAATCCCAAGGTTCTGGACGAACAAGGGTGTCCTCAAGGTTGACTGAAATCAAGATTTCCTATCTCAACAAACCAGGTTTTGGTTACCAAACTGCTCCCCACAGGAGTTGACATCAACCCTTGTTTTACGTTATTCGATCCCTGTTTCGAAGGGCAGGAAATGCCTCGCGGTTAGGTGCTCGAACCCTGTTGCCATAAGAAGAAATTCCTGCGGAAGCTCGTCGACCGCACTCGATACCGGGAAGGTAAATAAACTTTTCTTCCCGCGGGTGAAAGTTACGTGACTAATTCGATTTCAGTAGGGTCCAGTTCGATGGCCCAGTGTCAACACTTGACGACTACCGGTCGAACTTGAAAAAGGTATCTTCGTTGCCAATAATCGTATCAGCAACTCGGCCAAGAAGCCTCTGTCCGGGTCGGAACTGAAATAATCGGTCCGTGGAACCCTTCCCTCCGTGTTTCGACCGGGATATTTGCCCGGAGTTTCGAGAGGACCCTTGCCGGAATAAACGTCCGTCCGGAATTGATATACGCGAGGGGGAGCGTGTTTTCTTCGGTGGTCCGGCTTGATGGCCACTCCGCTCCTAAGAAAATCAAGATCGAGGTCGCTGATAATGTTCACGGAGAGCAGAACACGGAGGGTGCTAGCTTTCAGAACAAGTTCCCTCACCGTCCACAGCCTTTCAAAATGAAATGATTCCGCGTTCCACGCCGAAATATTTAAACAACCCAGCTGCGATTGCGAAGTCCGAAAGAAAAGGATAGGAGAACCCCTATCAAATTAATTTTTATCCAGTTGAATATCATTTCAGATTGGTACTCGAATGTCTATTAGTCCGAATTAGTTCACATTTACAGAAAGTATTTATTCCGAAACTTTCCACTTAAGAAAATAATATAGTGTGACACGATTTAGGGCCCAGATGGCATTTTTCCGTCATCAATGGCCACGATGATTGTCTCGCGTACCGCAAAATAGCATCGCGGAAGATTTAATGGGAATCTTAGGGACCGCGTCTCGTAGCTCGACGCTTCATAATTACTTTTCCGCGTGCATTAAAGAGAAGCAGTGCGACACACTCCCGCGAAACGGAACGCCGCACCGCGGGGGTTGGTGGGGGGTTGGTGGCTGGGGGTAATTTAGCTCTCATTAAAATGTAGTTTCGTCTGTAAGCAATAAGGTCCGCCGCATCGAGCTTCGTGTTCCGAGAAAATTGGGTCGACTGATTTCCATTTTCTCAGTGGTGCAAACTAAGACTGAGAAGACGACGATGCTACGTGTTGTGTATCGATTTATCGTGTTTACCTGACGGTGACTGCACGCGTTAAAATTCGACACACATACATAGCACCGATCCGAAGAAAATTGAACGCTAATTGTCGACGCTCGAGACGCCCCCTCGACAATACGCAGTTAATTACTGCTACGTGAACGAGGCGCGAATGAGCGTGTTGTGAGTGCAGCTTGTCGATAACGAACGTACTGCAAGATACCCAACAAGTGCACGGCCATTGCTCTCTTTACGTGGACGAAATTTCTCACTGTGCCAGTAGAAGTTACTTTCAAACTGTTTGGTGTACGAAAAGATGCTTGTTGCTTTCTATTTTGCATTTTATCTAGATTTTAAAAAATTCTTAATTATTTTCGCGTTGCCTCGCTCCACCTCGCTGACTCTAACAGATGCATTAATGTTTCTTTGAGAATCATAATTTTTTTTAGAAGTTTCGTTCGATTTCCAAGTCTTCCCTCGCATAGTGTGACTTTCGTCTCTACGGATAGTGTTACTTTCGTCTCTACGGATAGTGTTACTTTCTAATTTTTCATTCTTTATTTCCAGAACTTTTACTAATATATTTGTGAGATTTCCCCGTGGGGACGGTTTTGTCTCAATTGTATTGGCTCGGGGGGTTGCGCGTCCGAAAAGACGCATAACCGGAACGGTGCCTCCAGTGTTCGAGAATTTATCCTGGCCATTTAATATCGGACTGTCGAACTTTTCGATCGCGTGCGATAACCTAAATCTTTGCATTAAACGGGAAAGCAATAAGCGGGTGCGAAATCAGCCAACGTCGACGCTGGTAAATATAATCGAGTGGACTGTACTGTATTCGCAGTCTCTGGGAAACCGATATCGGCCGGCGATCGTGAACAAATTCGACCGAATTCCCGACGTGTCGTGCGTTAATTGTCGTAATTACGTTTTATCGACAACGAGATGGCGCATCCGCCGGAAATTATTGTCTCACTTTTTGCGGGACGGCGTTGTGTCTGTTAATTGCGGCGGACGAAAATTACTCCGATGTAATTCGATCGTGTTTAATGCGTATCACCGGAGCAGCTGTCTCATCCGCATTCGCAGAAGCTGTCGCGCGCAGTCCGCTCTCTGAATTACGACCGATTCCGCTAACGAAATATACAACGGCGACACGCTTGTCGTTTCCGACATATCGTGGACACTGTCACCGAAAGAAACGCCACTCGGGATCGGCACTGAAACGTTTCCTTTCCAATCTCAATGCCTTGATTGCTTCAACTGAAAAATATAGAGTTCTCTTTGACGATAACAAACCAATTTACCTATTTTTTATAAAACTTTTACTAACACATTTGTGACGTTTCTCTGACAAATATCTGCGTTCTAAATTGACAATTTCGATTGACGATATACAGGGTGTCCCAAAATTTCTGCTACACGAGATATCTCTTTATCCATCGTATTTAGAAAAAAATACTTCCAATGAAATTTGTATGGTTTTCAAAGCTCTATGGAAAGGTGCATTTCTTTAGTATTTTATTTGATGTGTTGAAGGTTATTTTAATGTCGAGTTCACTTTTTTAAATGGAAACATTTTTTTATTACCCTCTAGAGGGGGACACCCTCTATATTGTTACTTCAATTCTCCAATTGAAAGCAAGCCGTACGCAACACGAGTACGAAATAGTAGCACTGTAACTAGATAACTGATCCATAATCTGAACTCTCAGATAATTAAAATAGGAAAGTGTACGGATAATAGAGGTTCCTCTGTATCGTGGATTAAACGAGTAAACGAGATCCGAATTGCGTCGTGTTTGATATCGTTTCAATCAGAAAAACGCCCTCCAGTCGAATAAAGAGAAATTATAATTCTGACATGTATCGAGGTATTACCGTATTCAGCTAGTTTTTTCCACTTATTTCCAACAAATCAGGCTTCCGCGGATTATCACACAGTTAATAATTTCCAGGGAGCGTTACTCGGCTGCGGGCGTGCATCAAAGCGCGAAATTTCTCGGAAAATATCGCCGGCATACGCGGGAAACGCCGTTGCGAGCCACCGTTCGGAACCACTATAACAATTCGGTTAGAGATAGTGGTTCACGGTGTTCGCCGGCCGATTATGCTGGTGTATGTAACGTGGACGCGATACAGCCGTGCATGTCGAAGCCCACGTATGACAATGGTACTGAGCGGAAACGCAACATTTGCTATCTCGCGGTGTATCGCGTTCTATATCCCGTCGTTGTTGATTAAAGTCGAAACATTAACTATTCGCGATATGATTCTACGGGAATTCCCCGTTCACGATCGTCGTGACATTTTGTCTTGGAAACAGCCTTCCGTTTACAAGTATCCAGTTGTCAGAAATTACAGTTTGCAACAAGAAAAACAAATTTTTGGCCCTGAAAATCTAGAGGAAGGTCACTCAGAGGTTATTTGTGCGTTTTGCATATACAGCAAATCCTCTATAAACGCAAAACGGCCGTACACTTTGAACGCAAAAAAAATATCCCCTCCACTGTATCATATCGGTGTGAACCTCTACTAATGCGACGCGGAAAGCGCAGTCGCCGACACAGTTCAAATACACGTGCGTCCTCACAATACAAATATAAAATTTTTTTTATTATTATTCATTTTTTTATGAAATTTTCACCAACATATTTGTGGCATTTTTCTGATTAAAATAAGATCAAACACGATATAATTTCAACTGTATTTAGTGGTTTAATTGACGATGAACGTTTCGGGCACAAGGAAGGACAGCATATGGGAAAGAAAGAGACGCGGTGAGTCGCAGTTGCTTCGGCCGCGCGCGGTCTCTCTTTACACGCGCTGTCTTTCTCTACGTTCGGCTCTGCCTGTCAAATAAATGTTGACCTTGAAAATCTAGATAATGGTCATTCAGAGATTTTTTATCATTCCGTAAAATGTATAGATTAAAGCTGTTCAAAATGTTGACCTCGATGCCTTGAGTGAAGTCCCCTTATGTCAAAATTTAACAGAAAAAAAGTTTACCTTGAAAATCCAGGTGAAGGTCATTCAGAGATTACTTGTGCATTTTCGTACGCGCTGCATACCCAAATTGGAGGAGCATAAATCGCTAAAGGACGACTGCAGATCGATCTCATGGATTGTTGAACAGGAAAGGTTAGGGCAGCGGCAGTTCACCGTGAAATTAGCGGGGGTTGGTAGGAGGAAGGTTCTCCGAAAAAAATAAACGGGCGAGCGGATCGAAGGTCTTCCTGATGACTATGTCAGATAGAACTCTTGGCCGAGGGGGCAGGCCGTATCGTTCAGGCAGAAAGTACTCTGTGTGCCGTAGCGGAGGATGGTATAGTGCTCTGCCGGATTACAACGTCGATACGATAGTTGAAACCGACCGGCGGCGAGGATATTGCAAATACGGTGCACGAGGGAAGGGCTTTACGGATCGTGGAGTGGTCACCGAGGATTCTATTTTCGAAAGGAGATTCATCGTTCCCGGTAAGCGTATACTTTAATCCGATTTCCCTATCACCTTAATTGAAAAGGACGATTTTTCATTTCTCCGTGTCCACGGAGAAGGGGGAAATTATCGAGGGAATGACAGAGATATTTCATCGACTCCGGACGTTTACGAGCCACGTATTTTTTACTTCCGGTTCTCTCTATTTGTCGAGCGCACTATTAAATTCGTTTGGTCCATTTATCGCGTGGCATTCGACTAGGCGTGCGTGCGTGCGTGTGCTTTTTTTCCCCTCTTTGTATCGTTAGTTCGAACAATTTGATGGAGCAAACAACGGGAGGGATACGTAGCATACCGACTGTTTGCTCGACGATTACTAATTCCGTTTCAATTTTGTTGTGTAACGGCAAACATGATCGGTTACAAGCTGTTCAAAGGGAGCAAAAAAAAAAGAATAAAAATCGGTGGACAGATATTCATGGACCAATTCGACGCGCCGGACAATCGAGGAGTAACCGAAGCAATCGATGCCCTGCGTCGTTCCCAGGATAACCGGGCGTTTCCGTGTGGTATATCTCGTCGTAAAGTGTTATTAAAAAATTCCGGAGACGTATTTCTCCCGTAGGCGATAACTCAAACCGGTGTCCCCGAAATACGGATTTTATGTACTCATAAAACTTGTCAAGCGATCGATTCAAGAATACCGCGCCGGTAAATATTCAAGAAATATTGCACTTTAGACAGGGGGATTATTAAAAAATACCCGTGGTTACGTTTCTTTTCCCGCGCGTGATTTATAATGCGAGACGTGTCGAGTTTGGTGCTCGCGCTGTTCTAAGCCATGCATGAAACATTCTGCGGTGATCGGTTTAAAAACCTGCTGAACGTTGGATGTTCAGATTTTTTTTTAACTACGGAGCACCAGAGCGAAAAATATGAAAGAAATCGGGAATAGTGGTGAGGATAGTGTCGTATCGCTGGATTAATTTCGTAGGTGTCGCTTTCTAATTGCTACATGAGATTTGCATTTTTCGATTGTTTCGTCTTTCAGTTTTTGCAACCAGACGGTCCAACGGAAAAAACGGAAAAAATTCTCTGATATGTGCTTCCATACTGGGAATGTGTCAGATTTTTTCCGAATTTTTAATCGCGATTAAATACGGAAAATAGGGTTGAGACTAGTTTTTGGATTTTTACCTGTAACCACGACTACAGGGTAGGTTTCGGATTGAAGCTTATTGGAATGTATGAAGACATTCTGTAAGATCAGATTTCTGTTTGACTTCTCATTCTCGGTGAACATGTTCGAGTTTGAAGCTCCAGGCAAATAAAAACAGATCCGTCGATGTAAAAACGACGCCGCAGCGAACGGACCGACCACAATCGGCGAAACCATCAGGAAGCTTCACGGTTTCCGTTAATCTATCAGAGCGCATTTTTAACATAATAGACGAGGGGACGAGTGAAATGGTACGTATCCCGAACAAAAACCAACGAAATTTCGTTCTATCATCACGATTGAATGACAGAGGAAGCTCGGCTTCATCAATTGAAAGCTGGCGAGGTGGCGTTAATTAAACGAATTGGCGCGTTGGATTGTTATACGATCCCTATCTCCCGAGCGCTCCGGGCATCGCTGGTATCTGCAGGAGACTCTGCAAATACGTTTGAAATAATCCGAATGTTCCTTTTGTCCCTGGTAATAATCTAATTGAATCTTTCACTGTACACGACCAAGTAGAAAATGTCCCTTTGCGAAAGGTAACGGAGACACAAACTCGCTCGAATCTTCCTTTCATTAATTTTTTATAGTAGTCTGCGTCATACATGAACGTATCGTTGGCACAGAAGCTGGAATTCTTTGTACCATAATTATCTGGATAGTTAATATATTTACTGATCACGTTCCTGCTCGATTTCGAAACGAGCCATTTTAGAAAATGTACAAACTGAATTTATTAGCTGTACGAATTAATTCGTGGATCTTTATGCAAAAATTAAAAATGTTCTGCATCGATTGTGGTATGCAGAAATAAGATAAAAAATCAATTGCAAAATTTGTACCCAACAGACAAACAAACAAACAAACAAACAGACAGACAGACATACAAACAAACAGACAGACAGACATACAAACAAACAGACAGACATACAGACAAAGAGACAGACAAGAAAGCGAGCTAATAAAAACGTGGTAAAATTGATTTCATCCCATCTCACGACATGTGAAGTCTCTGCCAGTGCACGAAAGAAAAAGTTGGATTACATTTCAATTGATTTCAAATGAAGTCGTATAAATTTATAATAGAATGATGAAGAGATCAGTGAGAGAGAGAGAGAGAGAGAGAGAGAGAGAGAGAGAGAACAAAATGTCGTAGAACTTATACTAAATGGTAAAACATTGGCTTGTAATTTCTCTCGAGAATTTCTCGCTGATTTCAATGACCTTGTGAACATATTGTCAAGGCAGAGAGAGAGAGAGAGGGGGTGAGTGTGTTTCCCTGAGTTTTCCCTGAGTTTCCCCTGCCTGGCACCATTGCAGCGTCGCCGGAAAGTCTGATCCCGTCGCTCGTAAAAATTACCTCGATAAGAAGCGGCTCGTTCGCGATTGCTCGCGGAGCGGATTGCGCGCGCAATCCCCGGCTCCGGCGTCGCGATAAGAAATCCGTTCCCCCGACTGTTTCGAGGAACGATTTAAAAATCCATTTTCGCGTCGTTCGGCTGCGAAGATAGGGGCCGAAGCGGCGACGCCCGACAAGAAATGGAATTGGAAGTCCGCGTCCGGAAGGAGACAGTTTCCATCCGACGAAGTGACTTCCCCGCGTCGGATAACGAAGTTATTCTCCCGGGGATCGGATTACAACCGTTGTATACATACGTTTCTGCAGTTATACTTCTGCCACCGCCCGACCGTGTATCCGCCCGTTGCAGAACTCCAACCCCTCCTCCTCCTCCTCCTCACCCGCTACAGATACAAAGGGTGGTTGTGTTATGTCGTACATTTTCCGTCCCCGCCCGGTGCATTCGCTCGATCGCTCTCACTCGCAAGACCTTCCATTCCCGACGCAACTCGTTGCTGAAGTTCGACCGAACGACGCGCCAGCTCGATTCAGATTCGAGCTTTCGATGTTTGGTCGGCCAAGTGTACACGGCTCGAGAGGGTTCGCGAACTTTGCCGTACGTGATCCGCCGACACGCGCAGCTTAATGCGAGTCGTGACAGTATGCGGGCAATCCGGTGTCCACAGCTTTGATAAATGCGAAGCTTTCGTGGAAGAGTCTCCACCGTCTTCTGACTAACCGATAGCGAGCCGAAGTCGTGTATGTTTAGCGAGTGCTTTGATAATGTCGAAGCTTTCGCGTGGAAGTCGTCTTCACCGATTTCTGACTAGTCCATAGCGTGGTCATACATTGAAAAGTAAGTTCAGGGTTGAAAATTTATTAAAAAGGCTTAAACATTTATCAAAAACTAAATTTATAACCCTTAGCAGTCGAGGGATGACTCGGAGTCACCACCAAAAATTGTTGTACCGTTATTCAAAATATTATTTACGTTATTAATGTGGAATGGAATTATTCTAGCTGTGAAGGAATGTTCAATTTTCGAGTTAAGGAAGCTCCGAGTGCAAAGGGTTAAAAATTGGACCAAATCAATTGTTTTAGATGAATTGTGGAGGAAGGTCACGATTTTGAACTTCTCAAAATGTGCCTTTTGTAGCATGATAAATGTATTTGAAGAAGCGCCGTGCAAGATGAAGACTTTCTCTGTAAAGAAGGGAAATAATGTAGTTAACTCGCGAAATGGGTATCGAGAACTGTTCCGATGTTGTCTTGCTCTGAACAATACGATTCTGTCCTAGTTCCGCTGTTACTCTAATTAAATCATAAGTTATCTCAGCCAACCGCAGCGATTGTCATGCAAATATCGTGGCGCAGTCAAAGGGTTAACAAGTTGGCTGCTTCACGAATATCGCGTTTCTCGTATCATCTCGTATGCACGGTATCGTTTGTGTTAGTGTAACTCTTTTAAAATAATTTAATACCGTCAATTATCAGTGGTCGTCATGAATGATAAAAGTTTTCCATTATTAAATTTTAATAATAGGCTTGCGTTTTATTTGATAACAATTGCATCGGTTTGTACACAATGACAGAATTTACGATATTTATGAAAACTTTTATGGTATACACGTTTCCTATTAACAATTGGATAGGTCGTGTCGAATTTCTACTGGAAATTCATTCTACATGTGCCCAATCAATTTTATGTGCAACCAAATCTGCAGTCGGATTAATTCGCGCAATATTGTTTTACTTCATATTGTATAGAATTTTATTTCTCGTTTTTAATATACGCGCAGACAACTCCTTCGATAATTGCATTCCTCATTTTGATTGAATGTTTTCCACCGAAGGCAGCTTTTTTATTATTACCTTTTCAGTAATTAACGAGTTACCGACATTTCTGTGGTGAAACGTCCAATAAATGTGAATATGTAATCAACGTTATTCGTAATAGGAGAAAATAATTATCGAATCATAAACGAAAGAAATAGACTTGTATGTGAAGGTCAACTTAGACTTTTCAAATGGAATCACATATTTTCGAACTCTTGTGATCATAGCCCTTCTCGAGACAAGGTTGCAAACAGTCTGAAAATATCAAGGCCAGAAGGGAGGAAAATTTTTCAGCAAAAGCCACCCTCTCGAATCTTCCTGGCTGAAGTCCCGGGAGGTGTTACCGCCGCGCAAGAGATCACAAAACACCCTGTCGACTACGAACGTGTCTCGCCGTGCCTCTTCATCCCCTAAACACCGGGGGCTGCTTACGTCGTCTCGCGGAGTGGAAACGTCAAAGGACATTCGTCTTCCGTGGGGCTCACCTCCGGGAAACTAATCCCTGCGGTTTAACCGGGCGAGAGATCCTCCGGAGCCTATTTTTTCTTCGTGCCCAGCACGCTGGAAAATCAGACCATCTGTTCGAGACAGTTATGTCTGGCAACCGACACCTCACCGAGCTCCTGACCCGCGCGAACTTTCATTTCGAATGCTCCCCTGGGCGTTTTTCCTCTATTTCCATTAAAGGTTGCCGGCAAGGTGTCGGCGAGGGGGCCGGGATTCCGCGCACGTCCGCGCGTATAAACGCGGATAACTGTAGCCGGCAACGAAATTAGCCGGTATCGAATCCCATTTCGAGGCTCGTTCCGCTCCCGCTATTGGCCCAGCATTTTTAGGGCCGCCGCGAAACGCCCTTTCGATCTCTAACCCTCGAATAAGCATCCAACGTGAGTCTGCCATTTCTAGAACATTGTTTTAAAAAATTACGAAACCTTTAAGAAACTCTTCCAACCTGATATTATTTTGCCATTTGTGGGACAATTGATCCAGAAATTTGTGATTTTTATTCTCAAATTGCATTGAATTAAAATTCAGTTTTTAAATTAATATTCAATGATGAAATTAATTTTTTTTAAATGACGAAACCATTGAAAACAATCCTCATCCATCGAGATGATCGATCTGAAAATTTGTGATTCAGAGTACCTAACCAAACAAATAAGATCCCTCTAAGAAACCATTTATTCATACAATCGTCCAGCGGTTCGGAGAACAAACGTTTCGAAAATTCCGCTTGTTTCCTTCGCGTTCGTGCGGATTATAATTATTCATCGGAGATCGTCGATTCGGTGTATTTTTTTTTTCTCGCTGAACGGACGCCCCACAATCCGCGGAATTATTGAGGCGAGCGAATAATGGAAACCACATACGGGACGCCCGTTATGGAAACAACGCGGCCGGTTAATAAACAGTAATGGCCGAGTAACGATCTAGAAACGCAGCGGGCGTTGTAAAAATCGGCCGCAGCCATCATCCGATTTTCCGTTTAAATGACGGGACAAAAAGAGTATTGATTAAACCACCAGACTGACCCGTAATCATTTTCTAATTATACAATAAATTAACGAGAACGCGTGGATTCGGCCATTCTCGCGGCGATATGATTTTCGAACTCGGTTTTTGTCCCGCATCGGGTTGTTTTCCAGGTAACAATCGCATCGAGCTTTGTTTCACTATGTTTCTAGTATTTCGGTCGGATTTCACAACAGTTTTGTCATGCCACTCATCGCTTTTGTTTCGTCTTTGTCGGCTGACACAAAACTCCTTTCCTCGTATCTGAATGCTGCGCGCATGTACAGAACGAAACAATTGATCGTTTCGGTTATGGGTTTTCAGACCGGAAACTGGTGATATGGAATATCCGTTAGCGACAGACGTTCGAACAGAGAATTGAAAAAATTTAATTGAACTCGTGATTCAGAAATAGAATCGGTTGGCAACGGGATTTCCAAGATTTTTGAAATCACGTGAAAGTCTTCTTCCACCGCCGAACAAGAAAGTGGAGATGAAGCATTAACGCTCACAGCCGTCGTCGGAAAATTACTAGAAATGTGCTGATATAATGCGGTTACCGCGGCTAGCAAATCAAGTTAACCATGGCTGGTTCCATTTTCATCCTGCGTTACCATTCATCCGACGGTGCCTTCCTGAAAAATGCGTACACTGCTTTCCGAGTGCTTTGCGGACAGAAAATCGATGGGACTCGACATCCAACGATATGTTTTCTACATCACGTCGTACCTGAACAAAAAGATGATAGATATTCGGTGCGCATCAACTCGTCCCTTCGCATCGAGAAATTTGAATAAAAATATCGGTTTGATTTCTGTTTTATTTATCCGGTAACTTGTTTCGAAAAACAAGCGGGACACGACACAATGCGGTCTTCATATGGATTTTGGGATGTTGTTATAACGTTCCGGGTTTAGTGAAATTATTAAAAGAGTCGCGCGCGTAAGTACACAATTGTGTAACACAATTAATTTGATGCAAACATTGTGTGCACCGATTTGAAAAACAGGGGCAGAATAAAATCGTCATTCTTCCCCAAATAATTTTCATAAAGTAAAAATACACAAAAGCATAGTCAATTTGATGCAAACATTTTGTGCACCGATTTTTAAAACGGAACCAGAATAAAATAGTCGTCCTCACCCTAATAATTTTCGTAAGATTAATCCAAGTACACAATTGTAGCATAGTCAATTTGATGCAAACATTGTGTGCACCGATTTGAGAAACAGGAGCGCGGAATAAAATCGTCATTCATCCCCTAATAATTTTCGTAAAATTAGAATACACAATTGTAACATAGTCAATTTCACACATTTCACGATTTGAGAAACAGAGGCAGAATAAAATCGTCCACAATTTTAGCATAGTCAATTTCACGCAAACGTTGTGTGCACCGATTTGAAAAAGAGGACCGGAATAAAATCATGATTCTTATCCTAATAATTTTCATAAAATTCGCAGCGTATCCCGACATTTCTTTCACGCATGTTCACAAGGCTGATTTCGCCGGATTTGAGAAGAAAATTCCGGTAGAACGTTTCCGCGGTGTTATACCGGCAAATAAAATAAAAATCGATTTTCACTCCGAATGGGAATACCCCGTGAGCTATTTGCTGTTTCCATTACGCGTGCATAAATATCGCGAGACGGCAGGTTCGAAGCTGGGAGCGTTCATAAGGGACGTCGCGATCGGTAAGAAAGTGGAGGGGGTGAAAGGGAAGCGAGCAGCGATTTTATTTCGCGAGGGTGCTCGCAATATCGCGAACTTTATGCCGGCGCATTCACGTCCGCCACAAAGAGCACGAACCCGACATGCGTAGGCTCGATCCACGAACATACGATCGCGCGCCGTGGATACTAACCCCGTGGCTCGTTCCATGCGAGGGTTTACAACCCCTAACGTTGGAATCTGGGCTGACGGTAGCGTTGATACGCGGCCGCTTTAGCAGCTCGCTGATGAGCAGCGGGGGCTATGATAAAAAGTGTGAAAAATAAGCAGCGATCCTAAGGGGTGGGAAGAAGCGGAGGGGTTGTAAAACCGCGGGCGAGGATCCGGTAAACGTACACCGGCTGCTCTCTTCTTCGACCGACACTTAATATTTCCTCCCTCGCGCTCTCTTAAATTACGCAACGGCAGAGGCGACTTTTCTCTCGCGGGGGTGGCGAGTGTTACCACGAGGGGTTGCGCCTCAGAAAGCTTTCTGCCGCGATTGTACAGGGTGTATTCAAGGTCAAATTTATTTATTGCATCGTACAGTATCTACACTACCGCTCTAAAGTATCCAGGTAATTGCGAAACGTGTAATAGCAACGCATAAAAGTTACTCAACACTAAACCTACCGAGCCTTAAAAGTAACTGGTAACATGTTCCCTTATAAAAATGACAAGATTGATTTTATTTAGACTTTGTGCGGCCTCTATTGTGATACGTGCTCTACTAAAGATATCTATACAACCATTCCTTATGAAATCATATTTATTATTTCAATAATTGTAAAATAAAAAATCTGAAACCGGTCATTTTGACTGGTGTTAGTAGGTTTAGTGTTAAGGATCTAAAATAGTAACTAAAATCGATCTGTATTACTTTCTTGTGGAATATCGAACGTTTAAAGTGAAAAACTACATACGTGGAAACTTGCCAATGTTAGACTAATTGTAAGATACAAAACTTAAAGTACGTTTTGTAGAGTAAAGGGAAGAAGGAAGAAGGAAGAAGGAAGAAAAAGGATACTTTTGAGTGGTAGTGTATATAAACTTGCTTTCTTTATCCATGAAATTCTGAACGATGAAGAATTTCTAATCGCTGCAACCTCAAAACAAATAGTAGTGGAAGGGGTTAAGTGTCCGAATATTAATGAGGAAAGCGGAGTACAGATAAATGGAGTTCCATCGTAAAGTCACCGGGTCGCGATTCGAAAAATTTCCGACGAGAATGTCGCTTCCGGTTGTGAGCTCCCGACCGGTTGGCGCCGCTCGCATGTTTGCGCACGGTAAGAATTAATATTCAGCTGTGCACGGCCGTGTCGTGCCGTGGCACGGTTGTCCGGATTCACTGAGACTCGGTGGAAACTATGCGGATTGAGTTACGCGGAACGAAGGAAATGACGAATTCCTGGTTTCGAATCGTGTTTCGCGAAACTGTCTCCAAGTCTGAATGGAGCCTGCGATACGAACCGGGGCGGGGGGGGGTCTGTGTCTCGGAATATCGGGGAAGTTATGCAAACGAGCGCGCGGCTACAGCCGTTCGAAGAACAACGGTGCAGGTCGCTGTTCGAGCTCGCAGTTGGGCATGGAATTTTGTGGCGTTGTTGATTGCTCTGCAAACTGTCGGCTGGGATTCTCGGACAGGCATTGACAGGCTCTTCTGCTGCTTGATTTCCTCGACATTAGGGCCCTTTACTGCGCAACAGTGTCGACCTGGTTTCCCGAAATCATATACAGAAAATCCTCTATAAACGCAAACAGGCCGTACACGATAAACGCAAGAAAATATCCCCTCCACTGTAGTAATCTCATCTCTTTTTATGGAACATTCAACAATGTATTTGCGGCATTTTTCTGATTACAATGATACCGAACACGATATAATTTCAACTGTATTTAGTGGTTTAATTGACGATGAACGTTTCGGGCGCAGGGAAGGGCGAGCAGCGTATGGAAAAGAAAGAGACGCGCAGAGTCGCAGTCACTTTGGCCGCGCGCGGCCTCTCTTTGCACGCGCTGTCCTTTTCAACGTTCGACTCGGTCTTTGAAGCTCAAGAAAAAATAGTGTCCGTCTGCGATCTTTGCAAACGAACCTCCCCAAGGCTTTCGCGATTATAGAGGATTCACTGTACTGAGTTCTACACCTTAGAATCTCGGCGCGGATCTGTTAAAAAAGTTTTTTGACCGATTTTTCCCCAGGGTCAAATTTGTTTTACGATTGTATACACCTTGTAGAGATTGATTGTGTAACGATCTTCCCTCGACGGAACCACGGGTCAAAGATGGACTGTTCTTTTGAAAATTGACGTTCAATTTCGAACGGCACGTAAACTTACTTGATTCAGAATTTTATCGCAACGTAACGTATGTATATATACTATAATAGTTCTATTTTACACATAATTCTTGATATTCTGGGCGATGCGGTGTCTCGAGCGATCAGCGTATAATTTCGAAATTTCCGCGACTCCGTGGAAAAGGTTACAACGACGAAATTATATTACGGCGGTGCTCCGCCGTCGAAATGAAATTTATCCGAGCGTTAAGTATACCCTGCGAGCGTGTCCCGAAATTGGAAGACTTTCTTCCCGAGTCAAAGTAAACGTTCTGCGTCCGGTGTACAAAAGGAGATTTTAATTAAAGAAGCTGTCTCTTAAAATAATGCACCGGGAAAGAGAGACCGTTGGTCCTGCGTTCGAGCCGGACGGAATATAAATTCGTCCGTGTACTTGTCTCCGAGCCGATCCAATTACTGTTGTACCCGGATTTCTTTCCGAGAGAAATTTATTTCAATAGATCTTACGTTTGATCTTAGCATAGTTTCCTTTGCTTCGCAGTATTCGAAATATTTCTTTAAAGTCCGTGGAAGAAGAAATATCACCGCCGCCGCCCGAATCAGTGGCTTACCGTTCGTGCGTTCGCCGGGAATCCACGGGGAAGCAGCTTCGTCTCCGTTCGGCTGGAAAATAACCGCTTCACTTTTCAAATATTTCTTTTATTTCGTGCCGTTCGCGCCCGTAGAAGGAAATCATATCCCGACGAGAACACGTCGTTCCCTTATATTCATGGTAACCAGCGATATATTTGCTCTGGGAATGGAGGAGACACGATACGTACGAATTAGAGATGCATTTAACGATATCATTATTGATACGATATCGATAAACTATATTTATCAATAGACTCCGGATTTTATGCATTTATAACAGGAATGAGAGCGAGTGCAATTTAAAACAGTGAAAATATTAAAAGACTTTAAGAGTATTAATATATTATTTTGATACCAAGTTACCAAGATACCAATTTGATACCAAGGGACAGATTCATTTCGGAAAATAAGGGACGGATGAGGGTTAACGAAGAATATAAATTTATATTTAGCTCCTGCGTCTTGCAATTGATGCACGAACTTTCATAAGCATAATTTATAACTTATCATATTCATATCAGCAGAAAATTGAAAATAAAAATGTTAGCATCGCGTTGGTATTTTAAACAATAATAATCGGAAAGCTCCGTTTTGCTTAGATCGGAAAGCTCCGTTTTGCTTAGATCGGAAAGCTCCGTTTTGTTTAGATCGGAAAGCTCCGCTGCGCTTCGATCGGAAAGCTCCGCTGCGCTTCGATCGGAAAGCTCCGCTGCGCTTCGATCGGAAAGCTCCGCTGCGCTTCAATCGGAAAGCTCCGCTGCGCTTCGATCGGAAAGCTCCGCTGCGCTTCGATCGGAAAGCTCCGTTGCGCTTCGATAGGAAAGCTCCGTTGCGCTTCGATCGGAAAGCTCCGTCGCGCTTCGATAGGAAAGCTCCGTCGCGCTTATTTCGTGGAATTACTGTGTTTCGGATATAGTCCAATCTTACGTTGGAAAAGGATGGAATATGGCATACCCTCTCGTTCTGACACTGAGGGGTGACGAGCAACCAACTTTAAAAGAAGAAGAGGGTACTTTTCGAAATAAAAAGCGTCGTTTTATGTCGGAACAAAATTCAATATATTAACTACGGGTCACGGACGACTCCGGCACAGACAGAAGGTTTAAAGCGGTGACAGCGAACCATAAGTCCGGCCGGCTAGAACGGTTCTCAATATTAACACGATGGGAACGGTTGCGCCGATAAGAAGAACTTCGTTACAGTAATCTACCGCAGCTGTAAAGCTCAATGGTCTATGGATGATGTAAGCTCGAACAATTGGCCGTGTCCGAGTGGCAAAGCTCGGTAGAACAGCACGGCGTCTCGTCGGAGCGGCGAGGCTGAATCGATTGGCCGCTACTTTGAAGTTGGTAATGTTCGTCGACGATGTGCCGGACGACGAAACTCAGGCTACCGCGGATTATATTGGAATTCAATGGAAAACCGAAGCAGCGAAGTAGTACAGCTCGATCGAGTCGCGGGTAGACGTAACTAGCGAACTTTATCCACTTAATGAACACGCTCGCGTATTCGAGTTTAATCCGCTCATCGTCAAACGCCGAGTCCCGTTCAATCAATCTGCTGCGGAATAAATGTCGTTATACTATTTCGGCGAGCCGATGAAAAGTTCGCGATCCGCCGCGACCAACTTGACCCCGTCCCCGGCGTCACTTCCCAAATTGTTATTTAATTTTCTCGGTGCGATCTCCATTAAAAATTACTTCAGTGTTCAGTGTTTAGTTCAGTGTTACATGCAGGTTCAGCGTTCACGTGATATCAAAAATATTTCTGTTTTTATGTGATTTTTTTTAGAGATATCAAGGTCACCTCCATTTTCTTAATGGAAGCACCCTCTTTTAAACCCTACAATGATAGTCCCTTTCTAAGTAGCTCCTAGTCCATATAACAGACACAGAACATTATTTTGCATTTACCATTAAAAATTCGTAGTCTACTCTTTAATCACTCACTAATTTTCGAAGCCCCTTATTTGTAGACTTCATACTTGGGCTTTAAAAACAACAAAGATATTTGAGGTGGCAACGTTAGGTGACTCATCCAGTATACACCTTGGTCCTCCCTAAGTCTACAGGGTTTCATCCCCACGTCATCGGCGGGGGCATTCTTCATAAAGCTAGGTGCTTGCAGCGGGCCCAAGGATTAAGAATAATGATTTTGTTGTTGAAACAGTGATAGATAATAGATATTTCTAACTCCTAATTTTCTAGAGCCGAGTCGAATTTACTCCCAAAAATATTTTCCTGAAAGATTTTCTTATAGATGTGTGTACTAAGTCGATGGAAATTTTATGATTTTCTTAAAATCGTTATTGTGAGATTACTGCACTTTTTAGTTGTGTCCTATAATACACCTTCCGGTTCTGGTATAAAAATCTACCATGAGCAGAGTCGCCTAACCGGGGAAATTGGGGGAACACAGGAACCCTCTCCCTTTCATTAGTCACGTGACGTGGCGGAAGAGTGGGGATAAGTCTTCATCCAGCGACACTAATCACTAGACATTTTTCCAGAGACAGGACTTGGCGAATAACTGCAAAATGGGCCACCCGGTACAGGGACCAGACAAACGATGCCAGATGCAGGACGGTACACCGAAAGCCACGTCGCGTCCCAGTATCGCAACTCAGCCGTCGAACCTCGCCGTGCGAGTGGTAAAGCCGAACGGTTCCGCGGACGTGCTCAAGAAGAACCAGGTCCCGATAACTCGATAAATTTCCGGCGGTCGTTCCGCCCGGAAACTAATGGATTTTTGCTCTTTTCGGGGCCGGCGGAGGGCCCCGCCCTTCGCGCGCGGGCACTCGCGGCAACCGATTCCACTTGTTCCCGGTAGTTCTGCGCTTGACTCTGAAATACGGTCCGCCACCACACCTCCTTGCTCGGACCGGGTAACTATTGTCCGTACAGAGCTGGTGACCTCGCGTCTATCCCCTCGCGAAACGAGGAATCCGCGAAACGAGGAATCCGCGAAACAGGAACGCGACGGAGAACCGATTCCCGTAGGGGTTGGATTCGCAAGTGGAGCCAAATACGGCCGATTTAATCGGCAGCGTAGCTCGCAGTTAAGAGCCCGGGTGAGGCCAAAAATTTTTCCTCCTCGTCTTAAGTACTCGAAACAGTTGCCAACACGCTACACACTCGCCGACGTCTCTTTCCAGAACGTTGAAAGGGGGTGGAACCCCGGCGGAAGAAGACGGAACGAGCAAAACAAAGTGCAAGGCGACGACGCTGTCGGGGAAACACCGGGGTCGGGCGGATGGAAGTGCAAAATGGGCGGGATTGCAATACCACCGTGGCGAACGGAACACCTACCACCGTCAGTGTCCTGTTGTCTGCCAAACGCTCCGTTCGTCGCCGATAGTTCCCAGAGTTTGGCAACCACTCCTCGCAGACACCTTTCGGTTTCAACCGGCCCGAATCTCAACGTTTTTAAGCGAGCCGAGCACCCCTATGCAGGTTGACCAGGGAGAGTTTCGCCACAGACTTCAGATTACTAAGTACATTGCATTCAACACATTTTTCTGTCTACCTTGTCATTTTCTCTTAGCGTTGCTTTATTATATAATTTTCTTGTTCCAGGTCGTTTCAGGGTCAGTGTATCACATCATCGAAATCGTCTCCGACGTCTGCTACAACGGTATGAAGATCGAAATATATGGTGGCATTTAAAAATCATCGATGACCACCAAAAGAACTCGAAAACAACAATAATTCTTCCCTCGCACGTTTTCTTCTATCTCCAAGTCTGACTATTTATGTGTTCTGTTTCTCGTTAATAACCGGTATATTTATTATGTATGTATCTGCAGTGAATGAATAAAGACAAAGTAATAAAAAAGGCTTTCTGTGTACGTGTATTTATTACACCACCAATTTTTCCCGAACGTCCGACATATTGTTGAGTTGTACTATATCATACTCTCCTAATACAAAAACCGATTTTTCGTAATTTTCGGCCGTCTGATTTATCGTTGAGTTGTACTACTGAATTTCGAATACCTCCTTCGATATCATGTTCGCCTAATACAAAGTTCAATTTTCGAGGTTCTCGAAAATTTTCGCCAATTTTCGAGCGTCTGACTTGTCGTTGAGTTGTACTACTGAATTTCGAACACCTCCTTCGGTATCATGTTCTCCTAATACAAAGTTCAATTTTCGAGGTTCTCGAAAATTTTCGCCAATTTTCGAGCGTCTGACTTGTCGTTGAGTTGTACTACTGAATTTCGAATACCTCCTTCGGTATCATATTCTCCTAATACAAAGTTCAGTTTTCGAGGTTTTCGAAAATTTTCGCCAATTTTCGAGCGTCTAACTTGTCGTTGAGTTGTACTACTGAATTTCGGATACCTCCTTCGGTATCATGTTCTCCTAATACAAAGTTCAATTTTCGAGGTTCTCGAAAATTTTCGCCAATTTTCGAGCGTCTGACTTGTCGTTGAGTTGTACTACTGAATTTCGGATACCTCCTTCGGTATCATATTCTCCTAATACAAAGTTCAGTTTTCGAGGTTTTCGAAAATTTTCGCCAATTTTCGAGCCTCTGACTTGTCGTTGAGTTGTACTACTGAATTTCGAATACCTCCTTCGGTATCATGTTCCCTTAGTAGATATTCGAAAATTCTCGAAAATTTTCGAAAACCTCGAAAACTGAACTTTGTATTAGGAGAACATGATACCGAAGGAGGTATTCGAAATTCAGTAGTACAACTCAACGACAAGTCAGACGCTCGAAAATTGGCGAAAATTGGAGAAAATTTTCGAAAACCTCGAAAACTGAACTTTGTATTAGGAGAACATGATACCGAAGGAGGTATTCGAAATTCGGTAGTTCAACTCAACGGCAAGTCAGACGGTCGAAAATTGGCGAAAATTTTCGAAAACCTCGAAAATTGAACTTTGTATTAGGAGAACATGATGTCGAAGGAGGTATTCGAAATTCAGTAGTACAACTCAACGGCAAGTCAGACGGTCGAAAATTGGCGAAAATTGGCGAAAATTTTCGAAAACCTCGAAAACTGAACTTTGTATTAGGAGAATATGATACCGAAGGAGGTATTCGAAATTCAGTAGTACAACTCAACGACAAGTCAGACGCTCGAAAATTATTTGTAGAGACTAGGGAAAGATGAACACTTGAACTGTTTTAACAAATATTCTTTATTTTCCATAAACAAGATTACAATATTACATGTGTTGAGGTGAGGGGAAGGTCTCTGAGATGATATTTCGGTGACGTAGGTAGAAATGTGCAACTGAATGGATCAGCGTGGTATGTGGGCGATTCGCTGCACACGCATCTTCGTCTCTAACCAATGTATTGGCTAGAGCGCTCACAGAACTATGTAGGGTGCGACGTCAAACCTAACATTGAGACTACGTTAGGTTGCGGGTAGGTGAATCTTGTGATGGACTGGTGTCCTGGTGCTGTCGTTGAGAGCTAATCTTCATGTAGAATAGAATATAAAACAAAATAAAATCTTAGACACAGTAGAATACTCAGTTCATGATAATATGCCTAAATCCGCGAAGTATCGATAACAGAAGGCGCGACAACGAAACGATACGAAGCTGTTAGGGCTCCCAGAGGCCTAGACGGAAAAGCCCATAAGATACAACGTCTCTACTGATCTTAAGTCTGTGGTATCGCGCTGGGAATGTAATCATTACAACGTATTACATCTTGGATCTCCCTCGACAGTGCAGTTGTTCGTTTGAGCAAATGGAGATCTTTGCTTTAGGGATCGTGTATTTTATAGACGCGTGTTCGAAACAGCGAGGGGGGCGGGATAATCGTGCGAGCAAATTGAACGACGGGAATTTACGATACCGATCAACCGACCGCTCGTAAAACAGTTCCGTTTGGAAATAATTTGTCGGATTATTTGCGGCCCGGTTGGAATAAAAGGAAGCCGCTAAACTCGCCGCCGCAATATTTTCGAATTTCCATGGAACTTAATACGACGGCCGCATGCATTGGACCAGGGCCAAAGAGGACCGATTTCTGCTGCCAAAGATACTCCCCGGCTGAAAATTGGAAGCCTGGAAGTTATCGTTTTATTTACATCCCGAGTTTCGTTTCAACGAGCATTATTCAAATCCCTTGTTCCCCTCCGCCGCGCCGCACCGGCGCGAGCCGACGACACGATAAAATGGATAGGCCAATAAAAACGAGAGCACGGAGAGTAGTCCGGGTTCGCCGAAGAAACTTAAGCTCGATTTCCACGGGCAATCCTTGATGCGGCATCTGCCAGGACTCTAATGAAATTGATCGCACGAAAACATAATAAATTTGATCGAAAACGCTGCTGTCCCCCCGGTCTACTCGCTGATTTCGCTCGGAACGCGTGGCCGTGTTATAACTCTGACGATAACTGAACGAGCACGGTAAATCATATGTACTATTGACTAAGTAGATTAAGCTCGTGGATAGTCGGACATACAAGTACCGGTTAAGCTGTTCCCAATTTCGTCGAGGCTGACAAATGTTGTCAATGCACATCGCTAAATCAGATCGTTCCGACGGTTCTATTAGCTGTATTCAATAATCGCAATAACTAGCTCGAACCGAAGTAGTGCAAATAGTGCGGCATCTGTCTGGGAAATTTGTAGTCGTTGAAACATTATATTGTTCAACTACAATGACTCCCATTAAGCAGTCGAGTGGTGACTGTGAGAGGTGCCACGAAAAATTGCTGTACCATTATTTGAAATATGGAAATTATTAGATATGTTGATATCTAGTCAATTATTAAACATTTAAGTATTGTATATGAAGAGTATTCTATAAATTTCGTATCCACCAAATTTGAAAAAATCATTGCGAATGGAAACATTCAAAGTGCAAAGTGTTAACAACACTCTTTAAAAAAACGATAACTTTTTTAATACTATTTTTAATACTAACAAATTTTAAAATTATTTTGGTTCAATATATAAATAATGACGACAGATTATTCACCAAATTTCGAGAGCCTCGAGCAAAGGAATAATGCTATTAAGTACTCTTTATGTAAATAATTTCATTTAGAAAAATTGCATATTGCAATTAAGAAAGGTCAATACAATAAATAACATAGACGAATGTTCACGAAAAGGACTCGATAATGAATAAAAGGTCCAAGCTGGATAAAAAATATTTTCAGCTGGTGTTCTTCATTAAACGACGTTTCTGGGTTCGCGACCCAGTAGTATAGGATTATGATTGGTCGGACACGCACCGGGTTCTGGCTCGTCGTTCGATATCGGTTTTCGTGAATCGGTCGCGTGATTCGTTCCGACGGGGTGGCACGCGATCGTGGTGCGTGATCGGGGAATAAGTAACGGTCGATTTAAAAGAGCAAACTCGCTCCGGCAATAATTTATTGTAGACGGACGGATGAGGGTAATAAGATCCCGCCGAAGTCACGAGACGACTCGGTCGTGACGGGAATTGAATTTCTGCTTCCACGAGGACGTCGCGTCTCGGATGTGTGTCGGTTAAAAAGCGTCTTTCTCTCCCTCTCTCACTCCCCCTTTTCCGGGGTAGACGTTAAGTCGCCTCTTTCCACTAGCAGAGGAGAAGGCCGTAAATTCGAGGCTCCGAGCCTCGCCCACGCCTCGGGTTCCGCGGATGATTTTAATGCGACACGCGGAAAGGCTTCCCGGCGATTCGACGTCGTTGGAATCGGGATTCCCTTTTGTGACTGTGACAGCGTATATCAGTAAATAAGTGGCTGACGTGACCGGCTCCAGCCGTCTACCTACACAAGGGGATCAAACCTTACCGAAATACGAGGCACGTATGTCCTGGCACGTTGCTGGAGCGCGCGACTCCTCGCACTGTGAAAGGACCTTTTCCAACGGGCGAGGACACCGAACTGTTTCCACAATTCCGACTTCGCCCTTCCTCCTCGTGTTTCACGAGGCTCTAATCAAGTCCTGTTACATTATAAATTCGTTCGATAACCTTTTTCCACGGGCGGGAGGATTTTTTTTTCAACGGACGGGAGAACCTTTTTCAACGGGCGGGAGGACCTTCTTCAACGGGCGAGGACATTGAACTGTTTCCACAATTCTGGAACTGATTTTTCCACGGGTGGGAGGACTTCTTTCAACAGGCGGGGACTGCATAGCTAGACTGCGGATTTAGAAATAGATTAGTCAGATACAAAATTGTAAGGACAATAGCAGAATTGGGATAAAATTATAAGAAGGGGAAATACACGTTTATTCACATTCTGCATCTTACAATCGACTTGGACAATTTCTATTTTGCATAAAGTAAGGCGATGAATCGGGACCGGCTTTCCCTGTATTTCGGTAAAGGGTACCTACACGGTTTGACATCATGAAGGGATAGAATATAATATGCCTTCTCGTTCTCGAGATTTTCTTATTTCGACATAAGCATCGATGTTTTGTATCGGAAGAAAACTGTACAGGGTGTAAGAGACATAAATAATAGACCGGATCGGAACAACAATTTGCTCGAAATTGAAAACATCCTACACGGAAAAAGTTGTGATGTAAAAATCCAAACTTGTGCGATGATGACTTTACACGTTGTAAGGGCAATCAAAAAGTATGATTGCACACAATTGACCACATATGTTCACTGAAGACGTTCAAATTCGGAATTCAGCCGTTTTCAATTTCGAAAAAGACGCTTTTCCGATCCGGTCTAATAAATAAGCGTCCACCGACGGACCGTTTGATATTTTTCCGGTAAGAGAACGCCGAAGTTATCCGCAACTATCTCCACCGTGGAATACGCCCATAGCCGAAGAAACTTGTCTGAAGGGAGTTGAAAGGAGCGCTCATTCGGCAGCAGTTACACGCGAAGACAGGGTGGAAAAGCCTCGGCAGTAGAAGCTGATTGATCGACCGGGAATCCTCGCGATATCCAGAGACGTTGCGGGGGATGATAGATCGACTGGATCCCACCGGTAAGATCGGCAATTCCAGCGATCGTTTCCTCGTACGTACGATCAATCTGATCCTGGATGATTCTCTGGCAGTTTCACCCGTTGCTGGTCGGCGGTGACGACTTTAGGCTCGTTTGCATAATCGCCCGCCGTTCCCAGTCGTACGACGACTGTAGAAGGGACAAAGGGCTGAAGAAAGACGGAGGGCTCGAAAACGGAGACGAAACAGCGTCAATGAAGACTCAGTTGTCGGAAGGCTGACTGAGCGACGGCTCATTGTCTCTCGAGCTTGCGTGCTTTCATCGTCGCCCGTTTAACATCCGACTCGAAACGAGCCCACGGCTCACTTAGGGTTGTTGCTCGGGAACGTAGGGTTTGGTTCATTCGACGCACGGAAACGGAAGGTGACGTACGCGAAAGACCTCGAGCACGACGCACAGTGTTGCGATAAATGCTAATCAACTAGACGAAATTCATAAATAGACTGCGGAACTTTATGCAAAATAAAAATTGTTTGTGCATCGCGACTGGAAGGAATAGAAACTAAACTGAACGTTATTTCTTTACTTAATGACTTTAACAGAAGAGAAATTCAACAATCTTGAATTTCATCTAGTCAATTTTTCTATAAATGCATAAAAATGTCTACTCATAACGTAATTCTGTAAAAAATATAGATGCTAGTTATGAAGTAATGTCTAGACAGTAAGCATTGGAACAGACTTTAAATTTTCTTTTGAAGTTACGAAGAATGAAGGAACACTTGAAGAAATGAACGTTTATATTTTTAGTGGCAGTGGTCGCTATTTCGCGATCTGAATTTCTGGAAGTTTTGAGGAGTTTTCGGCAAGACAACCATCTTTAACGGATTGTATAAATATGTATTCATCAAGGAGAAATCGTGTATAGATGCACACTTTGAATTAGTATTCATTAGACTGCGGATCTCTATGAAAAATAAAAAATGTTCGCATTGATTGCAGGACGCATGAGCCAAATAAAGATTGTATTCTTCTTTTAATTATCCTATTAAGCTGAAATTAATAAATCAAGTGTAAGTGTCCGTTCTTGTGATAAATGCATAAAATCCGCATCATAGAGACGGTTTTGTCCAGCTAGAGTTCGTAGAGTTAAAGGGCGAATCCTCTAATTTATCCGTGCGTTTGTTATGCACGCGTCGCACTTCCATCCCTTATTTACACGAGCGTCGAGGGTGCCAAGTGATATTCCCGGGGTTGACACGAACTTTCTTACAATTTCGCGTCCCTCAGCCGGCTGCCGAGAGCGTTCAACCCTCTTCCCCAGCAACCCTTCCCGGTTCACGTCCGAGAACGCCACCGCCGCCCCTCCCAACCCCCATTGTTCTTTTTCCAATTTTCGCGCCTACCTTCTTTTCTGCGGCGCTGACGTTTTCCTGGTCGTTTTTTCAAGCTTGCTGCCTTCGCGCGCCTGGACCCGGGCTTTCTCCGCCTCCAGACCAAACCGAGGGTTGATATTGGAAGAGGGCGAGCAACCCCACACCGTCGAAACTGTTTCTGTGCTTGGTCGGGGCTTTAAAGGGCAGCGCGCCGTTCGTGGAATAAGAGAAATCGATTTTGCAAAAGCTGTGTGTGGCGTCTGTGACCGGTATATAACTTTGAAAATGTATTTTTGGTAGAAGAAATGATATGATTAATTCATTGAGAAGAAATGGAATTCTATATACAAAAGAAATATTAAAGAGCCGGCGGTGAGACACGAGAAATCGGCTTAGCAAAAGCTTAAGGATGTTCTGGACGTACAATGTGAGACAAAAGTACAAGAAATTCGAAATCCATCAATATATTGGCAATGAAAGCCATTCATGAGTATATTTTGCATTAAACTTATGCGAATACTGTACTCGTTGCAGCTATATTCATAAATTTGACGTTTTGTAACAGTTTATAAATTTTTTAATTTTTACTACATATAAAAAAAGACTGGAGTTTCTAGTTGCGTTTTTTCAAGGTTTAAGTAGGATTTGAAGTGGAATTTTATGAATTCTCCATAAGAAGACGTGTGAAAACGCGCAAACTTTAAGTTGCTATAATTCTTAAACGGTGCAGTGAATCGAACCCACGCACACAAACTTTGGTAATTGCATTAATTTAGTAAGAATTATATCTTGTCAAATTTTCAAAAACGTTGTTGCGTTTTTATATTACCTCCAGAACATCCTTAAGTGGCCAATAATACTTTATTGGTAGGAAAAATTATATAATTAATTTATTGAAGAGACGGAGTTTTATATATAAAAGAAAGTTTTAAAGGAAAATTGAAATAATCAACGAGATCCAACAACTGAGAAGTTGAATGGTTATTTCTTTCAGTCGGCGCGCTCCCTTTGGCGTTGGAATACTTTTTCTGGGGTAGCGGGAATGCTGCATATGCTTCACGGTAGCAGTTTTCATCTTATTTGCACTCGTTGAACTTCAACGAGCGTCACTTTTATGTGCAACTTTCGCCGTTCGTAACTCCTGCGGAAATTTTCAGAGTCGGAAGCGAAACAGCGACTATTAAACGTGATGAATCTCGTCCGTTCAAGTTATCATTCTTCTCGTTATGTTATCCATTCGTTTATGTACACAATTTTTGTATTCAACGAAGTGTACGAAGTACAGAGTCAAACATCTTGAACGAGAATTCGAGCAAGATCGGCTGAAAAAATACGCAATGACCGCGAGCACAATGATTTCCAGCAATTAGTTCCGGAGAAACGAGTTCCATCGCGCAGCTTTAAAAGTACAGAGAACGAGGTGAGAGCTTCGGTGTACAACACCGATAAATTAAAACAAAACCCGAGCGCGACGCAAAATAAACCGAGAACTACTGGAATCCACTACTTACACTCGTCCATTAATTCAACCCTGAAGTCGCCATTAATTTCGGGGGGGGTGGGGGGTTGCAACAGGGGACCAATAGCGCGCGAGACACTTCGAATTTCCCTTCGTGGAAACCGCGGGGCACTCCAAGTCGGATATCAATCTTCACCTCGAGCATTTTCGTCGCGAAGTAGAATTCCAGGGTCCACGGCCAGACATACCGGCGACAAGGAATTCGCGTCCAGATTGCTGGCATCCCGAGCGTACAGCTCATAGAAACGATATTCCGGCTAGGCACGATTTGGCGGCTGCTCTCCCGTTCATTCGATCCTGCTCCGTGAACCACCTATGCAAATGCTGTCGTCCACCATCGCGCACACAACCCCCTCTCCAACCCCCCGTTGGTCGACGGGGTATGTCGCGCGCATAAAACAATCGCGTCCCGAATTGTCCAGGGAAAAAAGTGTTCTGGCTGGGAAACGCGATCGCGCCTCGTGTTCCGCTGCGTACGCGTATCGTGTAAACGATTGTTGAGTTGAAACCGGAGCCGTGAATTTTCCCGGCCGGCCGGAGGGCAATGCATATTTTCCGAGGGAAACCGTACGCCAGAACATCGAGACTGGATACGGTTCCGTTTGATGTCGGTTTAGACGACGCGCACCGCGGCCCGTCCAAGGGGACGTGTTTCGATCACCATTGTTTGAGAAACAAACTTGATATCTCAAGTACGGCGGAACCTCGCTCGTTGCACGCCCGACTGGACAAAAATTTTTCTCGGAATCTTTTAAGAGAACTTCTTATCCTTGCGAGGCGTATAATAACGTGCAATAAAAAGAATGAAATTAATTTTTCGAAAGGGTGTAGAATCTGGCGAGCATAACAGATTCAACACACTTTAAATCAGAATAAATTTCTCTGTAAGGCTGTAACAAGTAGTTTAGTAAATGAAATCAATTTTTACTATTTCTTTTCGCAATTCCGACAAAATGCATTATTTCGAAATATCTTTTAGACGTCATTTACTAAACTAATTCTTATAGTCTTACAGAGAAATTGAAGTCGTTTGGCCATTCATAAAAAAGTTATTCCGATTTAAAGTGTGTTGAATCAGTTATGCTCGTTACTTTATAATTTAGACAAAGATTGTAGAATAACATTAAAAACACAGCTTGTCGATGACCCTTAAAAAATCTCAAGACCTTGTATTTCGGTTTATCATAATTTTTTAAAAGAACGATTAAGGTGTGACCGATGGTTTCTGTTTCACTTTTTATCCTTTTGACAATTAATTTTGTTGTGTAATTTCTTTACACCCTGTACAATCCACCAACAGAGAAATTGCCGTTCCGCTGTGTAACAACCCTTACAGCTTAAAATATCGCACGCCATCCACCCGCTTCGCATGAGCCAACCCCCACTGACCACAATCCGCAGCCTTTCAACTAATTAAACTTTCCCTGACCGGTAAACGAACGTTTCACAATGACGTCGATAATCACCCCGTCGGTGATCGTCGTCGCGGCGACGACCGCGCGGGCGGTTAAGGGAGGCTGAACATACCCTTGTTGACGCGCGTACAAACTTGAGGGATTGTTGTTTAAGCGGGTTAAGTGTAATGAGGTTTCGAGCAGCCCCACGAAGAAATTTAATTATCGGCACGGGGTGAAACAATAACGACTTACTTGGCAGAGGGGGTGACGGCGCGCAAACCCCTCGATTAAGGGGCGGAGCGCGAGCTCTCGACGGCAACTTTTTCCCAGCGGAAAAGGAAAGTTCGAGAGTCTTGTGAAATCGCGATAGGCACGACCGAAACTAAGTAGAGAATTTAATGGGGAGACTGTGCGATAATCATCCCCCTACTCCCCTCTGCAGTTGCTTCAAACGCCGCTCGAATGCAACTTCCGATTATTACGATCTTCATGCAAAATAAAAATGTTCGGTAACAAAGTACTTCAACCCTTAATAATAGTCGTAAAAATATACTTCAACCCTTAACGATTTTCATAGATTAAAAATAATAATTTTCAGGAATTTTCATTGACCAGAGGTGACATGAAAATGTACTCTTCATCCCCTAATAATTGTCATAAATTAAAATGAAAAATGTTCAAGGATTTGCACGTACCAGAGGCGACGTAATTTTCATAAATTAGAAATAATAAATTTCTTACTTGCCTGCACTGGTTCTCCTACCCTCGAAACAGAAACTTCGTCGAGCAAATGTCTTTGCCAAATTGCTGAAGCTGTTTATCAAGGCAGTAATTTTCTAAGGGCAAGGATGAGTGATTACCATGAGTGACAGACAAAACACGTCGGAAGGAAGCAGGAAGCAACCGGAGGAATTACACGTTGTACCGATTAAAAAACGATTTCAGGGTTGATTTACTGCCGCGCCAAATTGAATCGCTAATCTAAGTTGGAGAACTTTCCACGGTCGCCGGAAAGACGCCGGTGAATTATGACCCGGTGGAATAGATGTCATCGACCTTTATCCGATGGCTCTCGATTACCGAAAACTGAACTTCCTCGGAATTGTCCCAAGTCTCAGCTCTCGCGAGTTCACCCCCGCGAACATATGGAACGAAAAAGCTTCGACGTTTTGATTTAGAGCCGTCCCGTAAAGGCGGAATTTTCGGTGGCAAGTGTCGGAGAAGAAACTGTAGGGCAGAGTCTATTAATTTATTCATCTGTCTGTTTCATCATCACCTGTGTCTTAATTTATTTAAAATTTCAATACAACAGATGATATTAAAAAGCGAAATTTTGAATCATAAAGCACGAGAATTCTGCGTTGTGCAAAATCGGAATTGTAATTGACCCCCTGTCAGCGAGCTATATTCGATGAAAACTGCTTCCGAATTCCCGTCGCACCGATGTAAACTGCCCGACCGGTTTTGACGACCCGGTTCCAAAAGCTTGTTCGCCGAGTGCTTTCTCTGTTCGTCGGTATTAATTAATATAATGAAATAGCATACTCAGGAGAGCTTGGTGAAGCATTATTTGGACAATTCGGTGTTTAACAATTTTGATAAGAGTCGTTTCGGCCGACAACTTGCGGATATTTGAAATTGCGTGCGGGCAGCGAGTTTGCAGGCTTTATTAATCATAGTGCAATATAAATCAATTAACTCGAGTAGACAAATTGTGGATTTTTTAATCGCAAATTACAATGGTTTATTTATGATTTTCGTTACTTATTCGCGTGAGACTAATATAATGATCTGGAATTTCCATTTAAGTATTCAAAGGTCATCATAGACCATTAGGTGCGTTCTGACATTATCCATTATGTGATAAAAATATCTCGTTTAGAACGTATCGATTACCTTCTGCGCTTCCTACGATATTTGTTTTCGTTACACGTTTTCCTTTGACATTTGTTCGATTACTAATAAACGAGACATTTAAGCTGTACTTTGTATAACACACACCAAAGTCGTCTCGAACAGTTTAATATTATTCGACTGCTTTAATCGTATTAAATTTCGAGTTTGTAGTTTAGAAGTTTCTTGTAGATTTCGATAAAAGCATAAAGACTCGACGACTTCTAGTTGAATGAAGAAACGGTGCTAAACGAACCCACGTTATTTTAATACCTTTCTATGAGATGAAATTGAAAGTTTCGGTTCACAACGAAACACACAAGTACAAAGTAACACACACCAAAGTCGTCTCGAACAGTTTAATATTATTCGACTGCTTTAATCGTATTAAATTTCGAGTTTGTAGTTTAGCAGTTTCTTGTAGATTTTGATACAAGCATAAAGACTCGACGACTTCTAGTTGAGTGAAGAAACGGTGCTAAACGAACCCACGTTATTTTAATACCTTCCTATGAGATGGAATTGAAAGTTTCGGTTCCGACAAAAGCGTCGTTCAACTTCGTTTACGCCTTCGAAGCCGCGAGCGACAGCAATCGGTGCTTTTGCTTGTCCGGAATTCAATTTCAAAGCGCCGCGCCGCGCCGTCCGATTAATTTCGCGATGATGGAAGTAGCTTTCGAACAACTTCGTCGTATAGAATTAATTTATCCGTAATCACGCTAGACAGCGGATCTTTATGCAAAATAAAAATGTTCTGCTTGAATTGCAGCAAGCTGAAGTGCACTGTTACTGTTTTAAATTACACCTACAAATTTTTCTAATAAATGCCTAAAATCATGCGATCAAAATTTTGGAAAAATTTCGTTTAGTCTGAATTACGAAAAAAAAAAATATTCTTCAGAAATTGTCTATTTGAGTTTCTACCAAAAATTCCAAAAACGTACTTGATTATGCTGCTATAATCTCACAGGAGATTTAATGCTGAAAATTGTAACAGTCACGGTCTGTAAACAAAGCCGAATTTATATCTACCGAATATCAGCTCCTCGAACCTCGTGAAACGTCACAGATTCCAAAATTGGGTTAGGTGTTTCGCAAATTATGTCAATCGTACGACAAATATAACGATGTGTACGATAAGTTCAATGAAAGGGAAGACAAGAATAGTTCTCCTTTGTGAAACATAATTCGTATTCCAAGTGCGAGCGGGCCGTTCATCCGCCGGCAGGTGGAGGCCTTTGATGTCTCTGTTCCATCGTGCCCTTTTTTTCTCATTAAGGATCGCTTGTGCGGGGGCGTCGACGCTTTTCCCTCGCAGCGTGATTAATTAAAACTACATTTCCGTGGGCTAACGAGGCGACATATGACAGACAGAATTTCGCGGGGAAAGGGGAGGGGAGGTTATCTTTGACGAAGCCTGCGTGTGTCCTGGACGTTTTTGACGTTCGAAAACATCCGAGCGGGATTGTGTTATCCGAAACGGAGAAAATAAACGAAAATGTGTGAAATCCACGGAGAAATATAGCCCGGACGAACACAGTATCGCTTTTAACGATTAATATCGGTGCTCGTCTCTAAGCGACGCTCCCGCGACAGATTCGAATCGACGACACGTCAACGTCATCGATGCTCCCATTGATCGGGGATGATTGAGCTACGGGAGAGAGACCGACAGCCACCGATAAATAAGACCACGGAGAGACAGTAAAGGCTCGAGAGACGTTCCGCTTCAGCTGCGTCGAAGATCTCGCGGCATGCACGCGCAATATGTTTCCCATCCCCCTCCGTCTCTCCAGCATCCCCTCTATACACACGTGTTTCCCCCTCGGCGTTTTTATTTCTCTCGCGTACGCGCCGGCCGCGAGAGAGGAACGGGTTTCAATAATAGCACATCATTGCATTTTCCTCCCACGAAATAGGAAATTTTACTTTTTCCCTCCAACTTCGCTGCCCCCACCCCCGTCATCCAGCTCAGTGCCGTTCGCGCCCCTACTCGAGCCTCCGCCGTTTTTCTTGCAGCCTCTCCCGAGCCGGAAATTGAACAGCAAAGGCGACAGGAATGCTAGGACATTTTCTTGCGAGACACGACGCTCGATGGGAAAGGGCGGAACGAAAACTGGTGGCTTGAAGCAACGGAGAGAAGGGTACGCGCGGAATTGTTCGCGTACGTGGAGACATAAATTGTTCGGCGAGCGCCGTTCGTCGCGCGGCACCCGTTCAATGAAACGGCGAACCGATTTCCGATTTCTGACGCGTTTCGCAAAAAATCCGTGGGCGTTCTACTCGGTCGTACGCGCGACCGTGAATTTTTTCGGAATTTCAGATTGCGAAATGCGCTTTCCAATAATTCCGAGAACTCTATTCAACTCTAATAAGCTCTATTCGTCCAGTTAGTACTGCATCAACTTTGTCAAACTTGCCTGCGGCGTTTTACAAACGATTAGCGGAGCGTGGCTCGATTTTGACACGAGGCGTCACTCTGTCGTCGTTTTGACGTCATTCTGTCGTCGTTCTGACATCATTCTGACTTCATTCTGTCGTCGTTTTGACGTCATTCTGTCGTCGTTTTGACATAATTCTGCTGTCGTTCTGATATCATTCTGCCGTCGTTTTGACAACATTCTGTCGTCGTTTTGACATCATTCTGACGTGGTTTTGACGCACAGTGTCTGCATCCATTACAACAAAGAGGAGTTACATGCAAATTATGATTACACTCCGTGATGGGTTATGAAAGAAATGGGAAAATAATCGATAACTGGCGAATTCTAAAGGAGGTATAGTGCGCTCTTGGCTTCTCATTCGCCGATTTCGATCCCAGACACGCATTCTGCATAACAGCGTCCCCTCTTGTAACCGGGTCAAACGTTTTCGTCTGTGTCGTGTTGTAGCCCGGCGCGCACGTTCGCGTTTTCGACAATGAAACATCCAGACATAAATGTAAGCCGGAAGAGGAAACCAGAACACGCTATTCTGCAAGTCGGCGCGCGAGCGTGACTACCTGCTACCGGTACCCGGTGCCTCGGCAGCCGTCCAGAATGCAGAACAGCCTCGGATATGTTCGTCCTGTCGCGGCCACGGACCTCCCGGCGTCTTCGAAAAATAGTCACGACCCGCCCGCACGGTAAATAACGCGAAATTTGTAGGTTCCTGGATGCGAAAGAGGGTCGAGGCTACCCCGGGAACGCGTTCGGCGCTTTCATATTTGGCTGGAGTCGCCAATCTGCCTAAATGAACCATTTGAAAATTACGATATTATTTCGAACTTCCATTTTCACCAAGAATTCTGCATATTTAGAACTCGGCGTACAAATTTTATTATTCTTCCGGAGTGTTTAAGGTGATCGATATTTTTATTTTTGTAAATGTATACCGAGAAAAAATAAAATTTGCAAAGCATTAAAAACATTTGATGACAAATTTTAAGAAAGTGGGAACGAATCAAATCCTATTTCCATTAACGATAGCATTTGTAGATCCAAAATAAGTAAAAATCATACTAAATCCCGTCCAATTTGTCACTTCAGCATCTTTTGAAAATTTTTAGAAACCATAAATGCATAAAGATCCGCAGTCTAGTCATCACAAATAAGGAGGACCACCCTGTACTCCAAAAGAATCCCACCACTAAGGGTCACGAATGACACCGGCACAACATACGAAGGCTACAAAACAATTTAAAGATCCTACAATATTACGGGCGATGTGAAAAAGCACGTTCCGAGCATGTTTGCATGGTGCGCTCCTACATCAAAGCTGCATGTTGCCTTATGAATTGTGGAAACGGGGGAAGGAAAAGTGGAAGATGAAAATGTGAGTTGCGCGAAGGTTCGCTGGATGCATTGAAGCAGCTAGCGCGTGAATGCAGGGAAATGTTGAGAGGAGACTTTCTGCGGTACGAACAAGGAAACCAAAAATGTGGAAGGAGAACTTCTAAATTTTTCAATGTTTCCTGAAAGCCTTCCGAATCTGTAGAATAAAACAACATCGGAAAATGTATAACTGGTTCCACATGAATTACAGTCAGAAGTGAATACAGAGCGAGGAGAAAATAAAGTTATCTAGAGTAAATCCTCTATAATTGCAAAAATGCTGTACACGGTACTAATGCGACGCGGAGAGTCGCAGTCGCCGGCACAATTAGAGTTATTTAAATTGAAATATCTCCTGAATTACTAACTTTTCGACATACATAGGTTGTACTTTTTTATAACGAATATCCAGCTGCGTCGATTGATGTATTAAAAAGTATCTGGTTCCATTTGAAAAGATGAAGGTGACCTTCATATCTCTGAAAAGAATTACATGAAAACAAAAACTTTTTTGGAATCGTATGAGCCCCATTTTACCATTCAACTTTGTCCTTCAGACTTTTGACGTATCTTTGAAAACAACAAAGACATTCAAGGTGGTAAAAAGTTAGGTAAAATACCCTGTAGAGGATTTACTGTAGCAAGAGAGGCGAATGCAAGGGAGCCACGTTTGCGGATGCACCAAACAATGAATTCTGGTGGTGTCCACGGAGTTGAATCGTTGCCTGGCAACCAAGGAGACGCTATCTACCGTTGCTAGTAGTGACACATTGGATTATCCAGCCGCGGATTGATTCCGGCTAGAGCCACGAAGGTACTGGTGAAGCATTACACGTGTTTAGCGAGATGTCGATAGGCTACGCGTGTTTGCGTCTCAACGGTCTTAGGACATCACAAACGTCCCCGGATTGTTGGACATCGTGTAATCGGACGGAACACTCCGATAGAAGTACAGTGTGCGTTTCACCGCCAGTAGTAAACTGCTTATTCAAGACTATTTCACATATTGATTCTCCCCAGAAACCGTTCGCGGGAACGGAACATCGGCAAAGAGACTCGTAATCAACTCTCTTGGGAGTCGGACATCTTCAAGGATACCTACGAGGATTGCTGGGTCCATTTAGGTCACAGAATTTCCGCTATTTAGGTCGCCGTAAATTATTTTGGAGGTTTCTGAATTTTCTTGAGATCGGCCTTGATATCTTGGCTACTACGAAAGTAGAATTTAAGTTGATATTTGTAACTCTGAAATGTGACTCTGAGGCGCCAGTAGAAATTGCCATACCATTATTCAAAACAGTTTTAATATTATTAAATTCGACTATATTTTAGAAATTGTAAAAAAGTTCAACTGTGTTGTATGAGAAAACAGGTTCAATTCGATGTCAAAACAGTTTCCATATTATTATATTTGTCTGTATCCTATAAATTGTAAAAAGCTCAACTATTTATTGTATGAGAAAACAGGTTCAATTCGATCTCAAAACAGTTTTCAATATTAAATTTGTCTCCTTCCTATAAATTGTGAAAAGCTCAACTATTGTATGAGAAAACAGGTTCAATTCGATGTGCACAATATAAAAAATTACACAGAATTGGAATTAAAATTGCTTCGAGTCTAAAGGGTTAAGAAAGTCGTATCTAACAGAGAATCTAATAAGATTCTAATAAGATTATCCATGGTAGTACCTTCGTCAGATCTGAAATAAATTGAAACCGTACTAAATTCTGTTGAATATTATATCCTAGCACTTGTTGAAAATTGTCAGCAGCAGCCATAATTGCGTAAAAATCCGCAGTCTGCTCACGACTGATGCGGAAAGAGTGACCCAGAAATTCGCCCATAGCTGATACCAGGAGTGCAATTATCAATGCTCAATAATTCTTATTTCGCATCTATCATTTTTGCAAGTCGCTCCGACGTCCGATAATGCTATCCCCGCCGACATTTCCCGTTAATAGGAGCGCCCCGTACTTTTCGCCGTCGAGGTACGGTCCGATTCCAGGGGGGATCGTTAATAAAAGTTGTCGAGATAGGTCAAGTGCAGCCGGGAACGATTAAGTATTGAGTGTAATCGGACAAACGGGGCGTCGGTAACGCGCGAAAACCCTTTCTTCCTCGGCTCCTTTGTCTCCGGCCGAATATAGGTCGTAGCCCGAAGAAAAATGAAAGAACCGAGCCAGCCCGAATTCGAGTGCCCCGTCTAAGGAGGTGGGCCCCGTGAAATATTCAGAGAATTTCCTCTGTTCCTCTCGCGTTTGATGGCTCCGCTCTCTCCACTGTCTACAATTCCGCCTCTGTCTTAGAATTTCATCTCTGCGGCCCCACGGTCACATCCCCCGCCCCCTGCATCCTCCGGACCACCTCGATACGCGTCGTTCGCGTATTCAAAGAGGCACTAACGCGTTTCCTGGCTGTTTTACGAGCCAAATGACGCCGGAGCCGGCCCTTCTCCCGCTCGTAATCGTTAAATCGCGCGTGAACGCGAGGAAACATCCCCTCCTCCATACGACGTAGCACGGTGCGCCGTGCGTTAAAGGACAAAAATCAACATTCATGTCGACGCTTCAAATGAAGATGAATTCTGCGCATTTGCGAAAATGGGTGTGTGCAATTTAAAACAACGGTTGAAATGATTTAAGAATGCCAACCTGTTATTTTCAGCTCGTTAAAATGATTAATCTGAGAATATCTTTTATTATCTCTTGAGTGACCTTGAATCACCTTCATAATACATCATTGTATTCGTCTTGACGCTACCAGAATGTAAAAAACTGTGCTGTTCAAAAAATATAAACAGAGCTGACCTTCTCATCGCCTTGATAAAAATTAATTTATTTATGTCCGAATGTGAACAAACTGGGGTGAAATAGAAATTTAATTACTTTCCCGATACGTTTACCAGGCTGCAAATAAAACAACAGTATTGTCAAACTTTTCTTGTCTTCACCGTTTCAAGTTACAGCTATTCTTGCCAGAAATGCATACAATCCGCTGTCTAGTCACTGTCCCTACGTTATTAATCTATTGTGAGAACAGATAACGAGCACGTTATTACGTCCCTGATGCGATATAATTAAAAATATTCCCTCCCGTTCCGCAAGAAGGAGAAAGACGATACCGTAAAGTAATTTTTAACGTCGAGCTAATGAAGATTAACGGGTTCGTCGTTATTGAAAGTTCATTGTGAAATATGAAACGTGAAATATTGAAAAATGAAGGGATCGAGTGTCCAGAGTATTCGCGGGAACCCGTACCACGAAGTTCCAGGATGTTGTTGTCTTTGAAAGCTGGCCGGAACAATGGCGGACGTCGGCGTTTCCGGTTCGAAGCGGCCGACGCGGATCGATCGTTTGACGTAGCTTGTTTCGCGAGCGAGTAGGCGAACGGGTTGCAAAGCACGCGGATACCGCGTTTAATATTGCGTATGAACTTCCCGTTGATGGCTATTTAGAAGGACCGTCGAAAGGACTCTCGAGTCTCGTCCTTGTCGCGGGGGGATGGCACTTAGGTGAAGCTCCTTTGCAGTCTCCCTTTTGTGACGAGGCGGTGTACTTGTCGCACCCGCTTAAACAGGTAACTTCATAGCAGCGCCTCTGCGAAGGCTCGCGGCCTCCATGAACACATAACGCCGCCAATTTGCAGATGTCGTGCCTTTGACGCCATAATCCGCGTTTTAACCTTCGCAAGGTAATGTGGGGTCTCGGAGACGCCAGCTTCAGACTTTTGAAAAGAATTTTTATATGAATAAAATTAAATCTGTTTGTTTACTCCTTTTATCGTATGTTATTCTTTATGCCAAATTTATTAGAAACGAGGCTATTTACGAAATTCATTTGTCGGGGTCTATATATATATATAGGAGACCCCACCGTACTATTTATGTGGGTTAACACCAGAGTTGAGCATTAATGGACTAAAATTTTAATCAAGATTGATTGATTAATGTGTACGATGAAAAAAGGTAATCATTGAAAAATCGACGATTGATAATATTGTATATACCCAAAGAAATAAATTTGCTAAATAATTCCTCAGGTAAGCATCTTTAAAAACTTAATAATAGCAATTTACGAATATTGGAACGTCTTCATCTTGACGGGTCCCGTAAACCTGGTGTTAAACACGATGATTAGACTGCGGATCTTTATGTAAAATAAAATTATTGTACATCAATTGCAAGCTGTAAGAGCTAAATAAAAATTTATTTTGATGATTTATAATGATTTTTATATGTCAAAAATAGAATATCGGCATTGTTAAACTCTTTTAATCTTTTACCTGCTCTGAATTACACCTACTCATTTTTGTCAGAAATGCATAAAATCCGCAGTCTAATTATGATCAAGTGAAATTCAAGGTCTTGAGGTTTTTTTTTAGGGTGATCGGCTAGCTGTTTGTTTAACCTTATTCTATGATCCTTTTGTACTGAGAAGAAATATTTGTATACCGTTAAATTAGCCAGTGAACCACGAATATTAAATACATTTTCTCTGAAAAATTCCAGAAATCTTCATTCATGTTAATAATTTACCCCGGGATCCCGGTTCAAGCTGCGGCGTCGCGACGGTACAAAGGAACGCTCTTGAGGGAACAGGGGAAGCCACTTTATCTTTCCTCGCCGACCGAACGAACAAATAATTTCACGGGCCGTACCTCTTGTTCGGCGGCGGCGCCGATGGCGGACGGGGTTCACGGTTCGTGGCCGAGTATTTCAGAGTTGAAACGAATTCCCGGAACTTACGGATTCGATTATTAGTTCGCGACCAAGGGAAAGTCGGCGGGGGTTGGAACTTGCCACCTTCTTCGTCGGTTGGAGCCACGGCTCGAGGAATTGTGAGTGCAGGCGGCCGTGTGATTGCGAAGTCCCTGTGCCTGTCTCTCTCTCTCTCTCTCTCTTTCTCTCGCTCACTGTCGTTCGTTTTCGGTTCGACGCGAACTTCGCGAGAGGAGAAGCTCGCGCTAAGCGAATTCCAAGTTTCCGGCCTTTTCGGCTGAAACGATTGCGATACCGAGGAAGAAGTCGACGCTGAAGTGACTTTCGTCGTCGAGCACGTTACTGAAGAGAGCCTCTGAGAGCATTAACGTCGGAATAATGAACGATGTGTTCGACGACGCTGTTCGCAGAGTCGCCGGATTAAGAGACTCGTCTCCCCACTCTACCTTCCCTACGACGCACAGTCGGGCAAAGTGATGAATTTTGCGTAAAAATCTAAGAGAACTTTCGAGATAGAACGATGACTCTTGTTTTAAATTAAAGCTGAAATATACAGGGTGGGGCGCTACAAGCAGGCCACCTGAATAACTCGACTGCTATTGGTGTTAGGAAGAAATGCATCAGGCGTAAATGACGTAAAAAAAAAAAGTCTAACCGAAACATGCTATTGGATAAATCACAGTTTTCTGGTAATTCTGCAAGTTCAACGCAGATTTTCAAAGTTACAAAACGTTCCTGTCATAATCTCTCTATCTAATTTTGAAAAATCACTGCTTTATCACATTTCTATGGAAACACTTTTGATTTTTACACAAAATTTGTCATTTTACCCCACCGTGGGACGTTCCGTCCCTGTCCAGCATGTGTCACCACGTCACGTGGCTAATCCAGCACTGGCAGAGAGGAGGTAATCGCACTCCCCTCATCTGGAGACTTTGGCTGTTCGTTCCAGCGAGCCTCTACAGCGTGTGGAGCACCGGGAAATTAGTTGGATGTACCTAATAAAATATTAATCGACGCGTCCACACGGAAAGAGCGGCGCTCGAGAACTCTTCCGGCACGGTAGCTTTCAATCTACTACAGAAGATATATCGGGCCGCTTTTGTGTCGGGCTCGTTAAGCCCGCGCGCGCGAGCCTTTGATTCGAAATTCTCTGTGCTCGATATTCCGCCACTTAAACATTCAAAAGTTCCCCCGGCCCATTCGATCGCGTCTCCTTTTCTGCATATGGAATCGCGCTAAGTAGAATTTCCTATTGGTAAACGTCGTTCGCGCTGTTGCTGTCGCGGCTCGTTGTTTTTTTCCAGCGGAAAAATCACGAGCTTCTCCCGAAAAACGAGAGGGGCACGCGGTCAATTTTACATTTCGACGCGAGTGGACGGAAATTTCACTGGGATCCCACTTGCAGACAAAAACGATTTTTCCCCGAACCTAATGAGCTCTCCGAGCGCACGAGTGATCTTGAACGATCTCCGGAAAACAGAAAAAATCAGAAATGAAAGAACTCAAGGAATAATTTCACCGAATTTAATTTTTTCGCGTGGTAACAGAAGCAATTTCAACGACTATTCATAATCCAACGTAGAGCACGACCAACAAGTTCCCTGATACGTCATAAAACAAATTTTTACCTCGGCGAGGATATGCGGCCGACTCTAATAACGTCGATTCGTCTTTCCATCAGGACAGGCCCGTCGTCAGGAACAATTTACGCGGGGAACGAAAGCAACCGGGTAACCTTCGTTAGCTCGCGCCAATTAATAAAATGACGGAACGACACGGCCCTCGGGTGGCCATTAATTACCAGCGGCGACCGGGGACATTCCGACCTGAGAATCGAGCGAGACGCGTTCGCACTTCTACCTTTTTCAACCCCGGAAAACTCTTTTTCGCTCGAGTGTCCCTGTGGTGGACACTTTGATTTGTGCCGTTAAAAAACGGCGTGCTCACCGAGTTCTAAGAGTCTGTACAAGCTTCCAAGGTGTCTCTACAATATTATCTTGCTTATTCGTTTCTTACTTATTTTTTTATTTGGTTATTTTAATTTCACTATTATTCATTCCGCTATTAGATTTTAGTTGACCGAGGATTTTATGAAAGAGGGAAAACGTCAGGAGAAGTTAAAATGTTAGCACGTTATTTTGGACACATTAAAATTATTCAGAGTCATTGTTGTGAGGCTTTTGCAAATTGAAAATTTTCTCAGAAGCTATAATTAAATAAACAGTAGTCTAGTCGTTGCAAATGACACAGAACATTTCTTAATTTCAACTAATAATTTAATTTTGTTTAAGAAATGGATATTTTGAAACTATCAAACAAAATAAATGTATTTTAATTACCATTTCCAAATATTATTGATTATATATTATTTCGATTCGAATGTTAGAAACATCGAATAGGAAAAGGAAATTTGGGTACATTCACCCACCGAAATGTATATTTCCAGAAACTTCACAGAGGGCAAGAACTTAGTTCGGAAGCTAGTAATGGTTAAATTCCTGGCGGGTCAAGTAGTATGAGTTAATATACGTCAGACAAGGGAGTTTACGTAGAGAGCAGCACAATGGCGAGTTTTATGGAAATTCATAATCACCGTCGGCTACAAGAAAGTTCGCAGTTTGCGTAACACGTGAAGTTCTCCTTAATCAAGTAGCACGAATCGATACGTGTCAGACAAAAGCCTCTGGTGTAATAGTATCTGGGTTGGGGAGAATTTGGAATAGTGATAAAATACTGAAGTCTTCCCTTAAGCAAATACCATTTCAAAATACTATTAAAATTATAAAATATACATTTTAATCTTGTTTTGCAATAAATAACTATTTCTTCATGTAAAATCTACATCATATTTGGTGGAGGGGTTCTGATCCCGCATTGTCATTTCAAGAAAAATAATTTCTCAAATCTTGTGTCACTCTAAATCAGTGGTTTCCAACCTTTATGTTACTACACCTCCTCGAAAAAATTTTTTTCCGCGCTTCCCCCCTACCTTTTATTTTTTTAATAGATATAATAATATAATTTATATTTATTCGTAGACATTATGGTATGAAAATTCATTTTCATTAAATACTCTTAGTGCATCCCCCGGCAATAGTCCAGTTATAAATATAAAAAATTAATTTTCCCCCGCCCTTTCGCCTCAGTTATATAGCGGACTTGGACAGGGTGAACGAGAAACGTTAACGCCCGTCCACGGAAATGTTGTGTAAGCGAATAAACGGAAGAATTGCTCACCCATTGCGGGCGCGTAGATGTTCAAGTAGAGGCAGTCCTCGCTCTGGTTCCGTAGATGCGGCAGCAGTCTCTTCAAGTACTCGAGCCGGCCTTTCGGCATACGCTCCAGTGCTTCTTGCTCATTCGAGATGTCGGGCAGCTTTTGGGGGCAAACTGGACCGACCGAGTCCGATAATCTGCAAAGAGGGAGAGAGATTCGCTTGAGTCCGGTCATGCGTGACAACGCGGATAAATCGAACGCTGCGGCTTCGCGATTCGGGGAAAACCGCAACGAAGGAATGATTACTGGGGAATTCCGACCCTTCTCCTCGCCTGGTTTTACAATTAGATGGATAGGGATTCAAGCTCGCCCGAATGCCAGCCGAATGTACTCCAGTCTGGCTACGAATCGGCACATTCTACTTCTACCGGTGCACAATCCAACGGGTCACACAGGTTCGAGACTCGAGACTAGCTAGCTAGAATTTTCTTTTACTTTTGGCTGCAGACCAACCTCTGTTTACTTGGCCCGACGAATATATTCTACTCGTCTGACCACATACGGATACATTCTACTTACCCGATCAAACGCGGTCAGACTGATACATTCTACTGACGGGATTACGAGCTTTCATTTGAAAGGAAGGTTAATGGAATTCTTGTATCATGTAGAACTTGAAAAAATATTTTACGTTCAAGCTAAGGGGGTGGAAATAGCCCTCAAATTTGGGGTTGAAAATCTATTTTATCGAACATCTCCGAAACTATTGGGCCTAGACGAAAATTTCAAAGTCCAATTTGTCTATCTTTGAATGATGAATCTTTCAGTTTAAACTAATTTTTTAAAACATAATTTGTTTAACAAATATTTAAAAAATTAATTTCTGTTTTGCAAGACATTATAGTTCGTCATGAAAATTTGTATACATAGTCTACATAGCTTGATAAAAAAGATATCGATAAGCACGCCCGATTGTCTCAGGTGTCCTCGTACGAGACTCGTGGATACCGAGTTTCCAGTGGTCGATGACGCGATACGGAGAACAGTTCCGTCATGATTTCTTTATGTTCAGCGAAAGTCTGATGTATTCGGACGCATTTCTATTCCGAAGAGCAGCGCGGAATGACAGGGTAGTGGGTATGAAAGGGCATACTGGCTGAATACTTGAACGAATTTCAAAGGAACAGCTTGACATAACTTTGCAGGAAATATGCCGGCGGAATACGTTTAAGAATCCACGCATTAAGAGGATGCCCGCGAGCAGAATACGTTTCATGAGAATGAAACCACTTGTAAAATTTCATTGAACGCGCTATGGGGTCACTGTCGCCTCGGAGGCATTCGGACATGTCGCTAATTCTCTTGTTATCAGACAGAAACGATCACTTTCAGGAACCACGAAGTTGCTATCCCGTTTCATGGCGGAATACACACCTTGTAGGCGTTTCTATCATCCATTTTCATCAACAGGGCTGTCAAATCTGTTTTCTCTAACCGGTATCATAAGCTCCCTGTTTTCTATACTATCGCGTCACGTCACGATCGGCCTCCGTCGGTTGATACATGGTGGTGCAAAAGTGATGGAAGCGGCGATTAATCTACTCTTCCGAATTTATGCAAAGGACATTATTCACAATATTGTTTGCATTATTAAATATGTCGGTATCCAATCTATTACTGAACATGTGGGTATTGTACGAAATATTCTAGGTCGAATGAAACGTTTCATTTTAATTAACCTCTTGCCCTACAATATCGTGTCTGACTCGTGACGAAGATTCTGTGAACAGAGTCTAATAAATATGTATGCTGCTAATTTCATTTGAACCGAAATAAAATTCTACCTTGGCTTTGTTAATGCACAGCTATTGGAAAATATATTATACAAGCATACACACAGCCAATATAAGTTTTCTCATGTTTTACGAAATTATGCGAACTAGGAAAAAGTTATAATCACTGAAACCGTAAAATAAATTGTACGGCAAGGGGTTAAACGAGTTAGAAAAAATATAAATTTTTCGCAGTTAAATAAATTCTGTACCACCAGTGAATGTGCTAAAACAGTGATCGCCCTGTTAAGGGTATAAAAATCGCCTTTGCTTTTTCCTTCGTAATTGCGACCAATCAAAATTTAAAAAACTATTATTTACACATTAGCTAGTAAACTAATCCTTCTAACGTCTCAACGAAAAAGAACTGAAGCTGTTGGATCGAATTTTGTAAAAGTTATTCGTTTTTAAAAGGTTTACGAATATTTCGTACACCCACTGTGAATAAGAAGAGAAGGGGAAATTTCGAGCTTACCTGACTCCTTCCCACGGCCTGGGCGCCCTGGTCGGTGAGAATCTGTTCTTGCCGACCGGCGGGGTGGCGTACGGTAGCCCGAGGTAGACGTCGATTGGCTTGAGGAACTTGGCGCTCTCGAAGGACCGTATGACCCCCTGCACCTCGCCGTACCGGGTCTGAATGATCCGTGGATTGAGCTTGCTCTTGATCGAGAGCGAGAGGGTGGGCGGTGCAATCAGACAGACGAGAATCAGGAAGAGTTCCATCTTGCTCGGCCGGCCCTACCCCCGCGCTTTTCCGTTGCGATTAGCTTGCGACCCCGTAGCACAAGCGTGCGCGCCCGCCACGCACACACCACCACCACCGCACTCACACTCGCGAATATCACAGAGAGCGGGATGCACGCCGGAACCGCGCCGTTCCACGAAATCGGTATCGATCACCTGTCCCCGCAACGATCGCTCTTCATTTAGGCCTACTCGAGCGCCAAACGCGCGACACCCCGGCGAAAGCTTGCGGTATCTCCTGGAATTTCAGTTCGAATCGCTTTACTACACCATCTGCCACTGGCCCCGCACGGATCGACCTCTATCTGAGACTACCGGTGTCATAAACCAATTCCTAAATCGCCATAACCACGCTCAACTTTTTTCTTTTATAACGCTGCCTTAATAAAACTTTATTTGTCTTCGTAATGTGATACATACCTCGAATTTGGACATAAAATATCAAAGAGTCTAAGTTACCAACAGATCAAACACTCGATCTCTCTCATCAGCACTAAATCTCACTAACTCTTTCTCTCTCCCGCTTTCCCGGATTGGTTACGTGATTTCCCGTCATCCAGTGACGGCGCCGCACAGTGGGCAATTCGGACAAAGTCAAAGACAAAGAAGTACTTTCGATAGAAATGAGATAGAGCGATGAAATTTTTTTTAAATTCAAGCTGAAAAAATTGTACAAGTTTAACGAATTTTCTCAAGGTTAAAAAACGTTCGTACCATAATCTCCCTATTTTTCCCGTATTCTACAAAGTTTCAGCTTCAGTTTAAACAAAATTTCATCGCTCTATCTCATTTCAAAAAGGCTCGAATATAAAATTCGGAAAGGCCGTTCCCATTTAAAATAGGATTTGATTTCATTGCACTTTCTTAAAACTTGTCTACTAAAATTGGGAAATGCATAAACATCCAATGTCGTCTCGGATGACGTCAAGGTCTAAGGTCCACCTTGGCAAGGCGATTTGCTGGCACTATAAGGGTCCCTTGTGCTGATGACCCGTCAATCACAACGCAAAGCTAATTGAAACCCAGGAAGATCGAAGCGCCGAATAATAAAGGAGTTCCGTGGATTGAACGAATTTTAACTGAACTTAGCAGTCAGCGTAGCGCTTCGGCTTTATTATTTTAACATTCTTTCTAATCGCAGGGTCTTCCGAGTCATTTGAAAGTCGTTACTCCCCTCGATCGCAAAGAAGAGCACGATAACGCTCCGGAGGCGGCGCGTATCAATTCGATATCGATCATCGTCTAAGTTTGAGGGCTGATAAGACGTCAGCCCGAGTCCCGGAGCCGGTGAAGCGTGCTCGTACGCGGGACCATTATGGAAATCAGCAGTTATCAGAGTAGAAGGGAGAGACCGGCGTTCGTTATCGTGTAACAGGCTCACGTGCTCTTCGTCATCTACGCGCGGAAAACGGAAAAAGGAGATAAGACATTTGGGGCGTTATTCCTCGACGATCCCGGTTTTGCTTATCAGTAAAGCTACCCGGCTTTCCCTTCGAATTTATCCCCGAGGTTTTCGATCCCGGGATACTTCAAAATAAAGATAATCATTGTTTTCCGAACAGTCGAGCACGCTAGCGCGGGTCAACGACGACGAAGACGCAAGTTCCTTCTAACTAGCTGGTCTATCTAAATTATAAAACTGCACTCCGATTATACAACATCGGGAAAGTCAGGAATTGGTTTAGTAGCCGGGTCGAGGGTTTTCGTAACTTCGACGATATTGCTGAGAAACAAGAGGCGAAGAAGTTGGTTGATCTGATTTTACCATGAAATTCGATCATCGACTTCGGCGCGGCGGCACGCTGTTTCGGGACCAGTGTCAGACGTTTACGATTCGAGACGCATCTTTTGCTGGGACCTGTTCACGACTAGTTTCTCAATCGCAGCTCCATCGCGGTGGCCACGTGTGCGCGAGCCCCGACAGAAGTTTCGCCGCGCGAAAACAGCCGCACGCTCCCCAATTTCATTTACATGGCCAGCCACTCCGCCCCGTTTGGCCAACATGCACGCGTGTAACCACCGCTAATCCGAATCGAGATCTCCGTGGGCGAAAAACACTCCGCGGCGTCCGAGCTGGAGCTGTTCGGTCCTCTAAACATCCAAGTCCTGCAACAGAAAACGGGAACCTTCGTTAGAGCTTTGTTTCTGAGGGTGGCTGTGGGTATATGACTGCCCCAATTTCTGGAGGTTCCTGTAAAAGGGTGGTCCACCTAAATATCTCCTTGATTTAATGCCAACTGAAATATGCAAGGTAAAATGATCAACAAGAACAAAAATATCGACGACCTTGAAAACTCCGAAAAACATGCCTCGAGAAGAAAATAAAATTTGCTAAGCACCGATCTTGTGATATCATGCATCATACAAAACATTTCCTCCGTTAATAATTTTAATCGATGAAAAATAATATGCAGTTATCTTGAAATTTTTTTACAATCTTGAATTTCACCTACTCAATATTCCTATAAGTGCATAAGGATCCGTAGTCTAGTTCAACATCAAGAATAAGGGAGATATTCAGGTGACTCGATGGACCACCCTGTACAACCTCTCAAAATATTTTATCCGTAGAAAACATCAGAAACCGAATATGCACAGTGCGCGAAGCCTGTAGACCGACTGACAAGGTCTAGCTGATCAAAAGCTGGTCAGTGGCGCGCCTAACGAAGTAACCGGGCAGATCTTCCTCCCTGAAATAGGTTAACGAAGTGGACAGAGTGCTTCCACTTCGGCCGGGAAGTTAATGCCACCGCAAACACCGTGAACTCCGCTTTTTCCCCGAATCTCTTATCCGAATCTGTTAAAAGTGGGTCGGGTGATAGCTCATTTCCCTGGCTCCGTATCGCTTCGAAACTATCATCAACCTGGTCCAGTTCTTGGATAAGCATACAGGCCACGGAAGAGACTGATTCTTTCAGGCGGCTCAGTTAAATTTGCGCCGTGAAATAGGCTAATCGGGCGAGTTGCGTAACAACGTCAGTTATACATGCGGCCCAGGCCTAACGTGGCTATAGCGTTCGGGCTTAGTCGATTAGACAACTACTCAATAAGCGAGTTCGCGGCGTGGATATTAGCGGGCTGGCGTAGGCAGATGACGGCAGGCTGTGCTTAGATGCGTAACTGGACGGGATTGGAGGCGGCGAGTGGTACAGTCAATGATAGAGGAGGCAACGGAATGAGCGCGGGCTTCTCAGAGAATTACGTGCAGTCGCTGCCGCAGTCAACCACAGGCTGCACGGTCGATCAGGATGCAAAGAATCATGGCCGGGGCTAACCCGATTATGTGAAGCTGACCAGGCAAATCGCACGAGTCGATGCTTCCGGTTCGTGGTCGATTCCGTTTCGCGACCGCTCTGCAAGGGTATACCGTTGCGGAAGAGCAGTCACTTCGATAGAACTTGTTCTCTCGCGGCTGTTTCGTCATTTTCTAATCTACAGTTTGCTTCACAAGAGCGTACTCGCTGTATCTGCGCTATCTTCGAAGAAACTCTTAAAATAAATAAACGTTCAAGGGGTTCCCTAATACGCTTTCGAAGAGATCTCTTAGCATGTTCAAAACCTTCGAGAGTGAAAGAGGTTTTCTGTGAGAGGCAGTCTTTCTGTGTCGCCATCCAAAGGCATCATTACGTTGGATTGGCCATCTCAGTCTCCAGATTCCAATCCAATTAAAAACGTGTGGGCATGCATGAAGCGAAAGCTTAGAGGAAAATATACTCGCAGCGTGAAAAGTCTAAGTTACCAAATAAGAAAGATATGGAGGTCACTGCCAGTATCATATGCCGGAAAATTGGCAGAAAATATGCCAAACGGTTGCGAAGCAGTAATCACAAACGCAGGAGATTGGACCCACTACTAAGTAAGAGCGTAAATCCTCTATAAAGGCAAAAGCCGCGGGGGGATTCGTTTGCGTTTATCGTAGACTATTTTTTGAACTTCAAAGGCCGAGCCGAACGTAAAGAAGGACAGCGCGTGGAAAGAGACCACGCGCGGGCCTTTGACCTTTGAACTGTGCCGGCGACTGCGACTCTCCGCGTCTCTTTCTTTCCCATACGCTGTCCTTCCTCGCGCCCGAAACGTTCATCGTCAATTAAACCACTAAATACAGTTGAAATCATATCGTGTTTAGTCTTATTTTAATCAGAAAAGTTCCATAAATAATTTGATGAAAGTTTCATCAAAAAATAAGTAATAATAAAAAAGATTGAATATTGTTGTTACATTACACTCCGATTCTCCGCGTCGCATTAGCAGTGGTTCACACCGATATTCCCGGGCCGAAATCAGCCTTTTTGCGTCCATAGAAGATTTACTGTAGTATGCTTTAAATATACTTTCTATAAATCTTCTACATAAAGTTCGTTTCTTCGTAGATCTCGGGAGTACGCTCTTGTGAAACAGACGGTGATCCGTATAATTTTGTGAATGTCCTCTATTTGTTTGAAGCGAGGCTCGTCGTGGCTATCGGGTTCCCAATTGAACATATGTAGCGTTCCCTTAGAAATTAATTGAATGGCGATGAAGTTGTTCGTGCAATGTATTGTAAAGACACACGCCGACGAGTTTTGACAGGCGCGACTGCGTTCCGGCGAAACATGCGTGTGCAGTGCGCACCGGCTGTGAGAAGTTGCGGAGCTGTGCCTGAGGGTCGACCTGTTTGACTTTGCCAAGTAGTGATAATTGTTCCGGCAACGCAGACGATAGGACGCGAGACTTAGGACGGTATCGCTAACGCAGCTGGCTGACAAACACGAGCCCAGCTTTACGCTGCCTCGCACATTACTATGGCCCTTCGCGTAATCAAATTTCCGTGTACTCCTTATTCGATCGCTGAGGACCTATCGATGGAAGAGGCAAATAGGGACTTTGACATAAATACCAGGTACAGTCCCCGGCAGAACTGAACCAATGGAAACATTTTTTCGGAAACACTTGAGGAGAAATGAAATTATTTATGTGTTATAAATTTTCATTCGCTTGCGCTGAATTTAGAATTATAACAATATAACTGCCAGGTACAGTCAGCAGCAAGACTGAAACGGTGAAAACATTTTTCCAGAACTGATTTAAGAGAAACGAACGTATTTATGTTATAACTTTCATTTCTGTTACGTTGAGTTGATTCGTTCCAGTATTTTATTTCTGACTTTATTTTGCAATTATAATTATAGAATACGTTATGATTGGAAGGATTCAGACGGGAACAATAAATGTTGGTTTTGCCGCTTCTTCTGTGAAAATTGACGAAACACATTTTGAAGATTTATGTCAGTTACGTTACGTGCTGAAAATTTCATCGAAATCGGATAACGCTGCCACGAATTATAAATGGTTGAAGAGTAGCAGATCGAAATAATCTTAAAAGTTTCACTGCCTGCCACTTGCCTCAGCATCAATCAACGTCAATGAAATTTTTAACAGGTATTTAACCGCCGTAAATCTGTAAAATATTCGATTTTCATAAAAGTTATTGAAAAGTTGTGAAAACCAAATACAATTTTCTCGAAAATGTACGGCTTAATTCGTGGAACCGTCAATTATCGAAACGAAATTCAAGAACAATCTTGCTAGACTCTACAGGATGAAATCACTTTCATCTCCTCGAGTTGTTCTTCTTGGAAAGTTCTCTCGTAGTTGAAGAAGTGAAGCTGTTTTCTTCTCGAAAATTTTATAGAGTCAAACACTTCTGCAGAGTTTGAGAAGTTCTTTTCGTGACTCAAATTACCATGGATTTGAAGACTGAACTTTCCTCTTTATGGGGACCTCGTCAAATTTTATGTACGAATTTTACCGTTTTAATGGACTCCGAGGAAAATATGTGTCGCAGCTATTCCATGTTTGTGCCCATAATTACGAAAGTTGTCTAAGTCGTATACCGAGAGGGATGTTAACACTAAATGAATTCCATGTAATGTCGAAATAATATCGTAAAAATTACACTGAATTCATTTAGTTTGAAATAACGTGATGTGTGAAATTTTGACTTACACCACTTTGTTAATTATGGGCACATTTATGTCCACTGTATTTAATTAGACATTTAGTATATACATTATATTATTTTGATATCTTAGAATTTCTATTTAAATTTCTAATTAACTCTAAAAGTTACACGTAGAAACGTGAAACGATCGATCGTGGCTAGCTCACTTCTTAATTCTCAATCACTGTTTCAACTTATCGTTTAACAGACGTGTAGTCGTCAGCGGCGAGTAGTACAGCTCAATAAATATTGCTCCAAACACGTTCGCTGCCTTGCTACGGCTCACGGTGCCGTTTCTAATTGACTTTCGTTCATGCGGGCCAACGAGAGACCCTCCCAGGGACGGTGTTGTCACCGATAACAAGCGGCGCGATTTATCAGCATGTAGAATATCGCGATAAATCCCGCGTCAGCGTTCTTCTAATCCGTAGCGGCGCATTTCACGGTCGGACCAGACGGGACGCTTCGTTTTCTGCTTTCGATTTGACTCGTTACTGTTAATTGAGAAAGATTTCGCGAATGTCGCCCGAGATTTACACCTATCCCCCGTCAATCCAGCTACGGAAAATTCGTACAATATTTCGCAATTATTTGATGCTGCCCGGCACGGACTGATGGTCGACAGTACCGCTCGCAGAACGCGCCAGGAAATAATCAATGCAGCGAAAGATAGACCTCCCGGAGCGTATTCAGCGAACACACTCACATTCGTATATTATTTACGGCTTCGTTCTAATTTTTTAGCCTCGACATTTCTTCTTTATTCGATGATTTAATAAAATTTAAAGCGCCAGGGAGATTAAATGCAAACAGCACACTGATTAATTTTTCCCATAAATGCATCAAAAATCCGCAGACTAATTATAACGAACTCATTTCTAGATAAGACCGTAAACAATGTCTACCTAAAAAGAATTTACGAACCTCTGAAACAGAGGGATAAATACGAGGAAAACGGCGAACAATTTGGTAGTAGGTAACTTGTAGCAGTAAATTTGTCCGGGTACGGGACCAGTTCGGAGGACGCACGCATCTGTATCCACTGTTATAAACCATAACTTCCCCTAACTCGATTAACATGTAACCTGATAAATGAACGACGCGCAAACTTCTAAGTACCCCCGAGCCCCAAAATCGATGCAAATTGCGAGTAGACGTTGATGTAATAACTGTGTGATCGATACCGGTTGCCGCTCGCAAGCTTCAAATCGTCGAGCCTGTTCATAATTGAACGACTGCGCTCGACACGTAAAACTTCACCTGCTTATTTCACAAAAATCACAGAAACATGCCTATCGAAATTTTGCAAAAATTATGAACCCGAAGAAATAAAGTCGACTGGTTCCTTCCGTAAACGGAAAAAACATTGGTAACCCGTGATTTGATGTGAAAAAAATAAATGAAAGAATATGGTCGGAGGGACGAGCAGAACAAACGTGATGCACTGAATTGTAAATGAAAGTTGTTAAGGGTATCGGAGAATCAAGCATCAACGATACATGGAGCAGACAGAAAGTGGATGAAACGAACGTGTCCGACACGAAGTCGGACGGCCGCCGGTAAAGGAGGAAGTTGCCTGATTAGCGGTATTGTTCAGGAAACGGAGCGAATCCGTACGTTGTGGGACCATTGTTACTGTATTCGAATCTGGCCTGGCCTGGTTGCGCACGCTGTCAAAGAGGCAAATTACGTTTCCCAACCCCCGCCGTATATATATATATACTTGCGTACCCTTTCGAAGTGGCGATCGCGCGCGACCGCCGCCGAAAGACTGCTACCGGAATTCCGGCAAACGCAATTAGAAATTTGCCCGGAGGCCTCGGCGAAAATCGGCAAATGCTCGCCCCGTTTGACCGACCGGGGGTTTGTTTGATGTTACGCTTCATCGATTGCGTTCTCAACGCTACACAAACTCGACCGAAACCGATGTCGACACTTTCCATCAACGTTCGGAAGTTAGCGAACCCTTACAGTAACCGATTACCCCTGGCAGAACCGCAACGGTGCGTTTTAAATAGCGAATTCACTCCAAAGTGCGAACGCGGGATCCTTATAATAAAATATATTTTATTCGATGGTGTTTGCACGAGATCGTACTCGATTAATGATGTAATCGTGAACCCCCGCTGCGCTCGACGAAAAATCAATCTCGTGAGGGCTGGTTGGATTTTGTTGTTGATGTGACAGTGTGAACTGAACCACTTTAAGTTGAAGTTCACTTAATACTTGTTCGTATTCGTAAATTTACGAGTACAAATTGTCTCGTAATTTTATCGCGTCTTATTATACTCGTCAGGAGGATAAAAAGTGGCAAAGAAAGCACGGGTCGAAGCTCGACGGTGCTCTTAAAAAACGATGATGAAGTTTCTCTCCAGCCTTCGCATAAATGAAGAACAATCAACCTAGAAATATTCGATGGGGAGCCGTATGCTCGCGTCGTTCGCGGAGGGAGAAGTGAATTAGCGAGCGTTCATCCCTAAAACTGTGATACGATAAAGCTCGAAGATCGCAAACTTTCGAGCGTTCGCTCGAGAAGCTCCGCCGTCCGGAAGATATGTTGGTTCCGGGGGTTCTGTTTTTTTTTTTTTTCTTTTTTCATAAAACGGCGAATGTTGCGCTCGTAAAGTGGAAAGTTGTTGGCCGTTTAATCGGCGGTTTTTCTCCATTTAGATTTGAAATAACGGGCGCGAAGTGGCTCTCGACTAACTCGGGAACCCTTTCCAGCCTAGGAGATCGGCTAGAATATTACACCGTCGATTTATGGGCACGCGTTCCACCGATGAGTTTTCCGGGCCATGATCCAGGATTGAAACGCGAGCCGATACATCGCGAGTACTTGGCGATTCGAGAGGGGCACGCCACCCCCCGCGAAACTTTTCCAATTAAATTTCCACGATTGCGCCGACCCCGTTGCGCTCTTGTCCGCGAAAGAAGATAATGCCGGCTCATCCGGAGGGCCGGATGAAACTTTGCCCGCGAGCGGACGTCACGGATGATCGATGGCCTGCCCCCGTTTATTTCAACAATTTTTCTTCGCTTGTTAGAGTACTTCGAACAGTCCCGCGGGAATAATATTATCCTCGTTCTTGCCGCACAGCTCCGCCCACCCACCCCACTCTCCGCGAATTTTTGAAGGATCGACTTCAATTACCTTCGTTACTTCTGTTCACTTCATTCATACACTAATTGGCTAATGTACAAAATTTATACGAATATCGAATTCCCACAAAACCGACTTCTCCGGTGTCCATGTTTCGGTACAGCTGGTCAACTTCGACGTTTTACAATAAACAAAGCACAAAATTAACTCCAGAGGCTAATATCATAGAAAATTTAAACGCTATTTTTATCATTGTAATTATTATCTCTTCATGCATTTATAGAAAATTTTTTAAATTGAAGATGCCAATACATGATTTCTTCTCTATTGAAATCATTAAGGGATGAAATAACATTCGATTTAGTTTCTGTTTCTGGCAATCGTTGCATAAAGAAACTGTCTATTTATTAGTATTGTATATATTAATATAGACCTAAGTGCACTCTCTCAAACTAAAAGTCTCCATCGGGACTTTCTAAATTAAAAGAAGAAAAATAGAAGGGAATGAAATATACCGGCTACGGTAACAAATAAATAAATCGAAACTGTGCAGTTTTTCAGTTTGTTTGATATTGATTGAACTGCAAAGATATAACAAACTAGAATAACAGAATATAGTTTTATTCAGGAACTATAATTTTGAAAAAAATAGAACGAATAATACACAAACCAGAAAAAAAATGACCGATGCTGCTGCGTTATACTCTCACTATCCAAACTAAAATGATTGGAAAGTCTGTGATTAAGGATGTTCACAGAGGCTACTGAAAAGCATCCAGCGTGGAGATCTCCATCGAGCAAGAGAAGTCTCAAATTATCCCTATTGACCACGGAGTCTCCCCAGTGACCCAGAGTTTATGGAGACACTGTGGGTATCTTCAGTGACACCAAAGAGTCTCTGAAGTCATCATTAAGTCACACAGGAATCCCTCTGGAATTCCCGGATTTTAGATTGGAACCCGATAATACGAGATCTAATGTTCCTTGGTATTTTTGGACTTGATCATAATATCAGTATTTTATACTAATTTGTGATACGAAGGTTACCCCTTGCCTTACAATATCGAGTCCGACTCGTGATTAAGATTCTGAACAGATTCTGATAGAAATGTATGTTAACAATATCCTTTAAACCGAAATAAAATTCTAGTTTGGTTTTATTAACAATAAACTTACCACAAAAGCCTCAAAAGTAACTGGTATATGTTCCCTTATAAAAACGACAAGTTTGACATTATTTAGACTTTATGTGGCTCCTATTGTAATATGTGCACTACCAAAGATTATGAACTCAGTTTTATATTACTTTTCTAATTGTAAAATAAAAGACCTGGAACCGGTCGGATACAATGACCTATTATGAATGTCATTCAAGGTCATTCACTGGAAAGCTCGAAAGACATAAATTTTTTTTGTGTAATTATTCCAAGAATAGAATTGTTCCTGGACCTTGAGTGGCAATCTATGCAAAGGGTTGTAGAAAACGATGGTAATAAAGAGCAAATTAAAGGTAAAACGGTATCAGGACGTTCGCGACGAGCGAGAATATAGTTCTGGTGGAAGCTCGATCGTGGCAAACCCGGTCGATGGGGCGGAAGATGCGGGCTGCAACGAGCCCGGGACAGCGGAGGGCCATAAGACAGCACCGAATAGACGCTTGCCGAGGAGATTCCCTGCAGAATTCGATTGTTACGCGGCATAGGGAATATCGATTTGGTGTCGGGTGTTCAGACCGGGCCTCTTCGACGACAAAAGAAACCAGAAAACTCTTCCCCCCATCTTGCCGCATGGGGGAGGTAGCAGACGGTGGTGCAGTCGACGTGATCGACATAGATGGCCGAAAGCTATTGTTCGACGTTGTCGTTATGCGCTGCAGTTCCTTCCGCGTGCAACGCGGTAGAACGCCTTGTACCGGGGTGCATGTTCTCCGTTCGACTGTGTGCGCGCGGGTACGTTTTACTGTATGCCGGCAGCATCACCGTTTCCCTGGAATCGGGGGGGGGGCAAGATTTTCCGAGGTCGGCAGAGAGCTACTCTGTGAAATTCCTGCGGGATCAGATGCCAATGGGGTTCTTCCCAGCGATTTGGAAACTGTTTTTAAAATGGGGAGCTCGCAAATGGAGCGGACTGCCTCCTGATCGCCCGTGCCCTTAATTCGACTTCCCGGTTATCGTCGCGGCCCACCGGTTCCGATGTTTAATGTACACTCCTATTCATAAATCACAGGACACTCGTTTATCTTCGACGAAATAGTAATCATCCCCTTGCCGTATTTTAACGAGTCACACTCGTTTGCAACAAAGTTCAACAAACATGAATGCCATCGCTTTCTTTTTAGATTAAATAAACTTTGATTCGTTCGCGCAATCAATAGACTGCGGGTTTTACGCATTAATGGAGAAATTAGCTGGGTGAAATATAATACAATAAAATATTAGAAAAATTGACGTCATTAAGGGATGAAATGAATTTTTATGTAACTCCTGTTTCCTACTAATGATGAAGAACATTTTTACTAGTAATCAATATTTAAGAATTCAAATAAATGCAGCCACACAATAAATAAAATTTTCTTTTCTCCTCTGCGACATTTTTGGGGATGAAAACGTTTCAATCGTTGTAAACGTAAAGAGAATGACACGGCAAGGGGTTAATAACGAAAAATCGTCTGAATCCAAATTTGAATGGGAGTCCGGTGACTTATGGACGCGAGTTGATGATCGCATCAAGTCTCATATGGAGCGAGACCGATAGAATGATCGATCCGGCGACGGGATTCTTTTCCGAGCTCGAAATCCCCTCGTCGCGATATTCGTTGACCTACACCACTGCCTGCGCATTTCGGGTCGCGTGCTTTTTAATCAGAAGCAAGTGCACGCTTTGATCCGGGTCTCCACTGTCCCAGATCGAGCCTCGTAAGACGGGCGCACCGCGGAACTACCATTTTGTTTTTCGCCTGGGACGCAATCAGCAAGAACGAATTTAGGGGTGAGAAATGTTCCGTTCGCCGGGGCGATAATAATCCACCGGAAGCAGTTATTCCGCCGGCTTAGGCGGGAATCGTCGCGCGAACGGTCCGCGACGCCATTTTCCTGGCGATTCTTTCCAATTCCCGGTCCGCGAACGATTTAATTCGCTGGACAAAAGGCGAGACCCGGCAAGAAACGTGCACGCGAGTGCCGCCCCGGGAACGTCGCCGGCAAGTTTCAAGAAGGGGTGGCCACCCCCCGTGGAATCCCCGGCCGCCAATTCAGGGCGTTCTCGACCGAGCAACGACCACACGAGCTCGTACGGCCAGCAGATTTTCGAGAGAGCCGCCCCGTAAGCTCGCTGAATCCAATTCGCGGAAACAATAATAGCGAACTCTCGACCGCTTTCGCAGGTGTCCGACCGGCCCCGTGCTCGCCGGAAACTGCCTCGCGAAATGGCCACGGCTCGACAGGGTTATTGCCCGGCCGAGAATATTATCTTTCCCCCTACGTGCTCTCCGCGGCTTTTCACTTTCCTCGCGGCTCGTTGCGCTGTCGCTGGATCAGAGTGGAACACCGTGTACACAGTTTTCTTTCGATGTCTCTATCGAAGTAAGAAAATCTTTACAAATAAGAACACCTGTTTCGTGGAACGTTTCTGGCCACTTCATGGACTGCCAGACAACCTTATGGGGACCCGTCAAGTCTCGGCCAGCTCAGCGACAAACGCAGAGGTACCACCATCCGATATAGGAAGACAGCCGGTCCCCAGCCATCGCCTTATATCGAGAGAAGACTGCACTATATTAAGTTAAGATTTCGTATATGCAAGATTTACCGAGCACTGTGACTATTCTACTTGATAAACATTTATAAAAAAAAGCTTTTTACCGTTCTGGCCGCGCATGCGCGAGAAAAGATGCCCCATATCGGAACTATCGTTAAAATTAAAATTCTTTCTTCTCCTGAACGCACAGTTTTTTAAAAATTTCTTTTATGATATTGCATTGTCATCCAGTTCTGAGCTTACAGTTTCAAGTCTCTAGCTCATCGGGAAGTGGTTTAAAATTCGATTACAAGATTTGTCGCATACAACGACAACAACTCGGCAAGCTAATATAAGCGTGGTAATGACCGTGTACGATATTGTTATAACTCCATCGACGGCGGAGTCAACTGCCAGTGGTGTTTAGCTATTTCCAGAGTGAACGGTTTTTCGGGTCCCTGAAAAATTGCCGACACTGGCTGCGGCGTGGGGCAGGAGAGAGAGGGGAGGGGGCGAGAGGTGCGTCACGGTGTTTCTCTGCATGCTTTATATCGGCTCTCGGGGGCGGATGACGGTGAAAATTGAAATTCCAGAGTGACGGGAACTCGTCCGTTCGTCAGAACGGCGTTATTTATTCGGCTGGCCGTGAAAAATGTCCAGCTGGCCCTTCCGCGGCGCGCGTTTAATCCGGGCCGGAGCAATTAAACTGTCAGCCCGAAATTAATCTGCCACTTGTTTGCTGGCCTGTCATCGGACGCGTCTTTTGTGTACGTCGTGACAGCTGATTGGTTCACGGTCCCGCGCGAATCGCGTCGGGAAAGGAAGCTTGACAAATGGAACACGGCCGGATCCCCGGTCATTGTTCGGTGAAATATTAATATAATCGTGGGCTCGATCGAGCACGCGCCCCGACTCTATTACTTTTAAACCGGCCAGCGGGGAATAGGTCAGTGACGAGAAGGGGCACGACGACGACGACGACGAGCCAGCTTTCACTTTCACTAGCGCGACACTATTATTTGACAATGTTCAAGAATTGTTCACTGACCTGCACTCCCCGCTTCATTCACAAGGTAAACGATTTTTCCACCGACCGAATGACGGCTGGCCGTAGCCTGATCGGTTTTACTGCTCCATCGATCACCGACTGCCTACCCACACACATACCTCTGTGCTAAATACTATCCGCGCATACTGCACCGCTTCATAAGAACCCGCTCCGGCGGCCCAAATAAATGATGCATTACTCTAATTATTCGGACGACAGAGATTTTACATTTTGTCCCACTTTCCCGTCACTCGTAATGAGAATGACTCCTCGTTAAAATGTTTGACGACTTTTTTCCCCGTGATGCAATCGCGGATTTTATTCGCAGTCGAACGCCAGTCGACCGATTGTTGTTTAACGCTATTAATAGACTGCGCGGGAAATAAATATTGCGGCAATTTAGAAAATACGGGTAAAAGGACATGTTTCTGAATTCGCGTAATGATTTTATTGGTTTAAACAGCACTTTGTTTAAATAACTCGAATTTTATGGATTTACGATAACAGTTGGTGAATCCATAAAATCCAATCGATCGCTGTCGCATTTGTAATAAAAATGAATTAGTCAATTACAAGCCTGCAGATACATTAAAGGAATTATTGCGGCAATTTTGAAAATAGCGGTGGAAGGATATGTTTCTGAATTCGCGTAATGATTTTACTGGTTTAAACAGCACTTTGTTTAAGTAACTCGAACTTTTTGGATTTATGATAACAGTTGGTGAATCCATAAAATCCCATCGATCACTCACGCATTTGTAATAGAAATGAATTAGTTAATTGCAAGCCTGCAGATACATTAAAGGAATTGCAATGTTTTTATTTTCGCGTAAAAACCGACAGACAAATAATAATTTTTGTCTAGATAACCGACTTCGTTATCGTTGCAACATTTCAGCTTGTCAAATATTATCAAGCAACAGCGAAATCAAAATTTGAATAATGTTCGGCGTTAATTTTGGTTAGCTCTTGTTCAAAATTTCTGAAAATTGCGTATAAAAATGGGAATTTGCATAAACATCTGCAGGCGAATTATGAAATATGTGTCGCACATGGATTTGCGATTTAAATCACTGCGCAATTAATGTTTAATACGTGCACGAATGTATATTTACACGGTTAATGAAGTATTGTGCAATGAATTTGATGATTACTGTAAACTGAATACTAACGACGCGACCGCCATAGTCCGAACTGAGTATTGATCTGGAAATATCTTAAATGATACAGTGTTTCATATGACTGTAACATTTAACGGTACGTTAATTTAACTAAACTTAATCAATTGAACATTTCCGGTTGGTCGCGCCTCAAATGCTCGAAGCATTACCGGGAATGAATAAATGTTGGAAAGAAAGAAATTCAATAGTAAAATTTGTTGAACCCAGGTTGCCCACGACGGATTCAGAACAGAATAAATTTTGCCACTGCATTGTGAACAAACAAGTACAATAAATAATAGGAATAATCTCACGTTTTGAGATTTCACCCCACAGGAGGGTAGATTTTCGAGTTCCATCACCCTCTGGACTTATTTCCGCTCGGTATTTCTAAGTTCTCGATCGACTCAAACGATATCTCTTCCCGAGACAATAATCTCGCGGAGGAGACGCTGCAGGTCTCTTTTTCCCCGGTCTCCGCCTCGATCGAGCGATTTTCCACGACATAGAAGAATCGCGGTCGCGTGCATATTTTAGAACGCGATAAGGAGATACGCCGCGGAAGAAAAGCTCGAGACATCGAGCTCGCGTAGTTTCTTCCCGGTGAGAAAAAAGCGAACTGAAAAGATGTCAACCGGCTTTCTGCCTCCGCGAAATGGGCCGGGATAAAATGTGCTGGGCGACGGACGGGGGGCGTAGTGGTTCTCGCGGTTATGGTCATCGGGGATGCTGCTACAGTCGCCTGAACAGATCTCGACAACCGTACTCGCTGTCTCGATTTTCGTCGAACTTGCCGGCGATGTTCGGCGAAGCACGTTCGGGAAACGGATCAACAGACCGTTGAAGCGGATCTGCGACGAGGGAATGAACTTCTGTGGGAGTCTGGTGCCGTCCTACCATCTGACGTTCGCGTAATTTCGCTATAATGTATGCGGCACGAGAGAGAGAGAACTCGGAAGCGCCAAGAAAATCGTTTAAACTTCAGGGACACGTCCCGCGTCTGGCAGAAAATAAAATTCGTTAAAAGAGCTCGAACCGTTCGCTGATTTATTACTGGCTATATCTACCTCCGAGTGACTTTGAATCGATTATCGCGTGGCCGCTTTCACCAGCTTCTGCTCAAATTAGTTTCCCAGCTCTAATTAATAGTTTAAAATGAGTATGAAACATTCATTTAAAGAAAGTTTCGGAAATGATTGATATCCCACCCGGGAGTGATGAAAGTTTTTATCCGGGTGAGAAGGGTCCGTGATGAAAATTTGTTGGGAACTGTTGTTTTAGTACTTGACCGTCCCTCGTGCCGTTACGACACGTTTTTCTTCCGGCTTGTTGATTTATGTGGAAAATTGTTAGTTTTCTGTTTACCTGGGAAATCATTTTACAGCGGAACTTCCACACTTTTAATGTTATTCGCAGAATAGTTGAAGCATCGTTACAGGGATTGGTCAAATCGAATTGGGAAAACGAGAGACGTTCGGCAAACAAAATGAATTTTTCAAATTGCCAATATAGACACACGCAAAAAAATGTTGGAAAAACAACGTTCAGTATTTTCCCTGCAATTCCGTCCAATTGCAATTTTTCCGAAATCCCTTCTCGTCGTGTAGTGGAGACTAATTGTTCTAACCTCTCGAAACACAAAATCCAAGAAATTTCTTATTATCGAGAGACCGACGATCTTCAAACCGTCGTAATTCCGTAAAAAACAATAGTACAGCAACAAACTTGGTTTCATTTTGAAGCTCGAGGATTCTACTTTCGCAGAGCATTGTTCATTTTCCCCCATCACATTTCTACACGATGTAGCGGACGAAAAACTGAAGACCCGTTATCCTCGAAAATGTTCAAAATTGAAACTCCTATAAAAACATTAAAAAATTTTACTCCTGAATGAATCCTCCACAGGGTCGAAGAACGAAGCCTCCCCTTTCCAACGAATTCTTAAAAATTCACGTACGATTTTTTTTCATTGTTCTGTGCAACAATAACGCGGCCCTAGTTCGATGGAAAACGAATTGAGGGGAATACTTACCCCCTCTCTGTCAATACCGTATTAGTCACTTGACCATGGCCAGTGGCGCACCCAGGAGGGGAGCGAGGGGGCCAAGTCCCCCCCAAGAAAAAGAAATTTTAGCTTCCAAAATTAAAATCGCGAAATAGCCCTGGGTACGGTTGACAGATATTTTGACTAAAAAAAAAAAAGTTACGCAAAACCTAGGGCTGGGTTCAACTCGCCCCCCCAAAATTACATCCTGTGTGCGCCACTGACCATGGCATCGTAGAGGGGGAAAACAAGTCTTAATCTGGCGACCGTGACGGTGCAGCTGCGTTCCAACACACCTTATTAAATTTAAGAGCTTCTCAGATTCGTCGTCTGCCTAATTGCACCGGTATCGACGGTTCGACAGTAATTAATAGTGCCTCCATTGACCCCCGCATCGAGTCTGTCTCGCGAAAGCTATTGTTCTCACAAACACTCTGCCCCTTTATTCCAATTAATTTACCATTTCGCGAAACGCCAGTTCATTAAAAACTGCTCGAAGACCGTTCGTCGCGGCGTCTTAATCAACGGGGGGCGGTGAGACGGGGGGGGCGGGATGGAGCTGCCGAGGAAACATCGTGACATTCGATCGAAAGGGGGTGCGCGACTCGAACGCGATCCGCTCCTCGATAATCGATCTTGTAAGCCTGCTCGTGTTTGCGCGTTGCGTACACAATGAAACTGTTGACACTTCTGATTGCCAGCTCAACACGACGATCTCTCGCTAAGTCGATTCCCCGGATATACCGAGGCAGGCAGCATCTTCAACGAGAGTCACGCTCGATACGAAAACAGTTTCTTTCAATTTGCGAACCGGTTTGCGAACGGGAAACGAGACGACCATCTCTTGGTTACCGTTCAGATGAGCCCCGGTGCTCGACGAAATTAGCAGAGGTCTTCTTCCCAGTCCAAGAAAAGGGAAAGAGAAGCGGCAAGTACTTGAAATAAACATTCCGGAACTTTGTGAACCTACTCGGGAAAGGGAGTTTTGTTTTTCTGGGAAGGGTTAGGTTATTTCGCCTACCTCGAATACTTTATATAGGTGTGGGTTATATTACGGGGAAAATGTTAGTCACGAGGTTCTCGTGTCCCGGAAATGTTCCTGAGGTTATTTGAAGATATCTTGAAAAAGTTTATGTAACTTGACTATTCATTTTATTCAGAATAGAGACTCTGCGGATCTTCATGCATTTATGAAGAAATTGGTTCGGTGAAATATAAAACCGGAAAAGATTAAACAATTCAAACAAAGTTGTTAAGGGATGAAGTCAATTTTTATACTATTCCTGCTTTCCAAAATCGATGCAAAACATTTTTTTTTTTTTTGCGTGAAGACCCGCAGTCTGATTATTACAGAAACGAGTGGATGAAATGCAGAATAGTGAAAATACAGGGTGTGGTGCTACAAACAGGCCACCCGAATAACTCGACTGCTATTGGTGTTAGGAAGAAATGCATCAGATGGAACTTGCATAGTTTCGAGGAGGCATTAATCTGATGTTAGTAGCTTTTTTGTAGGTGGACGCGTAAAGGACATATGAAGGTCAACTTAATTTTTTTAAATGGAATGAGGTATTTTTTAATACATCAATCGATGCAGCTGGACATTCGTTATAAAAAAGTATTAACCCATGTATGTCGAAAAGTTAGTAGTTCAGTAGATATTTCAATTTAAATAACTCTAGTACGACCGCAATGGTATTTGAGAGTTATATATATTTAAATTGAAATATCTCCTGAACTACTAACTTTTCGACATACATGGGTTAGTACTTTTTTATAACGAATGTCCAGCTGCATCGATTGACGTATTAAAAAATACCTCATTCCATTTAAAAAAATGAAGTTGACCTTCATGTGTCCTTTACGCGTCCACCTATGAAAAAGCTACTAACATCAGATTGATGCCTCCTCGAAACCATGCAAGTTCCATCTGATGCGTTTCTTTGTAACACCAATATCAGTCGAGTTATTCGGGTGGCCTGTTTGTAGCGTCTCACCCTGTATTAGAAACATTGGAGTGGGTATTGTTTTGCGAGATTTAACAGGTCGCAAGGAACTGTGTCGGCTCCAGCGCGGTCGTAAAGAATAATGGCGAAGATATCGCGTTAATTATTTATCGATTCGAAATCTGACGGTTCGAGAGCGTGACGCAGTATTTCCATCGCGCTGCACGGTCGGGCGTCGGTGGATTATTAATTGCCCCCGCACGAGTTCTTGTTGTCGGTCGTCTTGGTAAATAATGGACGATGGCGCGACGAAACGCGCGTCCCGTCGTTAAGAATGGACGTCACGTCTCGGCGGATAGGTTCCACGAATAACGGGAAATGTGGCTTAATTAATCACGCGATTTATTACATTTTTCCATTATTTTTCCCCGCGGCCGGTGAGCTTTTGTGCGAAACAAAGCGCCCGGACCCGGGCTTTGTCCGCGTTCCCAACCCGGCCCGCTCGCAAAAAAAAAAAAAAAACGAGACCTGAAAGAACCATCGTGGTTCGAGTTAATTAGATGCTAGCTACAGGACACCGGTGATTTTTCTTGGTTTAAATTAAACGCGCGTCGCGACCCCTACGCTGCCCCACCGGTTTCGTCCTATTCCGTGCCGTTTAATTAATGTTTCGACGAACCGGCTTGTTCAACGACTTCTCGCGCTGTCTTTCAGCCCGCGGGACCCGCAAAACGAGGAACGATATTCGCGAAATTACACGGAATCGCTCCTTTTTGTTCAACCCGTTGTCCGTTTTAGAAAGTGTCGCGGAAGTACAGACAAAAACCTCACCTATTAGCGGAACGATATTTCCTTCGAGCTTTGTTCCACCACTGCATTTAACAGTGTTCAGTAATTACTTGAGAAACACAGAACGCAGTACAGTTTATACGAAACCACAATATACGAAACAGTTTATACAACTGTCCATCTGAATTGCAACAAACAGATTTCAGAACTGCACTGTGTCTAGGGTAACCAGAAATGCTTTCCTTTTTCCTGTGTAATCCAGTAGATTTAAGTTACAAAATGCCAAAAATCCAAGTTGCAATCCTAGGAGATCATTGGTTCAAACGTTACGAGTGTTCAAACTTGAGCGACTTTCAGCGTTTTTGACAGGCGAGGGCGCCGCCATATTCGAACTTGGATTTTCGGCATTTTCAAGGTACAGTTTATAACCAATTACAGATAGAAATTTATCGACTCACAGTTTACTATACACGGGGCGAATCACCTCGGATGCACCTCGAATATTTTTGTTGCTTTCAAAGATACGTGAAATGTCTCAAGATAACCTTCACCTTTTTAAACACCGACTGTTCTCGAGAGGAAATTGCTAAGGGTCACTCACTTTACTTCACTTCACTTCACTTCGCGACGTAAATACTAGCTGTATTGTTGGTTAATACGCAGATTATTACACGTGCGTCCGACCAGCGAGAAAGCTCAACCATAACTGCCTGCAGGGGACACGTGGCTGCGCGGCAAACCTGCGCCGATCGGTAACCCTCGATCATGCCCTTTTTCCCCCTCTGTTTACCGGATTTGTGCCTCTGGGTCGTCGTGACCAAAAAAATGTACATCTCAGCAGTTTTAATAGTTTTAATTGTTCTGATATTTCCATTATTTTATATTACGCTGAATTTTGTCACCAACGTATCAAATCCACAGAGTCTAGTGAAAATAAAATAAGACGCGTATTGTTTATATTCTGAAATTACCAATTATTTAACAATACCTTCTGCACGAAATTAATTACAATTTACACATGTCAATCGATCTAATTAATATCGAGTAAATGTTCGAGTACACACGCTTTTCACATCGAGTTATAAAGTTGATGAGAATAAAAGAACATTTGAAAAAACCCTCTCCACACTCCGACTGTAATTTTGCTTACGCAGCAAAGCTGGTAATAAATCTGGCACACAAGCCCTACTTCCGAATCATCAACCCGTTCTAATGAATTCCTTCTTAATTCTCAAAATTCTGCTTTCGCCAGGCAGACAACATTTATCTGAAGTGTAAACGTTACGGATGGCCTACATATCTTGCTTACCCAGAGCAATGAATTAAAGCTGGAGAGTGGTCCGTGCTTGCAACGCTGCTGCGCTTCCACTATGTTTATTCTATCTTCCGTTTTTTGGTTCCACCAGCGTGTTATAACAAATATACCAGATTTATGGAACCCCAGGCCCTTTCCACTCATTTAAGCCTGGTGGATAAAATTAGAATCTCGATTGCTAGAGGCGAATTGCTAGAGTCACTTCCATCCATTTCAATATACAGTTCGTTTGCCCGTTTAATTTCTTTACAGAATACATGTATGGTATACAGTGCGGGACAAACGAACAGGCCATTTGTTACTGACTGCAATTTCCACTAAAATGTTATTTTATTTTAAAGCATGCTCCTGAATGCGCGTAATGATTTTTACTGGTTTATATAGCGCATTATTTAAATAACTCGAATTTTATGGATCTATAATAACAATGGTGGATTAAATTAGAATCTCAATAGCGAATTGCTAGAGACATTTCTCTGAGATGAAATTTTATTTTAAAGCAGGAATGAAGTTTTTATAAATATCTTGTAAAATATAATGGGAGCGCAAGAATAGTTGTCTTAGGCTATGTTTATTCTTGGGGGCATTCTATGTTTTCCCGCGCGTCTCGATCGATATAAATGAATGGGGCTGTATAAACCACACGCGCAAAAACCACACGCGCAAAAAGCCCACGCGAAAATGAAATTTCCGGTCAGCGATTTACAATCGGCCAGTAAATCCAGACCGGTCGTAATGTACGTGACCGCGCGGTATAATTCAAGGAAATACTAATTGTGCTCCACCGGCATCGACGCGGTAAACTTATCTGCTGCTGGCTGATTTTATGTAATTAACCGATTCAACGGCAGCCAGAAATCGATACTACCGTAGAGACCGTGAGAACTCCGGTAGCTAATTTTGCGTTATTTGAATTCGAGATCGAGTGCACCTCGTCAATGTTGCAATAGCAACAATTTTCACAGAAAATTTTTCACCGTATTGCCTCTGGGAAAATGACTACCACGTGTCCTGCTAATTGAAAATATTCAATTCTATCTTACAGCCAGATGAAATCTTATTACTCCCACTCTACGTCTTTGTCATGCGTGCGTCACAATGTCACGTGACTACTACGGTTAGAGAAGGGGTAACAGATTCTCCTGAATTTACGCGAATTCCCCAGGTCTATCGTCGCATCGGTAATCTAATTTTCAATAATCTTTCCGAGTTCCCCCGATAGTCCGGGGAACTTGGAAAGTGATCAATCTCGTGTAATATTCCATCCTCAATATTCCAATAGCAACAATTATCACATAAAATGTTTTTTAAATAGAATTTTTCATAGAAAATTTGAAAATATTCAGAGAGAGAGTTCTATCTTAGAGCCCCAGATTAAGTCGTATTGTCCCCACTCTGCGTCTCTGCCGTGCGTGTGTCACAATGTCACGTGATTGCTCCGATCAGAGTGGGGGTAACAGATTCTCCTGAATTTACATGAATTGCCCTGATCTGTCGTCCGTAATCCAACCGATAGTCCGGGGAACTTGGAAAGTGATCAATCTCGTGTAATATTCCATCCTCAATGTTCCAATAGCAACAATTTTCAAAGAAAATTTTTTTGCCGTATTGCTTTCGGGAAAATGGCTTCCACACGTTCTGCTAGTTGAAAATATTCAATCTTAGAGCCGGATTAAATTGCATTGCCCCCACTCTACGTTTCTGTCGCGCGTGCATCACAATGTCACGTGACTATTCAGGTCAGAGAGGGGGTAACAGATTCCCCTGATCTGTCGCCGCATCCGTAATGTAACCGATAGTCCGGGGAAGTTGGAAAGTAATCAATCTCGTGGAATCGATAATCGAAAGTGTGCAGGCAATCGATCAGTCGGAGGGGTAGCATCGGTGGTTCTCGGGGGAGTCTTTTCTCTCCAGAAGACGGTGCTGCGGTACGTGACTCGGTGTCTCGCGAGTTTCTTCTCTCGGTCGGGTATTTCGCCTAATGAGCCAGAAGGATCTAGTGGCTTCTCATTAGGCGGCGCAGAAATAGGCCGTTTCTGTCTCACGCGTCTCGATGAGCAGTGCCGTGTCCCAGCCTGGATCCCTCGAGGAAACATCTCGCGTTCCATCGGCCATGAACTCTCTCTCTCTCTTTCTCTCTCTCTCTCTCTCTCTCTCTCTCTCTCTCTCTCTCTCTCTCTCTCTCCCTCTCCTGGTTTTCATTTCCGGAATCAATGATTCGGCATTGAATCCCCGGTATCCTTGACCGGTATTCTATTCCAGGAACGCTTCTACCACCGGCGAAACTAATGATCTCTGCCGCGGAATGGAATTAATTGCGCACTCTTTCGGCCACGGTAACGATAATGATACCTAGACGAGGGCGGTTCGCCCGAATACCAAAGGCAGCCCCGCAGAGACGAATGTAAATTGGATCAAACATTATTCTCGCCGGCAATTTTCGCCGGCAACACTCTCGTCTGGCGCCCCGGTATGCGCTCTCATCCACGGAACGGCGTAATCGTGGCTGGCTCGAGCTGTAGCTGCGTAGTCGCTGCGTTAACACGATGTTCCAGATGCACTTAATTGATCGTTACTATCGCGGGAATTACTTCGCGTTAAGCTCTTAGAACTTATTCGCCGCTGGGATACACTTCCCGGTAGTACGCGAAATGGTAGTCTCCAATTCAACTCCGCGACAATAGAAACAGTAGAAACAACTCCGGATCGATGGAGATCTGGAAAATTATATTTTGGAGAAATGTCCTTGACTTCGGTGTTGAAAGCCAAAATTGATTTTCCATTGCGTCGCATAATACTCGCCACGGGAAACCTCGGAGGATCCATAGACCGCGAATGAACCGGTCTCTTGAAAGGCTTCAATGTAATTACTAGACTGCGGGTCTTTATGCAAAATAAAAATTGTCTGCATCGATTTTGCGAGAAATAGAAACTAAATTGATTGCTATTTCTTCCCTGAATGATTTCAACAGAGGAGAAATCATATAGTGACATCTTCAATTTTGAAGATTTTCCAAGAATTTTGAATTTCATCTAGGCAATTCTGTGCTATGAACGCATAAAGATCCGCAGTCTAGTAATCACTGTATATATTTTTAGGAATTCTTATAATTCATTAATAATATAATAGAATAGAAATTAACTATACAGACGCAATTGTAATATGTAAATAAATATAAAATATTTTCTAATATCTGTGATTTTTTAGGGCTATTATTTTGTTAATTTTATGTATGTACGTATGTATATGTACCTTATTCCTTTTTTGTAATTTTGAATTATTATAAATAAAAATATTTTAAATTTTAAATATGTCTTGTCTCTTTTATCTGTAAGAATACGAAACCGGATTAAATCGGATCAAAAAGTCGGTTTTTGTATAAACCCTAGCTACAAGATTGCGTCGATCTTTTTTCCCTGGCTAGAGGCGTTGGGGTAATTAATATCTTTTAAAATGGATACCAGATGAAAGACAACGATACAGCTAGTTACAATCGAATCACACTGTATTTAAAATTGCTCGACAGCCTGTGTCAATTTTTAAGCTCCCGTTCGAATCGAAGAACGGATGGTTGAAATCGTAATTGAAATTTCGTCGGGCCTTTGTCCGACCATTGTTTGCTCGTTCCACGTGCCGGTATAGAATAACGGCGAGCATAGACCGTGGGATAGCGCACATTATATTTGCCAACAATTACGTTTAACGGCTCTATTTCACCGCGTTTAGTGCTCGAGCAGAAACGACCGGGGGCCCGATGATCAAACGCTATCATAAAGTATAACCGAATTCGAAATTTCTGTCTTTATTTACATTTCGATTTAGCAATTCACGATGGAACGATGCGCATTTCGAAATTCACGGCGAACTTTACGGGTGAAAAATCGAATGGCGCCTAATTCTCGTTCGACACAGAGAGAAAATAGGTAAAGGTATAGGGGAATCAATAGCGTTCAGAAACATCGAAGAGCGGAGCACTCGATTCGAAATGCGAGGCTGCTTTATCGCTTAACCAATTTTCGAAATCACTCGGAAATGAGAACGAAAGCATCGGGCCACCCGTTCATTCGATGGATCACATTTTGTTCGGAATACATTCGATCGAATTTACGATACGGACGTGACTTTTTTACTACTTTTCAGATTCAGACTTATTTCCTTTCGTTCGCCGTCCCTTTTGTTTATTTGCAAGACTGTTCATGAGAGCCAGCCCCGAGCCACCGTCTTATATCGGAACAAAACGATGTTCATAATTTAGGTCTCAATTATTTATTTGTCAATCATGATGGAACATTTATGGAAAAATTGTCTGAGTGGAATATAAAACAGAAAAGAAATTAGATAAATCTGACAATATAGTTATGCTGTTTTCAATTAATGAAAAAAAAAATTCATTTTTAGTTAACTCCTCATGAAGAGCCACAGTCTAGTTATTCGGGATCGATCCGGAATAAATCTTATATCAGAACAAAGCTCACAATTTTCCACATACAACGGTAGCGGGATTCGTGTGTCAGGCCACACAGCCTGACAACCTTATTAAAAATAAAGCGAAGTTACGACGAATCAATTTCGCAATATATTCGAATAATTTCCTCGCGAGTATTCCCGAGTGAAAGAGGAGGGTGGGTGCGAGAGCGCCTTTAATTTAATCGCGGACGAATACCAAATATCGCGGTGCACGTCCTGCCGGTAGAAAGCCCGGGTGCTTCTGTCAGCCGTTATCTGGGTCGAGCCGCGATTAGATTCGAGAATCGGTGTGTCCACGGTTCGGGCTCGCGCGGTATCGGATACCGTGCGGTCGAACGTTTCGCAGACCGGGGAACGGTTTCGGATATTCGAAGCTCGGTGCCGTGATAGCGCGCGCGACTCGACCCGCTCGAGTTCACTTCACGATGGAACGGTTATCGAAATCTTTAATATAAACCGAGGCCACGTCACAGTGATATACGCGCGCGTACGGTATGGCACGGTACGGTACGGTCAGTCGGTCGTTTCGACGGCTGTTTCCCCGGAAAACGAGGGGCCGAATTTGTTTCACGATGCGGCTGCGACCGCTGCGCTGCCCGGCTGCATTCCGCGAAGAATATTGCAGCTTGCAAATCCATCCCGAAGATCGCCGAAAATTCCACGAATTGCCTCGCAATTCCCTCGAGCTCCGCGAACTTCCTCGAGTAACCGTTTGGGAAAATCATATTGACTCCTTTTACTGAGCTGACCTGCGTGGACCTTCTGGAAAGTATCTGTTTCACCAGGAGTCGCTCGATAAAAAATTGCGTGGACCAGCCAACGTTCATGGGAAGGAGTTTGTGAATTGTCACAAACTCCTTCACAAACAAAATTTCAGATTCTCGAGAAATCGACGATCTTCAACCTGTCGTGATTTCGGGAAAAATAATCGTACAGCAACAAACTTGAGCTCATTTTGAAGCTTGAGAATTCTACTTTCGCAGCCCGTTGTTCATTTTCCTGCAAGACATTTTTACGCGACGTAGCCGATGCAAAACTCGAGAACAATTTTCCTCCAAAATGTTCAAAATTGAAACCCCTATAAAAACATTAAAAAAATTTATTCGTGAATGAATCTTCCACAGAATCGAAGCCTCCACTTTCCAACGAATTCTTAAAAATTGATGTACGATTTTTTTCACTGTTTTATGCAACAATAACGAGGCCATGATGAGTGACAACTAGACGGATTTCATTCAGTAAAAACGAGCAGTTCCAATTTAAAATAAAAGTTTAAAATTTAGGGACGTTATTTTCGACAATCATACCCTAGCTCTCTTTTCTGCGATTCTTGTTTCAATGGGCAGGGTGCTGCGAATCCAAGCGCGGTCCCTGCACCGTGCACGCTGGCGTTTACGCGGTTCGATGAGGGGACACAATAATTAGCATGGTTTTGCGTGCGCCACGGCCGTTGCACGCCAACGCCAGGATCAATTTCGATGAAGCGCGCTGCCCCACCCTACCTTCCTGCCCCCCACGGCGAATTTAATTAAGTTCTTGCCGTGGGCTGAAATGAATTCAATCCCTTTCGATTCTCTGTCGGACCCCGAAATAACAAACCCCGGTGCGAAACGGTGCCGAGCCTTGTCGAACAGCCTTGGCCGCGCAGACAAAAGAACGGGCTGTTGTGTTTTTGTTCCAGGGGACTCGGTGTTCCGTTCTTGATGAACGTCTGTCCTGGACAAAGCGGATAGATGTTGAATCCTTCGTTGTGATCGCAGCGTCGGGACAGATAACGCAGAACTTAATATCCATTTTCTCTATTTGAAGTCACCTGTTCAGACTCGTGTCACACAATTGATTAATGTTTGTATTACTCCCGAATGAACATATTCAAGGACCACTGGTTCACATACAAATAAGATGGGAAGGCCATCGCAGTAGACCTTGAACGACCTTGAGACACTGTACGTGTCCTAAAATTACAATAGTTCGAATATCGACAATTTCTGTAGGGTTGAAATACTTTTCACACTCGCTGTGCCAGCATCCCCGAAGAAATTTTTAATCTGCGAGAAAAATGTGGTCCGCGTCAATTTGGCGTGGCGGGGTAAGCTGGAAAAATTGCGAGATGAGGGTTAAATGGTTTTCTTTCTCTATGACCCTGCGTAAAAGCGGAGAAGAAGGTCTGCAGGGAAATGGGCCGCAAATGGGGGGAGAAATTGGAGGCCGCGCGAATCGCTTCCTTAATGTCGAAACGATATTGCCGAGAGTGAACCGTGGGTGTTCCGTGGGTGTACCGTGGGTGTACCGTGGGTGTACCGTGGGCTGCTCGCAGCCGGCAGACAATTTTTGCCGCGTTGTCGTTGCTCTCGCATGCCGGTCTCGTAAAATAAATAAAGAGAGCGCCGCGAGTGCCATGGCGGTCGCGCGCGCGGAATGATAACACCGTCGGAAAGTGAATTGGTGGCGGAAGGGAGGACCTTTCGCGTAGAGCGGTTGCCACTTTGCGTATCTTCCCCTCGTGGCATGTTTGCGTCCTGATTTTAGGCGAGAGATTTGCTGAACCTTCCACCCCGTTGCAAAACCGCTCTTTATTTCTTTATTTCCATCCTCGAACGCGCAGCGGAAGACTATTCCTCCCGCAAACGTTCTCTTATTCTCCATCCCCTTCACCAACAATTACTTAACCGTTTTATTGTAGTTGTACCGTCTTTGTGTAAAAAGAATGTGTCGTAATTCCATTAGCATAACTCTTTAATTTAAATATATAAATATGCATAATTTAATTATCACAATTCCTGGTTAATTGTTTTTCTTTTAGAGGTGGATAAATAAAGGTCATCTAAAGGTCAACTCCGTTTTTTAAATTAGAATGATGTACTTTTCAATGCGCAATCTAATTTTACTTTGTTCTCCGTGATCAAATTGTTTCATGTGATTGATGGTCCCAAAAAATTTGGATACAGAAGTTACGAATAATAATTGCGCGGGTCATGAATGAATTTGTACACCTAATAGTTGCAATATATAATTACTGAACAATGGATATCACACACTCGGTTCAGGCGTCACGAGAACAAACGACTGTAAATCGCGGTAATGAATTTCTACAGAGAGGGAGAGAGAGAATTTAGCACTAACATTTTGAATCACTTCGTACTTGTTCGTAATCAGGGAGGATTATGATTACCTTGCCAGTCCTGTAGGTCATTATACATTTCGAGTACAATTGTAGCCCGGATGTTCGCCAACGTGGAAGAGTTATGCGTCTGCATAGAGGATGAGACCTGACCTCGACAATGAAACTAATGTCGGACTGTAGTAGAACGAAATTACTTTACTCTAACGATCAAAATGATAGCGTCATTAAATGTAGATGAAAAGAATTGTGGTCGTCACACGATTGTAACCTCGAAAGAAATTACTGTAGATTCATTTTACAATTGCAGTGGGATGGTAACACAAGTGTACTTGATGAAATTTATGATTAAAACATCTTCAAAAAGATTAATACCACGAGCTATTATGTTTTGTATTTAATAAAATATGGAAATGTCACGCTAGAACAGCTCCGCGTATAATGAAGCTCCGTGTTAAGATAATCGCGGCAAAAAGCTTTGCAGCTTCAATCATCTCGCAACGTCCGAGGGAATCGATCACGATTTCAATGGAAAGTGGAAGAAAACGGTCCCGGTCCCGCTGAGTTCTACTCTACTGAATTCTTTCCGCATTCATCGCACGGCCGAGGAAAGACGTAAGTAAGACTCGGAAATCCGTAGGGCCGGTGTGCAATTATGTTTACATCAGTTGCAGGTCCGCGGAACAGGGGGGCGGGACGACTTGTTTCCGTTCTCACTCGAGTGGCTAATTAAATTCGAGATATTGCGCCGAGCGTAAAATTACCGCAGCGAACAACTAAAAATGAATAAGACGCCCGAATATCGTCTCGGAAAACATTTTCCCGCTGGATAAATGGATTTCCACCAGTCGAAGGGACCGGCGGAACGAGCTGCCTGAAAATTGCCACGGTTACGAATAGTTAGAGCACGCGCCGGTGTTTCTGCAAGTAGAAAAGGTAATTGCAAGTCAGACACGTAAGGTACCGACAAATGGTATCGAATCCGACGAACGTCGGCGTTATTGATTGAAGCCGAAACAACAGCTGCATCGGTGGCAGTGACGTCGCCAAATGACAAATCACTTGATTGAGAGACACCCTGTATAATTTATAATTATCTGCGAGAGTGGAATTCCAGGACACATAGAACGAATGTCGAAGACAAATTGAAAATACGTTGTTATTGACGTAAATGAAATTCGCACAATTACTGTAGAGATGTTATAAAATTATGTTGGAACAGTTGGATAGTTGACATACTGCATTACGCCACTGCATTTTATTTATATAGATTCACAGCGCATTGGGTCGAATGTTTTTCATCGATCAAGCAGGTTTAATGATCGTGCCCTCGTTATCGACATCGGAGCCACCCCAGCGCGAGCCCAACCCCTCACGGCAGGCCTCCAATTTAAACGTCACCGAGAAAAAATATTACGGCAATTTCCAAGCAGCCGGGGGGAAGAATTTCTATTGAGCCGGATTCCCCCCACCTACCCCGTTCCACCTGATATTCAGTATACGGTAAGATATTCGCATATAATCCGACAGGGGCGGATGACGTGCAGGCGTACGGGTGACTCGTCGCGGTCGGGGCTAATTTATATTCCGGCGGAAACGCGGCTCGTTCGGATTGGCCCTCTGTTTTGTCCCTGGTAATATCGCGGTCAAACATTAACGCCGGCTGAAATAGCGTCGCGCCCGCGCTGCGGGGATTTACATGTTAAGCATTTAAATCGCTTGCATCCCACCGCGCCTCCCCGTTCCCTCCCCCGCCTTTCCGCGGCCTAACCCAATCACCTCGTTTTATGGTGTCGCTGTCTCCCGGTCTGATATGCTCTTGAAATGTTTTCACGAGAGATCCAAACCGTATCCAAACCGATTTCGCGGTCCGGGTGATTTTAACGGTATCGTTCCGGGGGGTGGATTGCATTAATGCGGGGGACGAGCCAGTCAACCGGGACAACTTGATTACGTCAAAACTGGAAAAATCGGCTCGGATCGAATGCGTCTGAACGGATGAAATATTTACACCTGTGCGCTGCAGCCCATTCGCGAAGAACATTATTGGATTCTATTCTACTATTCCGTAATTGTCACCATTCTCAGTCGCCTGTAACTTGCGAACCAATCGACCGATTTCGATTAAATTTTCAGCACGTGTGCAACTTATATGGACCTACGAGATACATCTTTCAAATTTCCATTGCAAGCACGAAAAAGCTGTAGGAAGCATCTTGTCCAATTGCACTGTCAGTATCAAGACTTTCGAAATAACCCGATACACTATTTATTCGGCAAAGTCGAAGGCAAACGGGTCGCGTCTTCTGGTTTTATTTTCGCCCTGTATCTAGTGGCTGGAAGATCGCTGGAAAGGAAGGAAGGAAGGAAATGAAAACGGACCGCGGCGGGATTGGCCAGTTTAAAAGCCGTTTAAATTCTGAGCTGACCGAGTTAAGCTCCTCTCTGGTGCGGCCATCAAAAACATATTCCACCCCCTTTGCCCCCCCGGTCGGCCGGTTCGGCCTAGATTTCGTGTGTTATTATTATTAATATTATTATCAGTCCGCCGCGGCGTCAGGCACATTTAAATTATTCCATCCCGGATCCTTTGTCTGTGCTGCCGAGATCTGCATTAACGTTGAGGGGGATCCCCGGCCGGGACGCGGGAGCATAATTATATTGACTTTGCACCATTGTACGGCGTTGCCTCTGTGTTCCCGTGCACGCGCGCATCCAGATAGCACGCATAACGGATATCCGCGTGCGAGGTGGTATATATCAAGCGCTGTAACTTGACGAGACACACTCGATCTGACTCGAATAAAGAGGATATTACCACTCCGATAGAGACCCGACCCCATTTCGTCGAAACGCCATCCAATAGGAATCACCGGGGTTTCCAGACGATCTACTTGATTAATTCTACCCTCGCGTACTCTGTTAACAGAACTAAATTATGAAGATCCGCGGCTGATTCCCCCTTTGAAGAGACGCAACGTTAAACCGCGCGTTTAGAATAGAACCATCGATTGCCGATACACGTCGACTTGTACCACTTGCGCGAATACAATCGGCACGCTCGGGACACGTGGCAAGGATAATGAACGTTCATTACCGCGGCACATCGAAACTAAGTGAAAGCACAGTGTACAACGGTGTACGCGAAAACTTCGGGATCGAAGTGCCACTTACGTCCAACTTAGAGTGCCGGCGAGACTATGATAATCCAGTGACAAATCTTTTTTGTTCCGTGAAACCTTTATGATTTTCTAATTAAAACGAGACCGAACACGATACCATTTGCTTCGTATTTGTTTCTTTCATTCGGGTACAGTGGAAAATGGTTAATTAAAGTTTCGGTGAAATTGAAGAACCGGAAAATTCAGAAACTGAGTAATTGAGAGTTTAGAAAATTTCTCTGGAAAGATAAAAAAAAAGCTGATGCAATCCACAATTTCTACAATGTTCGGCACGTTTTTAATTACCAGCTGTCACTCAAATTTCTGCGAGAAATAATACATATTCGTAAATTTCATAACATTTCTAGGCACAGGTGAAACGTACAACAAATTATTCACACTCGTACTACTTGCCCGGTACGCAAGAATACACGGACTTATAATATATTTAATAATCAATTTCATTCTGAAAACGTGACAGGGTTGCTCATGTGAAAATATACTCCGGTACAAAGCTTTGTACCTTCTCCGTTCTTTTATCCAGCATCCAATGCAATTTCTGCATTTAGTGCACAAGATAAAAATATACGCTGTTTCCTTTAACAACGTTCGATACATTGACTCGTACCGCTTGATCGGATCTGTTCGGAAAAAGAAAACATTTGTAAAGGAAACAGAAGCGCAATTTCAGATTATTTCTAAGAGTGGATAAGCCATCATAAATCAATATTATCATTGGGAAATAGCAGGGACCACGAAAATATAAAAATATTCTCAAGCATAGAGCCCTGCACATTTTCCTTTCTCTCATTGCCAGTACAATTTCAACGTTCAGCACATCAGAAGGGAAGGTACGACTGTTCCCTTCAGCGTCGTTCGATTCATTGACTCGTACTACTTGATTGCATATGTTCAGCAAAAGGAAACTCTTACAAAGGAAAATGAACCTCTCCTACCAATTGTAGATTATTTCAAAGAGCAACCTACGATAATTTATAATCAATTCAATTCATTTTGTAAGAAATATAAAAATATTCTGGCAGCATTTTTTCGACTGTTCCCTATAGCGTCGTTTGATTCATTTACTCGTTCTACTTAACTGCATATTTTCAGTAAACTAAAACTCTTGCGAAGGAGAATAAACCAGTACTACAATTTGAGATTCTTTCTAAGAGCAACCTATTTCTAATCAGCTCAATTCTCATTTTTAATAAATATAAAGCTATTCTGGGAGCATTTTTCCGTTTCTCTGGATCGCCGGTGCAATGTAATTTCTGCATTCAACACGTCAGAGTGAAAGATACGTACGGCTGTTCCCTTTACGGCGGCGTTCGATACGTTGACTCGTACTACTTGCTCGGCATCGGTGACACGCGGGCAACACGTAAAGGAGGATCGATCTCCGCGTTCGGTTTAGTAGCCGTGGCGGGATTCCAATGAGCTTCTGTGGAATTGCGGGCCGCGCGTTGCGTTCCCCCATCAGCATAAATTTTATGGGTTTGTGTGGACTTCGAATAGGCAAGCGTCGGCGTCGTAAAACGGAAATTAAAGACAAATGACTGGCGTGTGATCGGTTCGAATTCGTATCGTTAAACCTCGAAACTAAATGAAATTTCCCCACCGTGTATCGCCCATTATATGTCTCACAGACGGTGACAGGGGGAGGAGGGGTAGCGCACCGTATATTTACATATGAACGCCGGTTGTTCCGTCAACGTTCAATCGAGCTATCGGTCTGTGCGAAACCTATTTACGGCTAATAGCGAATTGCGTAATCCCGTTAAAACAATTTTCCGAAATAACCCAGCGTGCAGCTTCGTTCGTGTCCGCGTTCGGTATTTTCAATGACGGTTTCTTTAATGAAACCAGACTCTCCATACGAGCGTGTTTCGGATCGGAAATTGTGCACCGGAAAAAAATTACTTTCCATAAAAATTGCAGAGAGCGCGTTCGCCACCTCCGGCGTTACACCGTTCGGATGGTCGATTTATATTTATTACCCGGCCGCGATAAAGGTCGACGCAGGATCTATAAACACTTAATACTCGTCGAAATTGCCGCTGTTAATGGCCGGCGTGTTCGGCTACGTTAATCGACAGCCAGCGAGAGAGAGAGCGAGAGAGAGAGCGAGAGAACGCTCTATTATTTTCTGATCGATAGCGGCCGAGGGGGGCGTCAAGCGTCGCACTCCGACGCAACGACGCGAATTAACGTGCAAAGAATTGCGCGCGGCCGTCTCTAATGACCGTCTTCATGGTAATATTCGAAACGACTTTCCTCCCGTCCCACGGAAAACGGAGCCACCCTCCCTCACCTACACCTCGCGTTTGAGAGGGTTTAATCTCGCGTGGAAAACAGGAACGCACGCCGTTGCAAGGGGTGGTGGGATGCGTTGCAACATTACCCGACCCTGCTACGAGGCATCTACACTTTGTCGATAGGATGTGCAGCGTGCGGAACGTTACGAGCAGTTGCCCCAATTTATCCCACTTTTTTGTGTTGAGAGCTTTCCAGCCTTTTTTCCCCCTCCCTCTGCTGTCCCCCTTCCTCCCTCGCCGTATCTCTCTGTATCTCTCGTCCTTCCTGCCCTTCTCTCCCTTGACTGTTCCGTGGCCGCTACCTTTTTGCTCCCTCTCAGCCGGCACTTTTAAGTGCACGTACAGTTTAGTGCACTCTGACCGCGAGCGCAGCCAGCAGAGCGCCGATGCAGGAGACATTTTTATTGCCGCCGCGGCTCTGGCGAATGTGTACCCGATAAATGTTTCGTTCCGCGTGACTAATGTGCCTTTGCTCGCGCCTACACCAACGCGCCCGCACCTGCACACACGTACCACGACTACTACAACGCTGTTTCCCGGGAAACGAACCAGCTTCGAGATTAATAAAGAATTAACAGCCGATTCGTCTTTGCAGCCGCGCCGCCGAGCCAGTTTAATGGCCGCGTTGTCACGAGACGCGGCCACCCGGCGACACTATCGAACAGACCTTTTTCCGCAATTCGTCGGGACATGCACAACGGCTACACCGACGAATGCGTTTCCGAGATAGAAAATATTACCGTTTCGTTTCGCCGCCGCCGCCACCGCCGCCGTTGTTTTACCTGTTGCCGACGCTAGCGATGGCCTCAAGAACCGTTCGTCATCCCGTAACTCTTGGTACCATTATTTGAAACGTTATTTGATATGTTGGCACGTAATCGAACATTTCAGTTTTGTATATGAGGTATCATGTCAATTTCGTATTCACCAAATTTAAAAGAAGGTCAACACATCTTTAGGCAGAATTTCATTCATGGAACAAAAGGGTTTTTCCGTTTAGAAATATTCACGCACGTGGAAGCGACTTGCGGTGGTCACTACAAACCAATATGGCGGCGTCCTTACATATCAAAAACACTGCACATTGCTCATCTTTAAGCAAGCATAACTCCTGAACCATTGATCCTACAGAATGAAAACTTCGATCTGCAGCCGCAAATACATTATAATTTATAGGAGAAAGGCACAAATTTTGAGTCCCGTAAAGTAAAGAGCAGCCCGGACGAGGATATCTAAATTAACCTAACGTTCTTCTCGAGTGGTCTGAGAGGTTACGGGTTCCATAAAATCGTGAATTGTACTTGCGAAAGGATGAATTGTATTTGCAGAATAATTTATTTGGCGTGCAAGTGAAAAATACGATCTACAAAAAGAGTAATTTGCAGTCAACCATCGGGATCAACCATTTCTACCAAAATGCTACTCCGGTGGAGATCGGCGATGAATAATCAAAGAGATGGCGGATGCGACCGATCGGTGATGCCCGGGATCGTTTGTCCCTTGAAAAAGTGATGGTTTATCCGGCGGCGAATACTCTGACGAATCAGCGGTCGCGTTTACGCACACAGGAGAACAAAGGCGCGGTCGCGAGAGAGTGAGAAACGAGCTGGTATTCGCGGGCGTTGAGGTTTCGGATACACAACCGTTTATGCGCGGCCCGATCGACTCGGCTAGTGTTCGTGGTAATTTGGCCTCCACGGCTTTTGATTCTCGGTTCACGTCATCTATTTGCACGCCGGCCGCAATGGTGATTCTCGCGCTCGCGGAAGATAAAACTGGATTGCGGCCGACGCGAAGATCAGTTTGCCGGGTCCCGGCCGCCTAGGAAACTCATTATCTCGCGCGGCTCCGCTTGACACACGTGACACAATTCAGACAAATTCGTATCATTTCATTTGGCTGCAGTGTCGACTGTATGTTGTTAATTTTTTTTTATACGTTACTTAGTAAACGTCTGACTATTAAGCGACCTGTTCTACTTGTCGAACCACAGGTCGTCCCATTCTGTTTGCTGGCCATACAGCGCTCCAATTTATTATTTCCATATATTTTGCCTAACGGGAGGGGAGATTAACCCTCGTAAATGATATAATGATGGAGATTAAACCATGGTAAATGATAAACAACGCAAGATTAGCGTTCACTGTAATATAAGCATTTCTGAACGGTGTAAATTATGTTAGGTATTCGTGTAACCAAATTTCGAACCTTAAATTACTTAATTACAAATTATTTGTCTAAACAGCATCCCAGTAAATTAAAAATGAATGAAGTATGTCAAATAATTTTGTCGCTGTTTTGAGAATCCTTCAAATTAAATACTATCTTAGCGCTAATTTAAAAACTTGTTGTAACAAATACATGGTTAGTGGAATTGTAAAAAAAATTGTAAAAAGTGTGAACTGAGGGCGCGATACGCGTTCGAGAGGGTGCGACACTTTCCGTACATCGTGTACGCCGCCTCGGTGTTATAGAACGGGGTGAAAACACTGTCAAATAGTATTCAACCGCTTCGCAACCAACCGGGAGAGCTCGAAAGATGAGGGTCGTCGGCGCTAACGATCGAGCGAACCCCTGTTTTCACGCTTTCGAGCGCGCAAAACGTCGCGCGTTCGTGTCCGGAATAGAGGGTTGGCGCGTCTCGATCAGAAGGAATCCAGATCCTTTGAAGATGCGGATCGACGGGACTTGACTTTGATTTCGCTCGGGGACGATGTTCGACAAAAAACAGCCACTTTGTAGTCCGTCGCTGCTAATCAATGGGGGTTGGGCCTTTGGCAGCTCGAACGTACAGACACGCCCGACTGCGTGTACCTTTTTTCTTGTTTTTCGTTCTGGACCGTCCCTCGGAAAAACAATTTTGTATTTTTTTTTAACCCGGGCTCCGTTTCGTGCATGTCGTCGCGCCTCTGCGTAAGTCCCGAATCAAACCCCCACCTCCCCGCCCCTGTTTGACTGGGCGCAGGATGCGACCGTTGTCCTCGTTTGATTAGTCGGCGGTCCAGCCTCTCTCCACGGCAATTCGCTGGCTACGCTCTCTCGTATTTTTTTCGCCTGAAATTCCGTGCGAACGGGAACCTCGTCGCTCCACCCTTACACGCCCACATAACCCTGCTCGTCCCTGTTAACGAGATTTACTCCTTTCCGCGTTTTGGCGGCTGGCTTTTAGCGGCGATTATCGATCAGTCCCCGGTGCGATTCGTTCGTCCGTCGATACACTCCGCAACACTCAAGACACTATACAATAGCATACCAATCTGTGTTAGGATAAGAATTACGGGGGCAGAATTAAATGGACACCCTTTGGAAACCATTTTAAAATTTGACCAAACAACTTGAATATATTTTTTATTAATTAATATAAATATTCCACGATGAGATTGGCGTTGTGAAAACATTGGATACTATCAGATTTTATATGGCAAAGTTAAATGGTTACACACAATTGACTTATTCTGCATAGAAGTTTGAGAAATTTGTTTTCTAATTTTCTGGTGCAAAAAATTTATCTGTTTTCAAAATTACTGTTACAGTCGCGGTCAGAATTAAGTGGACACCCTTCAGAAACGTTATTAAGATTGGACTAAACAACTTGAATATATTTTTTATTAATTAATATAAATACCACGACAAGATCGGCCTTGTGTGAACATTGGATACGTCACAAGTGGAATAGGACGTTTAATAGTCGGACAAGTGCTACGTTCTTTTGACATGGACAATTTTTATTTTGCATAGAATTCTGCAGTTATAGTACCACATGCCTATGAAATTTGTTTTCTAATATGGAGAACCCAATTTCTCAGTTTTCAATTTTCCATCAGATCCAACGAGGTCAACGTCGATCTGAGCAAAGTAAAAGTACGTTGAAGAAAGTTGTCATGTAAGGGGCCTCGAGCGAATCTAACGACCGCCATGAAATCGTCAGAACCATACTTGCGAGGTTAATAAAGTTAAGGCGGAAATCGTGGCGCAAGTTCTTACGGTCCCATCGAACTTCTTCAAACAGTGGAGCGCTCGATCGATTTCTGAGAGCGTCGCGGCGCCGCCGCAGCGATTTCAGCGGTGCCCGTATCTTTTTTTTTTACGATCGAAAGTTAGCATCACATTTCGGCAGCTATAAACGTCGTCGCCACCGGGATAAAAGTGCGGGCGTTACTTTAATTTCGACCCACGCGGATAAGTTTCGGGTCGTTACAACTATAGCGGGAGCCCGTTCCCGTCGCGACTACCGGAAGTGGCGTGCACTGGCTTTAATCTCGCGACTTATTGCCGCGAGTTTATTGTCGCGGTGAAAGTCCGAGTTAACCTACATTCCGTCTTCCTGAAAAACTTCCAGCACCCTTTGTTCGCGAACGTCGCCAACTTTAACCGCACCCAGCCCGACTACCACCCCTTCAGCGACTTCCTACTCGTATATCAGACCCGATATAATTTCGGGGGCCGCGGATAAACCGGAGGAACTCATGCTGGAATTAAATTTCGACCCCGCGCGAACCAAAATGGGCACGCTGGAATTAAGCTTCCGCCTCCGCGCCACAGTTAACGACCGGCTACAGCGAAAGTTGACCCGTTAGCGTGTTTTCAATACTGCGAGTTTCGATTTCGAATTCTTCAAGCCACCGGCCACCGATGTCGAAGCGTTAAACTGAATTTTATAGTTGGGGAGATCGTGGCACGCTGAATAACAATTTCTCGACGTACACAGTTCAATAACTTTTTATGGAAAATGGAGAACTATTTCGAAATCTCCGAAAATTCTCCAGCTGCAAAAAAATGATTACCCTAAGAAATAACAAAGATACTCCAGTGCCCATTTTTACTGGACCACCCTGAAAAATATTCTTAGAATTACACATTCCTATCATAGATTTTTCTGTTTCGCTTGGTAACAGTTATGCTCCCTGGTGAACAGCTCGCTGCTATCAAACCAAAACAATAAGAGCCGATTATAGTCTGTTTTTCAAAAGAAGTCCACAGTACAGAGATGTTCACAATAGCTGTCCACCGCGTCTCGATAACCCGAATGTTATCGGTCAGGAGTAATTGGAGTGGAGTGGACATCTATTATTACCGACAATGTACTCCAGTTACTCCGATGTACTATTGTGTACCTCAGAGTCTCTAATTGACAAATGAAAAAGATGGGGAGTCTAGAAAGACCGGGTTACCGACGATGTTCCGAGATTAGAGTTTAATTTAATAATTATAATTTAAAATAACACACACTTCTCATTGGAAAAGCCTGTACGAAGAATGTTTTTTATACGAAGGAAGAGAGGAACATAATTTTTCGGGAAACACGTAAACGTACGGTGCATTATTTATCGGCGCAGAAGTCGTTGGAATGATTGAAATGCGTCGTCGCGCGCAGTTCGTACGGAAACAAAAGCTGTTCGTTGCACGGTGTAGACCGAAAATCCACGCACCAGTGGATCCGACGTGTTGACAAGCCAGTCTCGAAGTTATTCATCATGTTATGCATGCAGGGGATGCCCCCTTTCGTCAAGTATGCCAGCGAATTCCTTTATTTAAGGCGAGCCCCGGAGCCAAGAGAGTGCCGCGCGTGCCAGCTTCGGAAATTTTCTCCCCCGAACAAACTGGTATTTTTTGAGCAGCTCGTTGCCAAGCGACCAACCCTGTTTCATTATTCATTTCAACATCATTTTCTCCCCGAATACCCCTTAAACCGAGGTTAGCCGTGTGAACCGAACCTGACGAACCGTACCCGTTCGAATGGAAAATCGTGGTCCTTCGGGGGATTAATGTCGTCTGGCGCTCGTTCCACAACTGGTTTGGTCACCTAGCTGTCGAAACTTCTGCCTCGCGACCGCAAACAAGGGAACTCTCCGCTGCTCACCAAGTTATCATCTTTACGATTAACCCGAAAGACAATTCAATCTCACCCGACAATCGAAACAATCATCAACTGTTGCCTCCACGTTTATGAAAACCCTACTATACATTCAGTTGCTAACACTCACTCAAATAATTATTCGAAATGAAACTGTTGCTCACTCGCATTGTTCAATTTCCGGGGGTGTGCGAGATTCCCGAAAATGTTCGGGATTCCCGTAAAATATCCGGGATTTTCCCCGAGAGAGAATATCCTTGATTTCCCGAGAATTTTCGGAATATAGAATACGGTAGCACCCATTTTGTCAATAGCTTTCTCATACCTAATTCATTAGTTAAGATCTGATGAACTGATCCAGTTGAGATGCCTGTGGCCTCAGCTAAATAAACCACAGTTAATCGGCGATCTTCCAAAACCAAATCATGGACATGATCAAACATTTCTGAAGTGGTTGCAGTTCTTGGACGTCCTGAACGTGGATCATCATTAATGTCTGTACGACCATGTTTAAATAGAGCAACCTATTTTCTTACAATTGCATATGAAGGAGCACTGTCCCCTAACACGTTCGCCATATCATCAACAATTTCCTTTCCGCTTAATCCTTTTCTATATAAATATTCAATGACAGCACGATTTTTCAAGTGCGCCTATTTTCTAACCAAAGCAAACACGTCTACCTTAATCAGCTGCCTGAAGTAAGCTATTTGACAGATCGATTTGGAATGTACGGTATGTTGACGTCAAAGACGGATGTTTTCAACAACGATATGTTTTTGCTGCTACCAATATCATCTATATGTGTCAGGCTACGAACTTTCTGAATATTAACTGGAAACCCTTTAGAAACTGAAAACCTTTTTAAAATTGGACAAAATAATTTCAGTCTTTTCGAGATGTCAAAACTGAAGGTCACGATTGTTAATGAAAATTTAAAACACCTAAGACGATTCACCCGAATAACATTTTTTCAGACGGGAAGAAATGGTGAGTTACATAATTATTTTCAGGTGGAGGTGCTTACAAGAATTGAAGGTCAACTAAATTTTTCTTAATGGAACCACGTATTTCTCAACTCCTACGACTGTAGGGACAATTCCAACGACACAGTGATTCAAGGTCGTCCAAGGTCATCAAGGTGACAAGCGTAAAAACGAATGAAGAATACGGATTCCCTAAGGGAAAGCCTCAGAGCGTGTGCTACTTTCGAACAAGCATGCATTTGCTGCACGCCCGAGGCTGATATTTCGAGCTTAATTACCACAGTGTTCGACAGTGTACCTGGATTGGCCCTCGAGGATGCACGTCTATAACCCGCGCAGAGGCGGGATCTTAATATCTTCAATCAGAGCAGCTAAGGGATGCCAACCCATATCGCGTGCCCTGGTAAAAACTGTGTGGGATGCATGCATGTGCATCGCACACAAGATTGCAATTTAATCAATCTGCGGCGGTGCTTCTGTCGCGAGCCGGCGACAACGAGCACCAAAGCGAAAAGCGTGAAAGAAGACAGGCTCGCGTCGATTAGTGGCGCTCGTTTTATCGACTATCCACCTAATCGATGCCAGATTACACAGTCTCGCGATAGATTCCACCCTCGACAAAGGCACGCGCTTCGATGGGTGGGGATGAGAGTGAGAGAGAGAGAGGGGGAGAGAGGAGTGTCGTTGCATCAAGACCGGGTTCATTAATCGCGACCGAGTTCCACGAGCCCGGGCTCTCTCGCGGTTGACGCTTTGAAATCTCGTCCCTGTAAGTCGAACCAGTCGAAACGGAACGTCGATTGTCTTTACATGGGAAAGGGAGAGGCGCAGGAAGGCGTGGGTGCTTGCGCGTGTCGGTTTCGAGCTGTGTGTAAACACGGCCGGCTGTAATTACGACGCAAATACGGCCGTCGGGGGCTGGAATTATTCTGAGCTTCGACGCGGGCAGGGTCGGGGCCGGGATGCGGAGGCGTTTCGACAAAGGAGTCTTTGTTGCTTTTTTATTTCGCTCGGAGAGAGAGAGAGACCTCGAGCGTTAATCTAAAAATAAAACAGTAATGCGTGCTAGGGATTCACGGCGCGGCGTGTCGGTCGCGTTTGCTCGCCATGGGGAGGGTTTAAAATTTGGCGGAATCTTATCTGGGCCACGGACGTACAGGGTGTTCCTCTGGATCGCTAAAGAGCTTGTCGAAAAATTGACCTTGAGCATTTTTCAAGGTCGAACATTTTTTACTGCGTCCTGTAACACTGATCGCGAAGAACAAAAGTCTCGAAAGGACTACAGGTCTCAAGTGTTCCCTTACAGGTAGTACAGAAATGTTTTTGATAAGAAAATAAGGGTTCTGCAAAGCCGGGACACGATCACGCGATGTTGTTAAAGTTAAAAATTGGTAGGGAGACTTGCAAGAGCACTTTACGACAATGGGCAACAATTTTGATACATAAATCGTTTGAAGAACAGTGTTATAACGAAATGGGGAAAATAAGAACAAAGAGAAAATATTTTTAAAAAATTGCAGTCTTTACCGGAACAAATTTATAAAAGCATATTCACGTGGCGAACTGCATTTTCATATTTTTCTATTGTATAATTTCTATATTTTAAACATTTTTCAACGTGTAAAGCGATTGTCATATTGTTTAACGTGGAGGCTCAAAATATGTTTAAACTAAAATTCACACCTCGGGTACATTCGTGTCGAAATAAAGAGGACAAAGGAACGGTGTTCAAAAAACATTTCATAACGAACATTAAATTTTTTGCGGTATGCGCCACCTAACTTCGTCACCCGGAATATTCCTCTTGTAATTAAAATTTTATTTTGATTATAATTTTGCAACCGCGCTGAACGTACAGTATAATTCATATAACAGAGGCAAGTATATGGTAGAAAGAAGCTTCAGACAGCTGGTAAAAATGATTAATTAAAGTCTCTCTCTCTCTCTCTTTCTCTGTTAATATTTATTTGAGAACACTCCACGGTACACCGACCCCATATACGAGAAATTGTTCATCAAACCCAACGACCCAGAAAATTGGAATTTCTCCATAACGATCGTCAAGGAGCTCCGAACCACCAGGACAATTTCGAAAAGAATCTCTCCCCTTAAGGTTCATCGCGACACACCAGGAATATTTCTCTCCGGCAGACTGATTCTCCGCAGATCACGTTATATAAGATATATCCTCTAACGATCTGCCATTCAGTCGAACTCCGCTGGTTCCGCCGCGCCGGAAGACCGCACTCCCCTTATTGTCTACCGATACACCGACCTATACTACTTATACTCGCGCCTCGCTAGAAATACCGTTGCATGCATTACAATCTACACATTTATTACACAGGGATATAAGATTTATTATACAGGGTGTCCCAAAATTCCTTCGACAGCCGGAAATGGAAGGTTCCTGATGTCATTTGAAGCGATATTTTCCTTTGCAAAAATGTAATTCGCGGCTTTGTTTAGGAGTTATTAACGAAAAGCACGGACCGATCAAAGCTAGACGCGAGTTGGCACAGTCGGCCAATAGACAGTTGGCGCGCCGGGCCGTTCTAATTGATCCGTGTTTTTCGTTAATAACTCCTAAACAAAGCCGCGGATAACATTTTTGCAAAGGAAAATGTCGTTTCAAATGACGTCAGGATCCTCCCATTTCCGGCTGTTGAAGGTATAACAAAGTTAAATGGTACTTACTTTCGGTAAAATTGTGCTCCCGCCTCTCCCCTAAACAACAATTTCCTTCAAAGTTTATGGCGGTTACGGAACCTAATCAAGATCACTGGAACTCACAAGTTCCCCTCCACTTCAACCGCTAAATTTTACCCACAGAACAGTAGCGTTTCATCAGCAAGCTAAAACTCCAGCAACGAGTTCTCTAGGAAACTCTTATTTCCCCGGACGGATTACAGGGATCCAGTGAATCGGCGGTGGATCGCGGCGCTTTTAATCAAAGAAATCCGGGGTAAGTTGTTCGGTGGAGGCATGCATTGGCCCGACGAAACATCGATATCGTCGCGTCGGTCTCCCGTAATTCTCGAATCAAGACGGGTTCGGGGGCGGTTTGTCTTCGGCGCTGAGTCTCTGGTCGGGGTTCGTTCTTTGAAAGAAGGCGGTCGCGGCCGGCTCAATGCTTGCTCGTTACCGCTTCCCTCGGCTTTCATTCCCCGAAGGAGGATCCGGGCGCGGAGAGGAGGAGGAAGGGATGCAACAATGAGATTCCTGGTCGGCGATCGCGGAAATGGGCGGCGACCGAGCGCAACTGAAACGAGGGTTAAATTTAAAGTGGGTCGTCGTCGGAGTGAGCGAACGGAGTCACGTCGGGGTCTTCCGAAGGGAATTCATCGCCGCGGGAGATAACCGAAGAAGATGCGAGAGAGGACGGCGGATAGATGGTTCGAACGGTAAGCAAGCAAGAGGGTTGGGGCTAGGCGAACGCTCGCGATTCGTGCATAATGTACATGCATGGAAGATAACGTCGAACGGCCGTAAATTGCGAGGCCCATTACGTATTCACGCGGAGAGAGGACGCGCGAGCGTCACGCCGCGCGCTTCTAGCCGGGCCCGACGAAGTTTCCAGCCGCGTAAGAAAGTAATCGCGACGGTGGCGGCAACGCCGCCGTGCCAGCCTCGCTAATCCATTTTAAGAGCCTCCCATCGGGCTCATTTGCAAGTCTCCTTTGCCGCGCAAATGAAAGCGGAGAGTTCGGGGAGTTTGCCGCGGCAACGCGGCTCCTCGCCAGACACCGATTGCGGCGGCTATATCCGAGATCAAGTCCAATATGTGTAAAGGCGCACCTACCCGGCTATGCTTTCCCGAGCCTCGGATCGTGTTTTCGGGTTATCTTCTGACACGCGTTAATTGTTGCTCACGCAATTGTTCCCGGCAAGGATTCTCCAGCGATTTCTATCGGCTAAGAAGCTGGAAGTCACTGTTTTAAATCAATTTCGTGGAGACGGTCGTTTTTGTGACACTTATCCTAAACTGCTAGTCGATCCTGTCTTACCCCGATATTTTGGTTATACGTATAGTAGGGGTGTGCGAGATCCCGGTTGCGACGGGAATTTTTCTCGTGATCGGGACGGAATCCCGAGAATACCTGTGATTCCGGACATTTTGAAATTTTTCCATACTTCCAATAATTACAAGAATCCGAAAGCCATTGTGTTCAAGGAGATTACATAACTTATTAGTCGGGAATGTTTTTGTTAGTAATATCGTAGAAAGCAATTGCGGACACACTTTCGGGAATCCCGAACATTTTCGGGAATCTCGCACACCCCTAATGTATAGAACGTTCCACCCAACTTGATTAGTCGAAATATCCTGGTTGATTTCTGCAGAATGGGAAATTGTTCAGAGAGAATGAACGATGAAAAATTTATCTTAATTTTTGTACCTAGTTCGCGTTCCCTCGGAATCTCTTTCCCCATCTTGCGGGGTAACCGAAATATGTTACCGGCTCGTATTAGTCGGAACTGGCCGTACACAAGGCAGCCACAATTGCTGCGAGGCCACAACGAATTATTAAAGACATTATAATGCATGTACTCCCGGGCAACTATTCTAAACTCGGGAGCATGTTTTGGGCAATGAAACACTTCTATAATACATCGCATCCAATTACAATCGTGCATTTAGCCTCTGTTCACTGCTATTATTCCCGCTAAAGAATTGTGTACCCCTTCTTAATTCATAGAACGGAACAATGAACCTATTACGTCCGCGAAAACAATTTTGTATTACAATCTACTTCGACTCGTAAGATGAACTAGCAAAAGGGTGAATTTGATTTGCAGAAAGGTGTATTTGACGCATTCACGAGAAAAATTGTATGTAATTCGAAACGATACGAAGACTAGAATAATTGAAGAAGGCTATATTTAATTTACGTTTACTGACATTGCAAAGATGCATCCACGGTTTATTCAACTTCATTTCTTCGGGTACAGACACGTGCACGTTATTGCTATGAAGTAATGCAGACACTTTTAATTTTGCATGAAATATAGCTCGCAGATCAGAAGTGGAAGAAGAGGTCGTCGGGATAAGATCTGTGTATCATATCGGGACTCCGGCGCGATTTAAATCGTCGACCGTCCATTTGCATTGATTAAGAGCCATCGACCAGGAGGAGCGTCATTAGCGGCGAGGAAACTGTCCCGATTAAAAGTCCTTCTCCGCGTTTCCGGTCCGCGGATCGTCCCCGGACGCGTGCAAGAAAGAGGAATCGTTAGGCAGGACGGTCGTTAGCGTGAGTTTTTCCGTGGCCGGGGGAGAACCACCCCCGACGGTGCTTCGCGGTCGCCCCCCTGTTTCCTAGGGAAATCCCGTTCTTTCGCTTCTTCGCCGAGCGAAAACGGACAGGCCGACTTAAGCAGGCGAGAAAAGTCGGACGATTTGCGGTTCACCGTAGAGCCTCGACGTTCTTATCGGGAACGGTTGATGCTATGAAAATTAGATTCGTAAAAATTAACATCTCGAACAACCGGACCGGTTAGAAAGACTGGTTGCTGATGCAGTGTCGGATTAAGACTTGCCTCCCACTCTACCCTTCCTCTTTTACAAATTCAGTCCCCACTCCCCGGCGGCGAGCACTTTCATGCTTCCGAGATGGTCGCGTGACGCGTGCGGGCACCCAATTCGCAGTGCGGTGCGTCACTAACGGCAGAGAGGGGGTAACTGTATTCCTTTATTTACTAAATTACTTTAGAAAAATAACAGAAAAGTCCCCACCAAAATTATTAGCCACTTTATAAATAATATATTAGGTGTACAAATAAGTTCGGTGTCTTTCGAGCATAGATTACACGAACGGAAATTGCTTGTTGGGTTTCAGCAAGTTTCTGTTGTGTTTAACAAGGATTTTTTCATTCAATAATTGTTCTAATTCCTCGTCCTGCACTACTTTCGATATTCCACTGCGTTCCCCATCGCTGAAATTGAAATTTCCACTATGGAACCTTTGGAACCAATTCTTGCATGTTTTTTAGGTTATAACATTTTCACCTAACGCGAAACAAATCATTTCCGTAGCCTCGGCAGCTCTTTGACTCAAATGCAAAAAGAATACAGTGTCGAATGTGCTGTTTCTTAAACGCCACGGTGCAAAGTATTGTTTTTTGAGGTTACGTACCAATTGGAGTAAGGTTCACGCTTTATTTTTTAATTTAAAATGCAATCACGATTGAGTATACATATATAAAGGCACCGAGCTTATTTCTACACCTAATGTAAGAAGTAAAGTCCGATTAAATTGTCGTCATCCAATTTTTGTCATCAGTGAGTTCAAACCCGATTATTAAGGTTTATTTTCACAGTAGAAAGCTAATAAAAACAAAATTGAAAGGTGGTCAATCGTTTTGGACTTCGAAACAGCTGATTATCAATTCCAATTCAAACGTAATGAACGGGTACGTTTAAGAATTGTTTAAACCGAGGAGCAAATGATCGAATGCTGTTTATTTGTATTAGTTAACGACGTGATTGGACGCAGTTCGCAGACGGTTTCCCTCGATTTCCGACGACGTATCTCGTTACATTCGACGCACGGTTTGACAATGCGAGAGCGAGTGCAAACCGGTGGGAAAGTTGTCCCTGCGGTCGTTAGGACTGTAAGAGCTTCCGAGGATCGAGTATATACGTATACATTAGAATAATTGAACAAGTTCCATTGGCTCTTCTCCTGCGCGGAGATACTTTAATGTCCGTTTAATGAACTCGTTAATGCGGTCCGAGCGGCGAGCCCCGAGGCTGCTCGTCGTTTTCGTAGTTTACAAGGGATCCGAATAAAGCCGAAATAATTTAACAGCTATGTGTTGCTTGGAAAACAGTTATCCGCTCCGGAGCGTTTCTCGTTGACGAGATTGAAAACCCCGGAAACTGGGCGAATATCGCACGGGGTCCACGTGAACGACACAGCGTGTTCGGGTCGACCGTTCCGCGTGTTTTGAGTCGAGTGATATTAGCTTCATTTGATAAACGAATGGGAAGGGAAACGCGCCACGAGATCACCGGCTACGAGCGCTCGCCCGCCAACTTGGTAATTATGAAAGTTTCCGGAATTCTTGACGAGGAAACTTGAAACTTAAATTCCTTCCGACGATCGACGATGGTATCGCGTTGTCTGCTCCGCGATCGTTTCTTTCCTGCAAGTTTACTCGTCCTTTACGACCTCCGTCGAAAACTACAAGGAAATATTCAGCTAATTGAGAAGTACCACCGTTTTCATTTCCAAGAAATTTTTCATGCGTTTCCGTCAAGTATAAGTGTCAATTGTCCGTCAATGTATTTCAATTAAATGTACTGTGTCACTTAGTCATTCGTAAAACTTCTTGGAATATTTCTGGCAGTTTCAAGTGGACAAAATTGCAGCTAATTAACGTACGCATCGAATTTCCAAGGGCTTGAGAGGCGGTTACGAAGATTTGACTAAACCCGCGACTTAACCGCATCCCTAATTAAATATCCCGCCACGTTATCCAAACTATGCCGAAAATCTCGTTCGGCTGACTGAACGAGTTAACTGAGACGTATATCCGACGTTCTTTATAATAATAATAATTTCGAATTCCGCGCGAAGAGAGGCGAATCAATTTTATGCAAATTGTAATTGGACATTGCGCAGCATAATATTCCGGAAATTAATGGCCTCGCTATGTTCCACTGCTGTTTAAAATTTATAAAAGAGACGCCTTCGCAATCATGGTAATTGTTTCCATAATATAGTTCTAATAGCGACAATATTTCAACGGGAAACGAACTCCGCGAATTTCGTGTCGCGCATTGGAATGCGTTGTTGATATTTACTAAAATTCTCGTTTCTGCCGAATAATAATTTGAAAAAAAAAAAACAGTGAATGTTGCAGGAAATGCTACGAAAGCATGAACAATTTTTTTCCGAGTGATCCACTGCAGATCTGGGAATGAAACTACTAAAATTGATTTTTCGGCAGATCTGAAAGTAGCGTGGGTAAACGTTTAAATATTTAATGGTGGTTTCAGAGTGAAGACTTTCCAATGTTCTCGCACACGTTTCAATTTGTAGGGTTGTCGGAGCACACAACAGTTATGATCCGGGGTTTGGAGTGGAGCCCCAGTTCCAATCTCCTTTCAGAAATTTCTTGGAGGATCCTGGTGATCCATCCGGATTCTCTCAGTAATTCCACAGTTTGCCGGGAGGGGGTTAGGCGGGGAGGAACGTTGGAGGAGCGGGTGCACCGATTTCACACCGAGCCCTGCAATCCAATTCCGTGCTCGAATTTCCCTTGATCGACCAAGGAGGATGCACACTGGCCGTGTTCCGTCGAATCATTAAGCCCGAGGCGCGGATCACCTGTTCGCTTGCGCGCTCACACACACGCACACGCGCGGTCGCACGCATGAATTTTGCCGCACAAACGGCGCCGTTTGACGAACGTTTAACGTTGATTGATCGATCGATCCGTTGAACGGTCGACGCGCACACGCGAGCCGAGCGTTATCTGTGGACCGACACTGCCCGGACCGGCCCGACCCGACCCGATTCGCCGCATTATCCATCGGTGCCACCGGAACACCGTGAATGGTTTATGGGTATAGCAGAGGCTCGCCGCGAACCACCATGGAAGGAGGACCGGTCGCGTATAATTCATTCTGCTGGGACGTCGCACGCGTTCACACGTGGCTGACATACCGCGGACTGTTCTACTGATCGGGACAACGCTGTCGAGTTTAGGGGGCTTAGCTCGGCGGTTTGTTAGTGTTCCGCGTTCTTCGTGCGACTGCGGTCACGGGATCCGGTGAAATGCGATTCCCCCGACAGCCCCCACCCTCGGGATTCACGCTGCTGTTGTTCGCAAATTCGGAGAACTCTGTTTGTTGCTCGGGTTTTTGTCACTACTCGCCGAATCGTCAACGTTGTCGCGCGAGAGTTACCGAGGTTACAAAAAAATTCAAGAACATCTTCTCTGCACCAGATTAATTTAATAGAACAAAAATAGGTGCTCTACTTATTCGTTGAAGTTCTCCGGAGAAACGTTGATTTTACTTCAAGCGTTAAACAATGCAATATATTGTAACATATCATTTTGTAACTCGACCTAGAATATTTCCATTCTCTACGATTTTTTAAATTTCAATACTACAATGTGTAGCAATTGATTAGATACCGACATATTGAATGATGTAATAATATTGGATATTAAGTGTTGAAATTAATAAGAAACGAGTGACACTTGTTTCGCAGGTTTCCGCGATAAATGCAGGAGATTTGAATTCTCCATAAAATCCACTAGTTACGGTCACGCCGATTTTGTGTCGACACAATCCCAGAGGTAACAGGGTTCTCGTAACAGCTGCTATTGCAATACTTTATTTCACACTCGTGGAAGAAGCTGCGGTGGAGCACTTCGGGTCGCGAAAGAGAACGAAGAAGGTTACGCGGCAGCTTTTCATCAGCAGCAATTAATTTGTTTGCCAGGCAGAAATAATGGTACGGGAATTTCCCGGAGCCTCGTCGCCGGGTATATTAAAGCTAAAAATATCATTCGCCTTTGTTATACAGAGTGTCGGGGGATTAAGGAATTCAGCGCTCGACGTTCCTAGCGTGTCTGTGTCTCCTTTAACCTGAATAACCGGGTATAATTATCATCGTTGACGTCGTCGACGATCATTTTTACCGGGGGGCTATAAATAAATGCCGTGTGGAACAGGAAGTCGACGCGAAAGGATTACTACGAACCGGATCGTACATCCGTGCGAGGGAGGGCGATTTCTCGGTCGGTTACTGGCGTGAGTTCTTCTACGATACCCGAAGGAAGTACGGCGACCTGTTTATTGATAAAACTGACCCTCCCAGCTGATACGGGCTCGTGGACCGTGCTCTAATCGATATCACTTTGTAGGGCAGAACGGTCGTACGGGGAACACGCTCGAAAATGAATGGGTGATCGGTTCTGCGTGGCCTTTTTATGGGGTGCAACCCTGTTGCAACGATGAAGGGGGTTGAAGAACGTTTCGCGAAGCGTCGTCGCATAAAAATAACGAGGGCGAACCGGTTCCCAGTGCGCCACTCCCACGATATTAACGCGTTTGTTATACCCACCTTCCAAAGAACGCTTCAGACAATTGACACAACCTGCTCCGCCATCCTCCGTTTCTGGCGAGAAGCTGCATTTTTAATTATCACGACAAATCAACCCCTTTGACGAAGAAAGAAGAAAGCTGTCACCTGATTGTTTATAAGTGAATGAATTTATAAATAGTAAAAATATAGTTATTCGTGAACACATAAATTTATAAACAATGAAAATGGAGATTTCTGAATGCATACATTCATGAAGAGTAAAACTGAAATTGAAACTGCATAAACTTATAAATAATAAGCAGGACAATCCTGCGTAATAATAAGCAGGATTTCGCAGTGCATTGTACTTTCAGCTATTTTCGCTGAAGAAACGGAATGCATTGCGAATTGTCTGCGAAGAATTCCACGTTTATCTCGTCGTTCATATATTTCCAGAAAACGAGCGCGATGCTAGTCGAATTATTTATCTGGAATAGGGGATGGAACGCTTTTTATGAAGAGATTATGTGCGGCAAGATTTGTTGAAATATATTTCCTTTCAGGGATTCGAAGCTTTCAGTGTTTGGCATCGTGCACTCCTCTCTGTTCGTGGTGCGGGTATACCTTTGGGAAAATTATCCCAACGTTTTTCAAGGATTACTTTTCCAAAGAAACATGAGGCCGACAGCTGGAACAGTGATGATTATAAGATCTTATTTTTGAACGAACGTAATCCTCCGAAGACTTGTTTTATAAAAAACACAATAACAATAAACACAATCTACTTTTACCTGATTATGAGAGGATTGTTTTAAAAAAAAACTCTACATTCTTTCAAATAGGAATAAATCTTTCGGATAAAAATTGTTAGATTAATTATATTTACTTGAAAAAAAAATCACGCATGCAGTTCAAACACCGACAAATGCTAATGCAAAATCGCAATGCGGAGGGTTCGATAGTTTCGCGTCGGAAAAATTCCTAAATCCTCCCTTAAAGAACCACGCGCGACCATTAATCCCCTAAGCTGGCCGTTCGTCCGTGGCCGGCTGTAACGTCGCCGGCGATCATTCTTACAACAGTGGATAATATTTTAAATCGAACTTATCTCGGTGCACCCTATATTTCCATGGCGACGCAGCCGGGGCGCGGCTGTATCAGGGAATAAATAACCGTATCGAAGAACGCGTGAATCGAGAAATATATGGATATCCGTGAAATACATTACGGGAACGTTGGAATGAGGGGTTTAGAATTGGACAAGTTATGCGCCATTGGGCAAACAAAATAGATGTGCCACCCCCCCGCCCGGCCATTCGGTATGCATTATACCCGCGGCGTTTCGACCAGCACCGGCGCGCCGCGCCGAAGAACTTGAACGTTGGTTCGAATGCTCGAGGTATCCGCGAAGAACTTTCGGGCGTTTGTTTCGAATGATTAAGCTCGTGGGAGGGGCCCTCCGTGTACTCCGAAAGAATGCTACCAGCCTGCGCAAAAATAAGTTCCGACCGTTTAGAAGTTCTTAAAAGCACCGCTCAGGTCCGGTGCGCCGCCACTCCCTTTTTCCCGGTGAATATTGCGCCGGTGTCGAGGGGAGAGGGCGAAACTTCCACGGTACAATCTCTTTACAAGCTTCCCTCCGGTTACCGGAATTGCTTCATTCACAATCGCGGAAGAATGGCCGGTTTTCGGTCGACCGGCTTAAATATTACCGAGCGAATCCACGGTAAACACTGCGCCCTAGAACGTCATAAATATTTCAGGAACCGCCGGCTTCTCTTTCTGAGAAAGTGCCGTGGATGTTAGTCGAATATGTCCGGGCGAATTCTTCTCGCTCTCGTGCGCCCGGCCGACCGATTAAATTGCCAGCCGGGTAAATATTGCGAGCTAACAACCCCTAAGTATAATGCAATTTACTCCATTCACCGAGCTACAATGGGAACGTACTGTACTCGAAATAATAAGACGCTTTTCATATTTACATTTCTTCGCGTAAAGTGTGGAACGAACATTGTTTTTACTGTGTTTTATCGAAAGGCTGCACTTCATTCGATGTAGTAAACGATCGTCGTAAAGGTGCTTGCCACCAGTCGATAAAATTCATGTGTAACAACAAATGTATACCACGCGAAAATAATAGGGGTCGTTAATCGTGCGCCGTAGGAAAAGCTATTTTCGACGGTCTGTGGGGAAAAGCTACCCTTCCACGTTGATGAGAAACCGAAATGTTTGTCGGTAAATAACGCTCCGGTGTATTCAGTGTAATTCGACTACATCAATTATAACCGGGTCTATATAAACAGTTCGTTTTAAAATATATTTTGTCGGGTGTGGCATTCTGTTTCAGAGAATGTATGCTCACACGTGGAAATTAAACATTTTTAAAGGCGTTCTCTCGTCGAACGAATATATTAGAAATAAATTACGCGGAAACAGTAAAAGCGTCCAATTTAAAAGGAAATAAGTTTTGAAATTGTATATCTTTCCCTCACATTCATTTTCCAGCTGATGGACTGCACGAGCAACGCTTCAATAAGCGTTCCCATAATTACGAAAGTGTTCCAGGTCGAAATTTAAAAGAATGAGAGTCCAACAGTTATTATTTTCATCTAAATTAATTCAATGTAATTTTTACGATATTGTGAAAAAATGAACCGTTAAAAATGCTTTCAATTTACAATTATCTAAACTACACGGCTGCATTCAAGAGGAATTATTCAGAAATTTCATTGTTTCGGTAAATATTAGATTGGAGTTGCCATCTTCCGTGTGTTTTTCATTTACAAGCAAAATTTCCTGCTCGTTTAAAATACGACGGAACGCTCGCGAACCTAATGATTCCAAGAACTATCTCTCCGACGAATTCCATCAAAATCGTGGTGTCCGGTAGGTTCGTAATTATAACGGAAATTTAATTAAATTGAACGAACTCCGTTGGAAATTCGATCGGGCCGTAAACTGAAGGAATGTTGCAAATGCTGCGCTCAACACATTTCCTGTGCCATTCGAATCGGAGTTCGCGGAAAGAGGCCACGCTCCTTCAAATCCGATCCAGGAAACGGACGCGGAGTAAAGAGAGCGGTACGTCGCATCGTATCAGAAAAGTTTCCCGCCGACAGGAAAGCGGCCGTATGTTCGAACTTCGACTCGTTTGAATATTTATAGAAGTTAGTTAGCCTGAGCGTCGTGGTTCAAGCTTCGGGGGGCTGCCGCCGCCGCCTCCTCCTCCTCCGCCATGTCGGCTACACGAGCGCAAGGACCCGTGGAATTTAACCGCGGCTTAACGAGCGAAGTCGTTCAACGAATTGCATTGTTCCTCGTATCCACGCGATAAAACGATTGTCCAAAGCGACCGCGATTTTCATAAAATCACGGCACTCGAAACAACTCGTCGAGAGTTTCAAGATACGTTCACCGATACGTTGAACCCCGGCGGGTCTTTGCTGTCATCGACCTCGCCGGAGAAGAGTTTCCGCGATGGAGACGTCAACCACGGGAAACAAACGTCCGCTGCTAGGAAACGGTAATGAAATTCGGCGATGGGTTGCGTGACGTCCCATCCTTCCCGCATCGACGTCCGTCCGAACAACTTGCGGACTCGTGGATCAAGATGCACGCTACTGTTCGCGCACGAGGGATATTCAACTCTGCCAGGATTGCGTTCCTCCCCACTCTGCCTTCCGCTTCTATGATTTTCCCCTCGACTCGAGTCGGTTCCCCTAATCTGGCTCTGCTGATACGGCCAGTCTTTCCGGAACTGCAGTCGGAGGTGAAATTAAGTGGACACCCTGCAGAAACTAATTTTGAAATTGGGGCAACCACAGTTTCCTCGAGATGTGATGATGAATGATCGTTAGGCAAAAGAAATATTGTCTGCATCGATCGCAAGAAATAGGAACCAGCCAGAATGTTATTTCTTCCCCTAATAATTTTCGTAGATGGGAAACCATAAATATACATATTCAATCTTTAAAATTTTCCTACAATTTTAAATTTCATCTACTCAATCTTGATATAAATGCATAAAGATCCGCACAGTCTGCTCATCATTTTAAAGAACCAAGTTTAGCATTACGGCAGCTTAAAATATGGAAGCCGCGGTCAGAAGGGCCTTTAAGGTTCGAAGTAATTCCGATCGATTGGATTCGCGCGACAGCTGCACAGCCCCTTTAAGTTCATCGATTCGGACGAGGTCGCAGGAATTCTTTTGCTCGACACGGATTCGGCACTTCTTTGTTACAGCACAGCCGCGGAGTGGACCAATCGCCATATGATAAGAACATATGATAAGCACACACGATAAGAACAACTTCGACGAACGATAAATGTTGCAACAGGGTACAGTAAAGTCCTGATCTAGGAGAAAGCATCGGGTCCGTGTTGTTTCTTAGATCGTGTAGGATGTTACACGATAAGTATACATTGGGTGTTTGGACTACGTCCCGGTCTGTGATTAGAGCACCGGCGACGTGACATTATATTCCGACTTTTAACAGATCGAGGATCTCGGGATCGCGAGTATGCCCACCTCCTCGGGTGCAACGATTCCAGGTGACGCGTGTGCACATCGGCTAACTGGACCGGAAGATATTTTTTTTTTAAATATTTCCCGCCGGTATTATTTGCTCCATTTGCGAGCACGTATCCCGTTCGCTGGGACTCACGCTTGTTAGCGTCAACACTCGCTGCCGTCTGTTCGCGTTCCCGCTAACAGTGGGCTGGGTGCTGGTGCGTGTCGAGTTGAAAAAAATTCTGCTCGAGTGACGGCGGTGAAACGGATTTTGCGCCACGCCGCAACTGTACACTACATGGTTCACGGGCCGCTGTAAAATTAACCCCCCGTGCCGAATGTATCATCCACGTTCCGCGTTCTTTGTTCCTTTCGCTCGCTGCCCGATGAAATTTTAACCTCGCGCCACCGCCCCAGTGCAATAATCACATTACCCGGAAATTACGGCTTTAACAACCGAACGATTATGCGCTTATCACCCCGGACTTTGCTGTCGCACCCCCCCACCCCTCCACCAAGCTTTTCGCACCTATTGCAAGTCGTTCCAAAGACCATGGACACCGGACACTTACTTATCTTCAACGAAACGGTAATTAAATGTATGCATATACTATAATAATATACTAGACTTGTAATAATAAATTTTGGAATAAAGAGATTAAGAACTCACTTAAATTTGAAAATTTAGAAAGTACTGAAGCAGTGACACTGCTTGATGCTGTGTACTTAACTTTAAAATTATGTTTCGTCTGCCATTTATAGCGCCAATAATTTTTGGGACCACTGTATGTTCGTAGCAGTTGGTTAAGTGTCCTCAGTATCACCGATCACGGTAGGAGAAAGGTCCCACGGGACGAAATCATAAAATTATGAACAGTCGGATTGATGGACGCGAATCGTTTCACGGGCGAGCGAGCAGCGGCGAAAAGAGCGCATCGATCAGGGACAACTCGATAATAGACACGGGTATACGGGTCAAATTTTCCATTCGGCTAATTATCTGGGTGACGACGACCGACCGACTATCTCTCCTCTTCCGCTCCTCTCTCTCGCTCTCTCTCTCTCTGTGGTGCTCTCTCTCTCTCTCTCCCTTTGGTTTTCCCGAACCACGAAGACAATCGTGCGCTCCCTGATAGCACTCGCGAGGCTACGTACTACGGCTAAACGTTAAAAACCAGACCCGTTGTTCCGAGCAACAATGCACTGCACTGTCGTAATCCTGTTGGTACGGTGACATACTATTGCGCTAGAGTTCCCGGATATTTTGGGCATTATCTGTTGGCAAAAAATTTTATTTCCCTCGTTAATTACCACGCTGGCGCTGCCAGATGACTTCAACAAGAAACACTTGAGATGCGTGTCTATGAAATGAATCATTTGTTCCACATTCCAGAACACAATTCTAACAGAATTGGATGGGCACAGCTTGTATTAAATTACACAAATAAATAAATGATGATTACACGAACAAACTTATCAAATGCAGCATCTCGAAATATAAATTGCTGATCTCGCGATTACAAATGCGTGGGACGTCGTTCGAACGACTGTTAAATGAATTAATGCAGTGCCAAATAAAGATCTTTGCAGCGAGACAATTGTTTTACAATAGAATTATAAATGTCATTTTTTTTTCGTTTAATTACGTTCGTTGACTGGTCACCCCAACTTCGGGTCGGACTTGACTCAGTTCCCAATACGTTGGGGCTGATACGAGCTCGAGGTGAATCGGAACGACCGTATTTCAGCAGAAAATACAGAACGTCAAATTTTTGAGCGCAGGTCTCCGAGTCTTTGGTGAAATAATTAGTGCGAGCATCCTGGCCGATTGATCAAGAGGATTCGGGACTGAACAAACCGAAAGACTCGGGGGTTAACCACGCCCCGTCATCAGAAATTATCAGGCGGGTCGCTGTGATGCTATCTTCATCCGAGAGCTTGCTGTCAGTATCGTTCGATGGCAATACTTCTGCGCGGTACGTGTTACGTATGCCCCGGTGTCGCGCCCGTTGACCCAGATTCGATTGCGTTCTGATTTTTTTTTCTTTTTTTTTTTTAGTGGCGCGTTATCGCGAACATCCGTTCGGCCACGCGATACCTCGATGGAAACCTACCCTCACAGGATGCGTAGAATCTTTAATTTTCTGCTGGTTTCACAAATTGATCTTTCGAGCACCAGACCGACCCTACACAATGTCCTCGAGGTTGGTGAACCTATCTCTGACACGTCCACACCTTTACGCCGGTTATTTTTAACAGTCTACGTGGTTAAAGGTTTTTTAGCGCATGCTACAACAATTCTGTACCATCAAGTCACCCCCAGCAACGTCTAATAATTTTGTTTGGGGATTATAATGTAAAACAAGAATGTCAAGCTTCCTTTCTGCTGCGCCACGATTATTGGAAATTCCTACAAAATTAAAGCATTGCTGGTACGCAATTTAATTTATTTTCTGCAAAATAAATACAGTAGGACCTCAATTAACCGGATCTCGATTATACACGAGAAATGCGTTTAATTATGATCATATTATGAAGAAAAATCAATTTTCAAAATTAAAAAATTTATTTTGGAATATAATGTACATACTAATTATTTGCACGGATCTCGTTTATCTCGTCCTATTGTTCATCTATTCGTTCTTGCAGGGAAACGTTGGTTTCTTAATTACATCTATTACAAAGAGCTAACATAAAAATTTATGAAAATCACTTTTTTGAGCTGTCGTTGCACGTGAAGAACCTCCTTCAAAGAGACCCGAAAGCGGAAAGATCACGTTACACGCGCCATTTTCTCGCAACCTTTCGCTCTCTTTCCCTCCGTTTCCCATTCACGAAGTAACCAGCGAGATCATCAAGCGTATAAATGCTCGCGTATCGGTGCTCGATCGACCGTCGCACCGGAGAAATAACGGATCGAGCTAAGAAACCCGAGCCCCCTGTTCCCCATTGACGTTTGGCGGCGGCCTATTGGCTGTTCGCGAGCCGCGAAACCGCACGTGGAATGGAAGCTTTTTGCGAAAACTCGTACCTGCCTCGTCTGGCCTGATGCGGTCGGCGAACAACGGGCCAGACGGATCGATAGGTGGCTGAGCAGCCTGGTACGCAAACGTTTCGTCCTTCCCGATCGGGAAAAGTTCACCGCGATAGCACAGTAGCGCTCGCTTAAATTTTCCGGAAATCGGTTACACTTAAATTTTCACGACTATCCCCCCTCACTCTTCCCACTTAGTCCCTCGGTGGAGTCTTATCTTCGTGGACGAAGAAAGAGAATGTAACTACCGAAGGAAAGGAGACAGACTTCAATAATTTTAATTCAATCATTCTTATCTTATCTTCTCGAATGTAGTATCAGTAGCCTGTTGAGATCTTTCTGATTAAAACGAGTCCAAACACGATGTATATCGGACTAGTTTTGCATACTCAATGTTAATAAACAATTGAAGATTGTTGTAGATGAAGTTTATAAAAGTACACTGAATTACGTCGTGTTTGGACTCGTTTTAATCGGAAGAGTCTCAGCAATCCACTGGTACTACTTTTGAGAAGGTAAAGCAAAATTATTGAATTGAATTATTTTTTATTGATTTTCGATTCTTTGAAGTGAATCGAATGCTCCTAGACAGCAACGTTCCGACTGGCTACCCGTGAAATGCTTTGACCGGTCGTTTATTTATTGTTCAATTTTACAACGGCAATTTACGCACCCCCCACCCCCGGTACGCCATCGGCCGCTGACGCTCGCATTATTTCTTTTTCACGTTATTCGATTGCGCAACAGTCGAACAGTCTCAAATTGGACATACTTAAAGGGATATTCTGGTTTTCCGGGGCGATGGCAATTGATTTCTATTTTTCATTGTTTTCGATCGGTCGCCCACGCGGGAAATATATCAAACGATGTTTCAAACTGCGATAGATTATTGGAAATACGGGGGCTCGAATTTTTCGAATAACTTTAACTGCATTTTTGCTCGGTACTACCACACCATCCATTATACCACTTTATTCTGTATATTCAGAACATCGATCACTATCGTCCCTGTCGGAATCGAATCGATGTATTTTGAAAACTCCACCCTTTTTTCGAAATTGGCAAAGTTACAATGACCGCAAGAATAATCGGATTTCCGAATTGTATTCGGTATCGTTTCGCAAAACGAACTTTTGGAATTTCCGGCGAGTGATCAAATTATTAGAGTCACTGCGTCGAAACCAGATTTGTTATCCGCCGCGACGAATAATACGCGGCGTTGTTAAATGTACATGGTTAAATTACTCGAACTGCAATACGAAAAATATAATTATTCCGCGTTTGGTGGATAACGTTATCAGTAATACTGCTAATTGGGTATTTGTAATTTGCGAACATCGGTACCTTGTACAAAAATTATCACAATTAACACGATAATAATTTGGGGGACCAATGTAGTTTCATCTAAATCACAAGGATCGTATTATTATAAAATTATTTTGTGTATTTTTTATACGGAAGTGTAAACTTTTCAATTAATTAATTTTTTTAATATAAAGTGTACTTGATACATTTAACATATCCCATCGGTTTGTCGCCTCGCATAATCAGACTTAGTTTTTTAGAATTAATGCGTCGACGATTAACGACCGATTCTCATCGCGCATGCATACGATAATCAATATTTCGCAATTACACCGTGGCCGTTTGTGCGGTTCCCAGTTTTCATTGATATTGTGTTCGGTACAGTAAATCTGCATAGACACGCGAATTAATTCATAAAAGGCGATGTATCTTGTAGCGAACTTTATATTGCATCCTGTAAATGCTCTTTTGTTAATCTAAACGTTACGAGGCTTATGGAAATTTAAGTTGCAAATCCAACTTCCGAAGGATTATGAATTCTGTATGCAGGCAAAGCGTTGGCAGGCCCAACTCTGCTAGTACGGTAAATGTTGGACTACACTACTAGATGTACTGAATTATACACTAGTTCTTACCGTGCAAGAGAGAATCATGCGAAGTGCACCCACTGACTTTTCACATTAATCATTATTGCCTTCCAGCAAGTTATCCTTACAGGAAGAGAATTCTACAGAATACAACTAGAATTAACCCTGATCAAACATTCAGCGGCGTTCGTATTCACCTAAGTTGAACATTGCGGATAATGTATATAAAATCACAGAGTTTGTTGCGTTTAATTAGTTCTTTAAGAACTTTCGTCAGCATACTTGCGATATCTCGCTGATTGAAATGAAACCAAAGACGATATAAATCGGATGATGTTTGCTTGTTCGGCTGATTCGTTCGGATAATCGAGGTTCTATTAAACGAGTAAAGATGAACCGAAGTGTATCGTGTGTGGAGTCATTTTAACCAGAAAAATGTTATGAAAAAGCGTACGCGTAAGTAAACTTAGAAATCTAAATGACAATTGAAGATAGAATTGTAAAATGTCTGAATATAATAATCAAAAGGAAAGTTCGGTATGCTTCGCCGGAGCGAAATGTATTTCTGAAAAGATTTAATTCGCCGGATCAGTCACGATCTTCTCAGGGTTAATCAAATTAAGTCTTCGTTTAACATCGTGCCGACCCAGTTGCTCGCCGGGAAAAAAAAAATAATATTCAAAGTATCTAAAAGGGTTGGAGGAACGAAGTGCCCGGTTTCGCGAGCCAATCCAAGGGGGTCGGTCGAAAAGTTCAGCCCGGGAGACGCGGCGAATTAGTACGAAACTTTTTCAGTCCTAAAAGTCATTTCGAATATTGGATTTTATCCTCCTCGGCGCGACCGTTCCCCCCGGCAAGAACTTTCCAAAGTAATATTCGATCGAATTACCGTCCTCCTCGGCATGCTCATCATGATGCATTGAAATTAGGTGGCGAGGCGGCCCCTACAAAAGTAACCTGCTCGCCTGGGATTTATTCGATTTCCTATTCGAATCGATCGTCTCGTTTAATATTCTCCCGCGGCGCCTTTTTTCCGCCTCTTACTCAACAATTCTCACGTACCCAATTCCGGCCGCTCTTCTTCTAAGTTCCCGCCTTAATTTTCTACTTTTGTACACGTTACAGCTAACCGCCCAAGGTGCCTCTGCATTCTCGAACCCGGTCTCCTTTCAATTCGATTTAGTTGCGACTTACTAGTTGTTCCAATCTATCCTTCGATTATTCTGCAGCAGTCCCAATAGTTCACTTAATAATTCACTTCAAATCACGTTATTGTACAGTCAATCTCTTCAACTCTGGTCCACGTAGGATCCAAAAGAAGGAATCTTTAATAAATTCGATTCAATTTAGTTGCACTTATTAGTTGTTCCAATAGTTCACTTAACAATCTACTCAACTTTAGTCCACGTATGATCCGAGGAGGAGCCTTTAGGACAGGCCTGGGCACAGGTGGGCCCCTCGATTTCTCCATGACAACGACGAATACTGAAATTGGGCGCTATGGTGGGGACCAGGGTTTCCATATTTTGCCGGTATCGGGCAACCGAGCCCCTTACCCTTCCGCCTCTCGCCCAGCTTCGCAGCGTAGCTCGTCTGTGCTTCCCCCACTCTTCCCACTAACGCTGACGCGTACGCCAGCGATAGTGGAAAGAGTGCAAAGGCGAGCTACGCTGCGAAGCTGGGCGAGAGGCGGAAGGGTAAGGGGCTCGGTTGCCCGATGCCCGCAAAATATGGTAACCCTGGTGGGGACCGGAGTCGCCAGCTTAAGACTTGTTTGCCCACTCCACCTTCCCCCACGCAACGGCCCGGTCCCGTGACGCGTCTCGCCTCTGTCGTGCGTCACAATGTCACGTGACTATCAGAGACAGCAAACATAGCCGAGTAGATTCTGTGCTTCCGAGTAGATTCTGTGCTTCCGAATAGCAATAAAATACAAATACGTATCTAACGTAGCAGTGAAGGACCCAGTCGAAATTTTGAGTTGCGTCTTGCGACGAGAAAGCTTTTGTCCCGGCATTCCCGGTGTGTCCCCGATTGGCGACGCTCTGTGCACTCGGATATTGCGGACCGGGACCCTTTACCGTGAAATTCCAGCCTCTCGCTCTGCATTCGGTGTTTGCGCTGAATCCGGGCGCGCGACAAAAACGGCCGATGCACCAACAAGATGATATGCGCTAAACAACCGGCGTCTCTCTCTCTCTTCTCCTCTGCGCGACGATGAGCGGGGAATCTGGCCGGGCTGCAATCGGTTCCGGAAACGTTGGCTCGCTCTCGTCGGAACATAAATTTCTCCTCTCGCTGCGGATTCTTTTTGGTTTCGAATCAATTTTTCGAGCTGAAACCGGGGCGACTGCTGGGGAATGGCAGGGGATAGGGGTTCGGTGCATTACGGGAATTAATTTCCTCGAACGAACGATGCTGTTGAGGTTCGAAGGAGAGACCTTCCAATCCTCGTCAATAGCGCATTCCTCCGTGTGGTTGTCAACGGGTTCACAAAGACACAGCCACCGGATTCGACGGGTGGGCAGATATAGTGAAACCTTAATTACAGTTAATTGAATTCGGGCCGGTCACGTTTCGTCAGACATCGGCGTCAGCAGGCCAGCTTTGGTCGTGCCCGATCCTGCGACCCTGCTGCCGCTTTATTGACATCCAAACAGAAACTTGCCGGCCGACCAATTCGGAACTCTTCTTTGCTGTGCGGTGATTAAAAGTTCACCAATTAAAGAGATTAGCTTGATCATGGCTGCGCAGCGGGACGCGGTCTGTTGACACTGAAGTGATCTCCGAGGAATATTCGAACTCGACGGAATGCTTTCCAGTTCAAAGTTCTTCGTCGAGATGGCAATAAACACGCCAAGAGCAACGGTTTCTTCATGTTCTGAGAATACTTCTAGGATGACTTTGAATAACCTTGAATGATCTTGGACGATCTTGGATGATCTTGGATGATCTTGAACGATCTTGGATGATCTTGACGATCTTGGATGATCTTGACGATCTTGGATGATCTTGGACGATCTTGAACGACTTTGAATGACCCCGTTTCATTAAGCACCTATTTAGTCCATTTATTTACATTTAACAGAACTGTCGTCACTAATCGAAGTAAAATAGCTTCGAGAGGAAACAGATTGCGATCTAACCAAAGGGAACTGGTAGGAAACTATTGGCCCGTCGTACGTGATCGTGCGAATGAAGTCCAGCTAGTGAGATGATCGATTAGGCTTCTCCACAGCGTCCGAATTCTGTTCCTGTGGGCGAAGGACGTGTTCCATCCAAGTTCGCACGGACCCTGTGTCACGTACGGCCGATTAATGCGTGTTAATTACGGGCGAGGTTTCGGGGAGGAGGTTCTTCGTAACGGCACGATTGTAAAATCGTTTTAATTATTCGAGCGGGCACCGGAAGCTAGCACCGGAAACGTTATCCTCTGGTAACTGGTGTTCCGAGCGAGTCGTTTTGCAGGCGGACCTCTTCCAGGTCGGGTGGCGTCCCTCGGACGAAATCGAGAGCACGTCTTTATCGTACGAGGACCGGCGATTCTATCGAGAAAGAGAGAGAGAGAGAGAGAGAGAGAGAGAGAGAGAGAGAGAGAGAGAGATATTCCCCGCTAACGTCGGAACTCCATGATATCTGCTCGGCCCCGACTGTAATTCCTGCGCCGGGGAATATAAAGTAATTTAGATAATGCCGGAAGTTGCGGTAACAACTCGACCGCGGACGGTCCTAGGCCAAGCGGAGTCGCTGTTTAGCGAGCCGGCGTCGTTCTGGTTATTTCCAGCGGGGATTAAGACCGGTCTGGAACAACGGAAAGAAAACTTCGGTCAGGAAGTTCGGATGAATTCGTCCGACGTTGTTCACCGGCTCGAGATGATGTTTCGAGATGATACAGTCCCGGCAAGAAGATAGCACACGCCATATTCATTTGCTAATTTCTACTCAGAATTAGTAGATACGTCGTAGTAGATAGTAGAAATGTCTTGTACATAGAGTCCTTGTTTATTCAGCTCAGTTGGCGAAACTGAGCAAGTGTGTTCTCTTTGCCAGTACCGAATCGGTCACATGACATTCTGATATACTAGAACGACGTTGTAGAAGGCAAAAAGAGTGGGAGACAAAGACTCAATCTGGTGACATTGGTTGTGTGAACTTGCGTATGCATATGCGAATGTGTGTGGGTGTACGAGGACGTTATTGTATTATTATATTAGGTTGGCAACTAAATTCGCGACGTAATTCTTTTATTGTATCGTTATAACATCATTCGGCGACCATTCCTTTTGAACTGTGTCATTGGATATCTCTGAATTTTGTGATTAATTCGAGATTGATATTGACAAATATATACATATAAACTACTTTGTTTGAGAAAATGTGGAGGTCGCGAACTTGGTCGACGACCTAATATTACTATTTTCATACGTTCATTTTCCGCGCTCGGAAGGTGAACGTCCCGCAAACCTGGTATTAAACCAGTGGGAGGAAGAGCACCTGGGAGAGCAGGGAGCTGGGGAGGAAGATATGCGAGATCGAATGGGTGAGTGGGTTGAGAGAAGTGAATGTCGGATTGGTCGGCGGGCGAGATAGCGTCGGACTGTGGGCGTGGGTGGGGGTGGTGGAAGGACGAAACGTTGGGCAGAGAGGAAGCTGGGGAAAGAGTCGGGATGAAAGATGGGCGAGAAGAGCCGGCAGCAAGAACGAGGGTAAGAGTAACGCTAAGGCAATATCACAGTCGACTAGCGCGGCTCGGCTCGGCATACTAAGCGAGCAGGAGTGATTTTTAAAACAGAGGACGGGACGCCCGCGGGAATCTTAAATAACCGTCGCGGACGAGTGCCGAGGGATGTTGAGGGGTGCCGGAGGGTTAGCGGAGGGTGCTGAGGGGGTGGAATCGCGACACCGAGGAATATTCGAGGGGACGGGCCGCGACGGAGAGAGTGACAGTCCGGGAAATTGGGAAATTGAAGCCGAATCCTCCGACCGCCTGAACCACTACGCGGTGAGATACCGAGTCCTCTTACGCCTCGATGGACGCCGGTTCTCTCTCTCTCTCTCTCTCTCCCCCTCGTCCTCTCTTCCGCCGTGGAATCACTCGATTTCTGTTCCCACGGAGCAACGTTACACACATGCTAACGGGGTGGCCGAAATTCTGAAAGAGGAACGAGTGCAACGTGATCTCAAAGCGACCGACTCTCCGGATTGCGCACACCGTCCAGAACCTTCGCTGAATCAAACGGATGTACAATTGTTCGCAAGGATGAGTGTACGATACATCGAAACATTGACGAGAAACGGAATACGCCGATGCAGCGATCGACGATTTTGATGAAACTTTAGCTGAAGCAATGGCGCCGCGCACAGTTTCCGGCTCGCTGGACTCTCCACTTTATGTGCCGGACGCTGCAAGATTTTCTAGCGAATACACCCTGTTTCCTTTGACTTGCCGAACACCGTGGACCAAATTTCTGGGAGAACTCTGTGATTAATAATACTCTTCTGGAAGCGACGGAACATATTCATGAAAATGTTACAATTTTATTTCAACATTTACATTACGACATTTTTTTGTTTTGTACAGTTTCTAATAATTTCTAGCATTATTTATGGTGAAAAGATCTAGATAGGATTTTTTTCCTTCGTCGACTCGTAAAGCAATCAGTTTTTCCGCAATTAATAATTTTATGAGCCCGTTGAATTCATGTCTAGAATTTCCTGTTTCAAAGTGCATTATAAATTACTATTCCAGTACTGCGAGCGAATTTACGACAAGGATAAATAACTCGTTTAACCACTCCATTTGCAGCCCTTCCTTTCTCAACATGTCCGGACACCGTAAAATCGCAGGCAGAACTCCATCTCGGATTCGTTATTCGATATGTATTTATATAGGTCCCGGTCGTCGTAAAACTCGCGGAATGCAAATACATCTCGGTAAGATCGTGCAGCGCGACACAAATTCGCAGGAAATTTACACGCAGCTAGAAAAAAAATGCTCAACAGCTGGGAAAGAGAAAGAGAGCAGAATGGTTGAAAGCACGACAAAAATTCGCGCGCGTTCCGCGATAGTTGATAATTTTCCGGCGGGGAAAATTGAAAAGTTACCCATTTCCGGACAGTCGAGCGGAATTGTTACGAAATGCGTCGAACGAGTTCGCGTATAAAATTCGCGGATGCTCGTTTTTCAAGCCCGTCGAGAAACGCGACACACGTTAATTTTGTTCATTAACTTTTATTCGCGCACTTAGTTACGCGCCGCGATATTTTCCTCGGATATTTATATCGTGCAACAGTTGGCCCGTCAATATTCACGGCCGATAACAATCGGCAACGTTTTAAATGGCGCGCACGTAGCCATAGAAGACTTTGTACACACCACTGGACGCTCCTCGAACTGCTAATATAGCCTGTGGTTTTCTGCAAAAACCAAAAATGTCCCATTCACGCGAATGTTTGCAAAAATTTTTGTGTGAAGAGCAATCCGAACTCCGACTCTGTGAAGTTGTTTTTTTGAACGGCGACAGATAGATGTTCACTTTAAAAAATGCAGTTGGTCGATTGCACTTCCGAAAAATATATGTTTCCACGAGTTTAGTGCTCTTTGTACCATTCAACTTTGCCCTTCGACATTTTTTTGCAATTGTACTGGTAATGATCCAGAAATTGAGATTTGTCTCCCCACTCTACCTTCCCCTTCCACGTCACATGACTAATCCTGTACTGGCTAATAAAATGATAATTAGACTGCGGATTTTATGCATTTAATACAAAAATGTCCAGTTTAAAAAAGATTAGTGGCGAAGAGAATCAAGAAACACTACTGTATTATTTTCAACTCACTAAAATGTGATTAAAGAAGAAGATAATTTTCTCCTTGGTTCATGTTTTTTACAATTGATGCAGAAAATTTTTATTTTGCATAAACATCCGCAGTCTAATGATAATCGACCTTCCCCTACCCTCGACAGACACCCCTGACGGTTTTCGTGTCGTCGCCCCGTGTACGTTACCCGGGGAATTATCGGAAAAGCGTTATAGCGACGGATAAGTGACATAATTAAAGACACGCGACATCCGGCTAACTTTCGAAACCAGTGACTCGACGATCCCCTGGCCCACTAATGAAAAAACTTCCCGGCGTATTGTCCCGGACGTCCTGTTACCCTCGCGACAGCGAAGCCGGCCGGATAAACGTTCGTCTACCTTGAACATTGGGCGACGATAAATCGTACGACCGAATCCTCTATTTCATTGGTGCAATTGTATTGATGCAGGAGACCGTGCCACTGACTCTCATGCTCAACGATGATGGAGCGTGACTGTGAAATGCATGGAAATCCGATAGATTGTACTGGGTGTCCCGCGAGCACCGATACAAACGGGAAAACAGTGATTCCGCGCGACGCAATTTTAATCTATATACTCGACCTACTTTTTCCGCATAGAGAACCGTGCGCTTTCAATCGGAAAGGATTTAGATGAAAACTAAAAATTTTGTTCGACGCTGTCCTCGAGGATTAAAGACACGAAACGGGAAGGAGGTGGCAGCTGAAATTTTCGAAACGTAAGTAGCTTTACGTTAATCCCGCAGGAGCTGTATGAACGCAAGGAATGTAATATAAAGTTTTTATACGGAGTATAAATTGTACCAACATTTACTCGATCCTTTGTAGATTCTCCTCCATTGTTGAAAATCGTCTTTGTAGAGTTAGCACTCTGTAACACTTTGTAGAATGTCCTGCATTGTCCTGTTTTCTTTTCTGGAAACCCGTTTTATAAGCGAGTCTCGCAGATTGTGGAAAATTTGTTTCTTTATTGTATTCATTTTTGAACACCCTGTATACCAGAGGTGTGAAAGAAAGGTCGCAACGAAATTTTATTCGAGGCAGACTATTCTTCACGTCAAAAGTATCCTTCGACATTTCAAGGTATTTCTATGCTAGGGTGTCCGTGGAGATGGCTTCCGGCGCCGAGTGGTGAATCATCGCCACGTTGCAGCTTTTGCACGGCGAAGTTCAAAAGGACGCGCACGGAAATGCTAATGGATCGCTGGTGACTCGTGTTACACGGCGCGTGTTAAACATTTAAGTAGGTCCGCCGCAGCGAGATGTTAAAAACCGGGTACAATTTCCAACTGGCTCCCATAGAAGATCTAAACAGAGGTTTCAACCCTCTTTTCCAATTTCCAAACAGTGACGATGGCGTGCACAGTTGTAAATACATTTAATACTCTCAAGAATTGCTTTTCATATCAATTTTAATTCTAGATAGAAGTTAAGAATTCGCGTACCTCCGCTGTAACTGTTAATCGCGTATTACACTGGCAAGTATGATGGTAATTATTAGACAGCGGATTTCATGCATTTATGACAAAAATGGATAGGTGTAATTCAAAACAGGAAAAAGATTAAAAGAGTTTAACAATACCGATATACTATTTCTAACATATAAAAATCATTAACGAGGAAAATAAATTTTTACTTAGCTCCTATAGCTTACAATTGATGTATAAAAATTTTATTTTGCATAAAGATTCGCAGTCTAGTAATTACACAGTGTTGGGTGTCATTTTAACTCCTATAACACGGTAGATAGGTTCCTTTCTGTTTCTCCTATCTGAACCTTCTTCTGCGTTTAGATTTTATGCACCTTCTATCCTCTTTAAAAAATCTGTAATTTTGGTTTGTTTGCTGGTTCTTACAAGGTCATTGTAGATTTCATGGTATGAAGACAGACAATTTTGCAGCTTCCTTTTCAATTTTTCATCAATCAACACGTCATTATTTTAAGTTAATCTTGTTTTTAAATACGTCAAACAAAAATCATGTTATCCAGTGCTGTAGAAGTACAGTGTTGCACAAAGGTTTTCGCAATTTTCTTATCGTGTTAGAGGTACAACCTGTACCTCTTCTACAACTGTGACTGGGCAGGCTCGAAGTTGACGTTTCTCTGTCGCGCACGTGTCGCAATGTCACGTGACTAATTCGGTGCAGGGAGAGGGTAACTTTGTCCCCTCGATTCGAGTGAATTCCCCTGATCTGGCGGGTAGGTGTCGTAATTGCGTCGGCTCGCTGAGTAGAGGATCACTCGCGAACGTGAACCGTCAGCCAGCGGGGCGAGGATCTGAATTTAAACGAGACTCCGGCGCGAACGTTTCCGGTCCGGCCGGGAACAGACGCGACGGAAGCTGTTTTTAGGCGCCGGCCGTCGACTCGTCGACTCCTCGACTTTCCTGTTCGGGCACGTAATGGCCCGGATAGATGCGCCCGCGTATTCGGGGCCAGCTGTCCTATCAGCTTAGGGCGTTACGCGTCGCGAATCGCAAATTAGATTCGAGCGATTTACTCGGAGCGAGTGTCTACTCGGAAATACAGAATCCAATGGAGGATTGGCCGACCAGCTCCCTGCCCTTCTGCCCTCGAATCTAGCGTTTCCTTTTCGGAGTCCGGCGTTAGATTCCTGGGATTCCTGAACGCTACGCGGGGCACCCATATTCGCTAGGTGAACCGGAAATTTTCCTTATTCCGACCGAGAGAATTGTTTCGTCGAGCGAAAAGCAAAGCCCGGCGCGCCCGGCGCCGGTGAATTTTAATTCCTTCCGGAGATAGAGGTTCAGGGGACGTTTCAGGAGGACTGTTTCCTCGATTCTGAATGGCTAATTGACCTGGACTTCGCGCAGTCTAGAACTCGGCGACTGTTAATGTCAGCTTGATGCACACTCTCGTTAAGTGGAAGGACACTTATCTGATGTACCGGTTGGGAGGGATCGGGTGTCGTTCGAGAGCTTCGGTTGACACATAACTGCTGGAATGGTATACGATGGGGAGATCAGGGTAAAATGGCCCCTGTTATTTCTTGGTTTTATTTTTATTGGCAATACAGGTCGACTCTCTCGCTCATCTCCACCACCTACCACAGAACTGACTGAGACCCCTGGGTGCTCAAGTGGTGCACGATGGTGGGGAGATTAGGGCGAAATGGCCCTTAAAGATATTTATTTCTGGCATCATTTGATCACTCATTTTATTTATAATTTTCACGTGAATGTAATTTTATTCTATCAATATCTTGCATTGTATCGGCTGCAGTGGCCAGGTACTTTTCTGATAATCCAGACTTCAAAAATCTATTCGCAATAAATACGGCCGTATTATCATTCGTTTAAAAAGATTCATGGGACGTCAGAGGCGTCCCATCAAACGAACGCTAACGACACGCAACGACAACTAAAATTAACGACTACGAACGCTATTAACGTCTATCCCATAACTCTCCGAGGACTCTCACGCAACAAGCTCCCTGCGCCATTCACTCTTTTCCTTTTATGTCCATTCACTCCCTCGTACGCCGTTCTGCCTATGAAATATTAGGTTTCGCTTAGGCATACCAGGCATTTTAACACCTGGCATTATACTGCGGATCTTCGCTCGCAAAACACATGCGAGAAAAATTTACATTGCGCGTTACATCAATTCAGAACTGTCTGTACCGAGACACAGCAGGAGACAGAAATTATTTCTTTCGCATATAATCCTGGTTGGATCAATGAGCAAATTACCCATGGTTACCAGGTTCCGATGATCATCGCTTCCGGCAGCTAATGAGCAGCGGTAAAAATGTAACGCGTGTAGCAGGTTCGTACAGCTGGCTGAATTGGTTCGTTCGGTGCATTCAGACGATCTGGTTCATTTGATTCAGATACACGTGTACAGCGTCACATATCGAGCGCCACAGTAAATGATCAAATGTGGACTGTGTGCCCAGTGTTCACTGGGATATTAATTCCATCGAAGCGCGGCGAGCGATGTACACTGTACACCGGTGTTCACTGTAATCGCTTTGGTTATCAATCCTTCCATACAAGAAGTTCGCTAAGCATTGTTCCGAGACGAAGCCCGGGGAACCGGAGCGGAACCATCGCGACCTTTAATCACGGAATGGCTGAGCAGCAATCGCCGGTGTTTATTTGCAGTTGGTCAGCCGAGCCCCATCGGAAAAGTGGCAAACGGCACGACCGAATGGCGTTCAAATTGCAGCCATTACCCCGATTGGAGTCGGTCCGATGGAAGGATAAGAAGAAGCATGGCTCGGGATCTTCAAACGCGAACTTCGCGATCAATTTATGAGTCGCGCTCTCCGGTCTAACGTCTTCAAAGAAACCCGAGGACCAAGACGCATCGAAAGTAATCTTATCGCTTCGTTAGGCCGATTTTTCGCGTAACCGACCGGCAGGAGGGCGACTCCGAAGCTGCCCCAGGCTATTAACATTTTAAATTCTTCCGAGATTGGGGCAAAGTCAACGGAAGAAACGCAAACACTACGTCGAGGATCCACCGGGAGCATTGGCACGACGGAAACGGTGCTTGCTACATTAAAGGGCTACGTACACCTGCAAGGCAAAACTTTTTTTCGCGGCGAAAACGAACTCTTCTTCTCCAAAAACAGTGGGAACTTTCAGCTGGAAATTGTGGACTGCCAGAGCCGTTCATCATCGACCGCTACTCTTCCACGGTTTTTATTTGAAATTTAAACACCGAAAATATGTATTTTTAAAGTACACATATAAAACTGGTTTTTGACCTAGTCTTCTTTAACCTTTAGCACTAGAATGGACATTCTGACGCTTAATATTATGAAATCCGTCTGTGTTCTATGAATTGTAGAAAGCTCAACTGTTGTACGAGAAAACAGGTTCGTTTCGGATAAAAATGATCCGTCAAAATCGTTTTGGTTTCGGATAAAAATTGTGGAAATCGGAATTCTTCCATGAAAATTTCGCAATTCGTATCTCCGATTGTACGTAAAAAATTTGTTCTTCCTGAACAAAATTATAAATCACGTTGTATCCGGTGCCGGAACTTTGAAAGGGGGCAGAATAATTTTTCAGGAGAATCCAAACTGGAGTTGACTATCCCGTCAAACAAATCGTTTATTGTATAAGAACAGTGTCCTGGTATTTCTTCCCGTCGCAGACGTTTCCGTCGCATCCACGTTTATCGACTGCTGCAACTACAAACAAGCTAGCTGCGTAGGTTAGGGATGGGGCAGAGGGAGGAAGATTGATCGAATCGCTGACCTACGCACTGTCGATTCAATTGCTCGCGAGCGCCCTTAGCGTAATAAATCATCGGGGTGCGACGTGCACGACGATCATTCACGAAGAGCCCGTTCTTTATCTCCGCGAAATCGGCTGGAATGGAGGAAGTTCTATTATGTCACTGTTAAAGATTCATTAAGCCGCCGATTGTGTCACCGTTGTCGCTGCGAACGGAAAAATTTGTTCTTGCTTGCTCGCTTTGCTTGAGCGCGCGTTTTGTTCGGCGAATCTTATGGCAGAGGTTAATTACAGCGAATTATGGAATATTATTTTCAACTCTCCAGGATATTCTTATTTTGCGTGCCAAAAATGTACTTGCTCGAATGTTCTGATTCCTGAGTTGATTTGAAGGAGCCAATCGTAGCGCGGCTACCACAGGCCCCGCTGAGCCGAGCGTTGTCATTGGCCGAGTCGATATCCGCCAGTCGCAGCCGCGCCGTGATTGGTCCGCGTTTTTCGTTGGAAACTCCTCAACGAAGCCTCGGAGAACAATTTCGCAAAGGAGAAAGTTCCTTGCAATGACATTAACATTAACATTAGCATGCAGAAAATTCTCAGCACAATAAACTTTCCGTTCGTTTCGTTGTAGATGTTGTCGTGGATTGTACGAGTCGCAGTGAATATGCAAAGCCTCTTATTACTGTCTGCGGCGGTGTACCAGAATGGAAATTGTCGAGCACACAGAAACAGTGAAACTTTTCGCAAAGCTTGTAGAACCTCGCCAAGAAAACTCGTGTGCTCGGGATAAATTATTCGGGACGGGTTCATTGAAAAGCCGAACGAGGCAGGAATCGAAGATGCGGAGACATGTGGATCGTAGATCGTGGATCACGATTTATTCATCGGTGCCGCAGCCTCTGTCGGCCGGACAGACGGTTCCCGTTCGGCTTAATCGCGGAACGGTACCGATTATTTTACCATAAATTACACGCGATACCGTAAATCGCATTAGAGCCGGAGTGGTTCGCGGACCCGCTTCACGCGCAGACGGCCAAATTGGATTTCGTTCTTAAGCCCCGAATTTCGTTAAGGCCGAAGCGATAGAGCGGGCGTAATAAACGTGGGGCCCGACCGAGAGAGAGAGAGAGAGAGAGAGAGAGAGAGAGAGAGAGAGAGAGAGAGAGAGTGCTGGGAGTTTTCACCCGGGTAAAAACGGTCCCGTATTATCGAACCCTAATGCCGCGCGACGGTGCGGCGAACCCGGATTTCTGAATAAAATATCGTCCCTGTCTCGCGGCTCATACATTTTAAATCCACGCGGCTTTCTGTAACGCGTCGCTAAGAAACGAGATTTCGGGATAGAAAACTTCGCTCGCGCTCGGGACCCCGGAAAAACTGCGTTGCCCCCGAGGTATAGACCGAACTGGAATAGGGGAGAGAGAAGGGGTGGGAATTAAAACGGGAGATAGGAGAGGAAAACCCGCTCCACACCCGGGGAATCTGAATCTCGTGTCGTTTTGTGCCGCAGCTCGCGTGGAACTCCGCTACATTTCCCATTTTATGTTCCACCGGCGCGGCGTCACGAACGAACGGTCCCCCTCTCCTAGCCACATGCATAATGTATTCCCTGTTTTCGGAACGACTGGGTTATGATGTATTCTTCAAATCGATGGGGGGTTAGTTAAATTTCCGAGTACACCGCAGGAAATTGTTATTGCATCCTGTGATAGGTTATTCCTTCTGATCGATCTGTTGAAAGGGATGTCATTTGAGGTAAATCTTTCCTTCGCGAGAATGTTCTCCGCGGATGTGTTGAGAAGTTATTCGCGAAAAACGCGGACAATCAGAGCGCTCGGCGCGGTAGACGCAGTGATAAAAAAATAATGTCGGTATGCGATAGAGTTGTCCGTGCAGAACACAGGCTGTTTGACAAGAATCGCGACTTTACTGTAGTACGAAAATGAGAAGAATTTATCAATGTTAATTATATTATTTTCAGTCTATTCAAGTAGTATTCATCTGTAGAAACCGATGCAGAAAATGTACCCTTTATGAATTTTAATCAAAACACCGAGTCCATTGATAAGATAGCGGCTCTCGTGCGGCTAGTTTCGTCGAAAAGTCCATTTACCGGCGGTTGAGGATGTCATCAGCGTTGCTGTTGGTCGGCGACGGGGCGCAATAAATTTCGACGCTATTAGGATAACATTAAAAACGTAAAATTCAGCCGGAGCACCGGGCGGGCGACCACCGACCGGGCCACCGCGCTGCTTTCACCCTAACCGCTCACCCCTTTAATTCCACCCCGTCGACGCATTAGCGTGAACGCGCCGAACCGAAAATTCATGAGCTCGTTAAAAGCACGGGAAAAAGACCGCTGGCAGAGAAGCTAGTCTCCGGTTCCACCGACGCCAACTACGGGAATTATCAGCGCCATCTTTGTTAATATTTTGCGATATCCATGTGTTAGTAACACACCGGTCCAAAGAGTCTGCCTTTATGCTCTTTACACCGAACATTATCCTCCTTCCGTATGGTAACCTCTTTTAGTTTCCCCTTCTGTTTTTCTGTTTTGACCCGGTCTATAAAAATTGTCTTTTAATTATCTAGTTACTGAAATGTTTAAAAAAGACTTCATTTTAAACACACTCACTGTGAAAATCGTAATGAATAATAATAATGAATTAAACAAAGAAATATCCTTTGTCCACCAAAAAATCCCAGAACTCCCACCCTCGGGTCATCAAGAAATCTCGTTGATCGTTTCAAAATCGCTTAATTATTCACGCGACTGGTCCCCGGAATTACTCGGTTCACAAATAAATTCTCGACCAATAGTTAAGAGGATTTGACGGGTTTCGCTGGAGGAAAACCCACGGATTCAGGTCAGGAATTATGGCTTATCATTGACCGACGTATTCGATGTATTACCGTGATCAAAGAGCCTGGCATCAGCACATTACTTGTTGCTATAACTTTTCGAACTCGCGCTGTTAAATCATTCGCGTTGCCGTCGACGTTAGTTTGCCAGCGGATATTTCGATCTTCTGCCACGTGCTCGGAACAGGATCGGTTTAACCGAGTTTGTAACTAGTGGTAAAAGTCCCTTATTATCTCTACATACGCGTGAAATTCCATCTGTGCTCCAGGTAACAGGGCGTACGGCTGTTTGAGCGCGGTTAGCTAACGGTTAGGTGTAGACTCATGCGTGAACATTGCGTTTTCCGGTCATTGACCGGTCGATTTTGGTCTGTCGCAGCGATAGCGGGGATTGCGTGGCAGATTGCGAAACATGGCGATGTTGAAGGCCGCGTTAAGGTTCAATGGAATGTAGCGGAATCGCGCACAGAGGACTGCTAATTTCGGAGACGTGTGATCATGTTACCTATGGCTGCTGTAAACACTTCGAATCATCACCAATAATGCGTCGTGCGTTACCGGTCAGTCATAGTACGCGCGCGTTGGATTTCGCCTGTCTGCTCACGTCCTGCCTATACTACTTCAATATCAATGTCTTCGTTACCACTCAACGTGGAGATTAATCTTCAGTATTACCTGGAAGCTTTATGCAAATTTCTCTTTTCATAGATTAGATTATGAAATACACTATAACTATTTATACCGAATAATAAAATTTGTATCTATTGTATGCGTATATTTCCACTAATGATTAAGTGTGTACCATTATTGGTACTTGATAATATATATATAATATTAATAATATTAATACCGTTATTAATATTATTATTACAAGAAACAGCACGGACCCGAGGGTTTTTCTTAGATCGAGGCTTTATCGAATATTTTATTAATACACAGCTGTACTCGTATATATTACTCATTTGTAATAAAAATAAAATTTGTGTCCATTGTGTGCGTATATTTCCACAAATAATTAAATACCATTCCTGGCGAGAATTAGGAGAATCACAGTCTTAAAATATTATAAATATTATAAGTTATTACGCGTGTCGCTATAGTCATATACGACCAGAGGACATCTGAAAGCGCAGTCCGCGTAATTGAATTACACAGAGCTTAAAAGCACAATACCGGGATATCAAGTGAAAAGTGTATACCGTGAAATAGGAAGCAAATACTCGGGCGCTGAGTGGTGTATCGAAACATGATAGGATATTTTGTCCAAACAGGATCGGACGTGCGCATACGTATGCGTCGAAAATAAATGAAGCTAGTACCGGAGTCGGAAAATAACAGTGGTAAATTCGGAAGAACGGAATAGCCGTGTGAATGAATCGCGACGCCGCAGCTTCCGCCAATTAACAATTTTTGAAACAGCGGGGACTGCCTGCCCCCGGGGGATGACAGATCAACGGTATTCGTTGGTGTCTGGGAACATCGACGCGTCCATAGCGACCTGATGTGTCAGTCGGTCGAAATGCGAAACGACTTGGCACCTACGGTCGCGGTTTTCATTGCAACTGGCGCGCAGGTATTATCGGAGCAGTTCGGCCGTGCAGCTGTCACCCGCAGCGAAAAATCGAAGGTACCAACACCAAGTCCAAGGAAAAAGGGAACGCCGGGGAACAGGGACAAAAAGGCGGGGAACGTCGAACCAGCGAAATGCCGGCGACCACAAAAGAGTCCGCGGGGAAACGAAAGTGAAGACTGTGGCGCTGGATTCCGCGGATTTAAAACCATACAACATTCGCGAAACTTGCTTTGATCCGAAAACCACGCCAGCCCTCGCACGAACGTGACCCGCGTCATACAGAAAGGATTTCCTGCCCCCGAAACGCTGAAACTATTTCGCACTACGTGGAATTGTTGGTCAACGTTCGGCCGACCTACTGTTGCCGCAGTTCGTTTCATATTGCGAAGGTATTTCAAGAAAATTTTGTCTGCTTCTCCAAAAATTAAACTTTCTTGCTTCCGGTTTCTCGTCGATGAAACTCCTATCACGGTCCTCGGCTCGTTTTCCTGATTAAAACGACACCAAACACGATATAGCTACGATCACAATTGCTTGCGTAACAGGCGAAGTTTAGAATTCGCGTATCTCTACCGTAACTGTTAATCGCTTGTTACAGAACTAATTATAGTCGTATGTATGCAGTGTTTGGGGTCATTCTAAGCAGAAAAACGAGACGAATACGATGGTAGAAGCTTCATCGACGAGAAACAAAAAATTAGGATTTCGATTTCTCTCGGTTCCCCTTTCGGCACATTACAAAGAACTGTCGCTGGCTTACGGAAAGAATACTGTGCTGGAATAACAATGAGCGCCGCATTAGACTGCAGCAAGCGTCGGATAACTGACGTCCGCAGCGGAATCACGGAAACACGCGAATTATTAGTCACCGAGTTCCAGAGGATATCGTTTCGAGCTGGGCGATTTTTTCCGGCTGAATCGAACGGCGAGAATGCGTGATGAAGAGAGGACCGGGGAGGAAGACGGCGGTCGGGCAACGTGAGAAAATCGAGTGGGTACATACGTTAAGCTAGATTACGTGTCGGCCGGCCAGATTGCGGCCGTTGTGTCCGTTGGATTTATTAAGCAGCGTCATATATATTCGACTGGCGTACGGTAAGCCGGGTTCCGCGAGCTGAAGAATCGCAATTTCCGATGGGTGAAAGAGGACGAGCGTGGGCGAGACGCGCACACAATCGCCGGACACTCTGCGGAAGGGGCACAAAAAACGGTGGCCCGCATCGATCAAGCCCCGCTTCATCCCGTGATAAAGTACGTAAAAGGAACATAATTCTTCGCGATAGCTACCCCGTGAACGTGGAATCGCGACACACCGTCCCCGGGAACACAAAACCCGTCAGATGTAATTGCGATTCGATTAAAAGCGTAAATCACGCAACGAGCCTCCCTTCTTATTCGCTCGCCCGCACCGTAGCTGACTTTTATCGCGGGACGCGTCGGACCTCTTCAGCAACATCTCCGCCTTATCATAGAGAACCGAGCACGAGCTTAATTAGCAGGAAGAAACGGTTCAGCAACTGTTCCGCAAGTTGGAGAACGTCGGAGCGAATAATGACGTGAAACTGTTCGTTAATATTCTAATGGAAATAAATCATAATTGTGGTAGATGATTGCATAAGTTCGGGCCGATTTTGATATATGTCGCAAACTTTTCTACAACTGATTAATAAATTGTGTTTAGATAGAAACTGTGATTCTTTAAAATTTAATCATTGAATTTTAATTTTTCAAATCGGACACGAACTCGTGCAATCATCTGATATTAGGTTGTTGCAGATGAAATGGCCGATTTTAGAATGCAAATTTTGTACGGCACTTTGAGGCACGAAGCTTACGATCCTATATTCAATTTTAATTTACACATATTTTTGTATGCGTAGAAAAACAACACATTGACGATAGCATTATGTGATATTTGGTGAACATGTGATGACTAATCCATAGTTTGCGGATTTTATGCATTCATGGCAAAAATGAGCGGGTGCAATTCAAAACAGTAGAAAGGTAACAATGATTTAAGAGTGCTAATCTATTTCTCTTAGCTTCTCCAAATGACTAAAGTAGGAATAAACTGTTTATTTTGCATAAGTCTACTGCACGATCAACGCAATATTCGTCGATAGTAAAAAGAACTACAAAACAGAGTTGACAGTCTTGTAAGTGAAGCATTTGAGTGATGAGACGATTCAATTTCTAGCATAATAGAATCAATAAATGCGTGAAATTCTTTGATCGATAAGAAATAGTTGCGGTTGTTTAAGGTTACTGTTAAAAATCGGACATTTCGTAGGCAACGACCTAATAGATGCGTAGGACGCGGCCAGTAATATGAATCAACATTAGACGAGCATTTCCATAAACAGTACTTCGAGAGCTAATAGATTCAGCAGGGCCGTGTGAATCGGTAACTAGGGGCGTTGATGTAAATGGATTACCTCGGTCGAGTGAAATACTGGCAGTAGTATAAGTCCGCGTTGGCCAGACATTTCCCAAACCATTAAACTTCCCGGAGCGAGATTGCGGTTCTTGGCATAATACTTATGCTATCGTCCAATCTTTCCAGGGTTACAAAGCTTGATTCCAGCTTTACCCTCGACCGCAAACGAATCAGCACTAAGTAGCGTCGCCGTTCCATAGGGGTGGCTTAACCGATCCCCAGAGCATTCCGTGTTCCACGAAACAGAAGCGTGGAGCAGCAAAAATAGAAACGTTGCCACGGAATCCGGACCTCCGTTCGTTCTGTTTGCGCAAGGGGTGTACCATTCATTAGCGAAGCATTTTTTCATCAAGCCCTTCGGGGAGAGGCGGACGAGTTGAACCGGGGGTCTTCGTAACGCAAACTTACGCCATAATCTGGCCGGGCCGCAGATTCCGGGACGCTAATCCCGGAACGACGTGGAAATATGAACTCGTAAAGCCATTGAGCAACCGGCCGGAAACGAGGAACGGTCGTAGGTGTACGGGCCAGGCCTGCCGGGACAAGGGGCTACTAATGCCCCCGCGGAGATTTATCGTTCTACACCGGTGGGATTGTTACGTAAGGTTAAGCTCAGGGTCGAGGCGTTAGGATTCGACCTCATCCGGCGATCCCAATGGCGCGGCACTCGCGTAAATCGGACCTGGCCGGCTCAACCGCTCACTGCGGTTTCGATCCGGCGCCGCGACGGACCGCGAACTTACTTACCGATGTTTCCACTTTCTCTTCTTTCGCCACTGAATCACCGGGTGGAAGGGATCCTTGCATTCTTTGTTAAATTAAAAAAAAAAAAAACGATCAAAAATGAAGCTAAAACTGTACCGATTGTTAAGATTTTCATATGTGGAGGTGTCAAGGACATATGAAGATCAACACTGTTTTCTTTTTCTTTAAATGTTAGTGAGTTTCAAGACGAGTACAATGATTCATTGTGAAGGTCGTTCGAGATTTCCTTCGCACTCGTATCGTAACTCGGAGGCGCCAGTCAAAATTGCCATATCATTATTTGAAACTGTTTTTGAATGATTCAGTTCTTCTATATTCCAGAAATTGCTAAAAATCGAAATGTACGAGAAAACAGGTTCAATTTCATGTGAATAGTGTACAAAAGATTATATAGCATACAAATCTTCTAGATGGAAAGATATGTCTTGATTTCGGAATGGAAATTGCTTCGAGTCCAAAGAGTTAAACAAAATAATGGAATTTATAACGAATACCGATACACGCGAGGATCGACGAGCCGCAAGGGACGATCAACGCCAGCCGATCAATCCTTCCAGCGAATCGTGTCGTTACGCAAACGTCGAGCGGTAGCAGGCGGCGAGCAAGACCCGACTTATGCCTAACTAGTCATTGCTTTGGCGATTAAGGTACATCGAAAGCTTTCCTGACGATTCGGCCGGACCTAGGCCGTCCCGGTAAATCCCAATGAGCTGAGGCCGACGGACACGGGCCGGCGTGCAACCGACCGCAGACTTGTTCGTCCGTAAAGTCTGCATCAAACGACCGTTCGACCTGTCCGGTCATCGGCGAAACTCGGCCTGTGAAACGCTCCTAATGTCGTTTACATATTCGCCGGCGCACGGTTTTTTCGGGGCGCACGGGTCGGTGCGGTGGCGGAGGACGATCCGGGACACGATGAAAAAGCGAGGGCAGATAATTACAGAGACTTCTCTGCACGGGCTATTAAATTTGATGCGCAGCCCGGACCACGGACCTCGGGGGTAATTTTAGTATGAATGCTGACTAAAGGATGACCGCAGCATCTAATCAGATCACGGGAAAAGGGGCTTGTTAAAATAGCGGAATTACGCTCGAGTAGTAGGCACCTTACTTTGATATGTATTCTGTTCATGAAATAGAAAATTCTTGATTGTATCGCGCTAGAATTTTTTTGTCATTCGCGTTCTTAATTTCCAAGATTATCATCCCCATTTGGTAGTCTCTTTTTTTTTAATAGAATTTTTTTTAAGGTAAAATTTGACACCAAAGTTAAACCCTTGCACTCGAAACTGTTTTAATACGAAAACCGAACATTTCTTCTAACCTATATAGAATATTTCCATCCTATACGATTTTCTTTTTACTTTGAGAACAATTTTGAAACAAATGTTTAGTAATTTATTCGATATGGAATAATTTAATAACGTGACAATTAATTGAGGATAGGACTGTCCCAAAACGTTGTACATCCTTGAAAAGTATGATTCTCAGGATCAAAGGTGGTTCAAGAGTGGAAGTAAAACAATTTTGAGACACTCCGTATAATAAACCTGTAGACGCAGCATTCCGTGACCGAAACGCTTCATAAAATCGGACACTTCATCCGCAACAGCCTAATACAATTTCGCGATCTTGGACGATGATTAATTAACCGTCGAGTGATATACTAACTTCCGCAACCGTTCCGAGAGAGAGAGAGTTTCACGTGCGCGTCGGGTCTAATGAGCGCAATTATTCAGAGAGTAAATAAAAATACCTGGCTGCGCGGCCGCGAAATTATTTCCAGCATATTTTCAGTAAATCACGGGGATTGTCGGCGATGAAAAATTACGTTCCGCACAATAATTTTCGCAGAATGAAAAACAGTGACGGCCCCCGTTGCCATGGGAATGCCGGGCCATGCGTCGCAGATATATTATTTTGCAACGCGCCGGTATGAAATACTGCAAATAATTATTTCAAGCAGCGGCCTGCGCAAAAGGGGTGGAAAACAGAGGCTGGGGACACGCTGTTGTTAAATATAATAAACTCCATGTAATTTGGACGCGTTTACGCATTGTTTGAGGCGTTCAACTGAAAATATACAAACAATTATGCTGGCACTTGGAATTATACAAATCAATGTTGAACAGAGAAATTTTTTTCTTGTGTACCATGTGTTGTAAGCTTTTGATACCTAATACACGTAATTCTTATTTGTTTAATTCGAAGAGAACAATTACATAGAAGCGTAAATCGATATCAACACAATTGTCGCGGGTTACAGAAAATAAGGGTGGCTTTGCATGCTAACATTCATTGATATAATTTCTGTAGATATGAGTTAGAGTTTATCGCAAAATACTTTCCATGAAAGAACAATAACACTGTATACGGGTGGGACAAATTCTTTTTCATAACACTGATCTATACGGTTTCGTGTTCTGTGTTATACCGTGCACATTCACGTGGGAAATACGATAGCAAAGTTCGGTTTAATCGTGCTCGCGCGCGCATTCCTTTACGTCCCGAAGGATTTCGAGAGCGATTGAATTTTTTCGCCGGGCGAAATCCTGTTACAGATATCAGCGAGGATTAGGTTACCAGCGTGATCCGTCTCGTGTTTCGATTTCCAACTGAAAATTTTACCGGGTTTACCGCGACACACCCATCGCCGTTGCGTGTTTCGCATTATGGTCGACTCGCGACAGAAACCTGACGATTTCAATTTAAACATGCGCGCCGCCCGCGATCGCGCAGCGTCCGGCCGTTTCTCGTTTGCGGTAAGATTATTTCATGGATTATTATACGTGTGTTTTCGAGAAAACCGAAAACCCGCCTCTACTCGTTCATCTGAATTGCCCTTTCAACCGGCCAGCGAATGCACGTTAACGACTCTCCATCTGCTAGCCTGCGGGTTTATCATAATCCCGTGCAAAATCCACTCTCCGCGCTCCAGCTAAAAATCTCGTGCAACTGCACTCCCCTTTGGATCCCGGTCCATTGTGATCTAACCGGTGGATCGCAAAAAATTTAACATCTAAATTAAAACAGGCGAAATTCGGAAAGCTTCGAACTTCGTTTTGCACCGTGTGAACGCTGTCTTAGAGGCTCATGAATTTTGTTTAAACCTGGAGGACACATTGTTCTGCTAATAAGTCTTTAACTATTAAATTTTTAAGCGATGTTCATATGAAATTGTTTAGTTAGCATTGAATTGCAAATTAATTGGTGATAACTTGTTTTCATAAACATCGCGTACAAGGGCACCTTTTAAGGGTGGTTTCTGTTTTTTAAGAAAGACTGGGATCCACCAGAAACTCTGATAAATCCCTAACTATTAAATTTCGAAGCCACGTGAAAACCGAAATTTTTCTTCCGGCCGGAAATGTCTCCATTATATATGATTTTCTTCATTTTATCGATATAAAACCCATATAATACCTCGTACAATACTCTCTCAGTGCCTTATTAAAATATTAAATAATTTATGCTTTTTAAAATATTAACGCAACAAATATTTTGAACAGAGTGCAAAAGGTTATGGGTGGTTTCTCTAGCCTAAAGACGATACTGTAGCAACAATGACCCACCAGAAACTCTAAAAATTGTTCTGCTATAAATACAAACGTGCAGTTAGAAGATTCGTAAATTTTGGACCACGGCGATATCTCCGGCGTAATTCCCTTATCAGCATTCGCCGTGAGACGTCACGATAGATCGACTTCCCTGGTAGCTAATCTTATTCCGCCGTTAAGTACACGCCTACCTCGACAAACACGGCACTTCAATGTCTTCGGTGGAAGGGAACGTTATAATATAGTATGCCCACAGAGCCACCCACGCTATCTCTCTCTCGCTCTCTTGAAGAGAGACATCATAGAGCGGTGGATGCTATTCCATGATCGTTTTCATTGGCTGTCGACTCGCTTCTGGCTCCTGGGGCCGAGACAAAGAGCTGATGCCGGCTTGCCGCACAGTATGATGGAGATAGCAATGAGACGCTGTACCCAGTCGGCAGGAGGGAGGGTGGTATGGATGCGAGAAGAGAAGGACAGGTGAGGTGGCGACAAAGCGAAACGTTAAAGGGGGAATAGTTGAATTAGACACTCCGGTTCGTGGTAAACGCGTTCGACGTACCGCATTACGCGCGGAAGCCGACGATATTTCCGCGCGCGGGCGAGGCTAATGTCACTGGGAATTGCCACTCGACTGTCTGCGCCGCGCCGTTCGATGTCTAGCTGCCGGAAAAATTAAATGAACGGAGGATCAAAGTCTGCCACGGCTAATGAGCTATGATTAATGCCTCTCTTGCATCAGATTATATTTTTACGCAACCGAATCGATACCGTTACGAAACCGCATTTCTCCTTTCGACGACGATGTAATGGAGAGTCGATTTTCCGGTACGTGTAACACAAATCTTTAGCCATTTTTATTGTAATATATATGCAATGTGTCTAAGATTAGGTCTGTGGTATGATGTGAGAGGAGAACCCTAATCGACAAGTTTAACGCTGTAAAAGATAATCATAAAAGAATGTCAAGTACGGATTTAACACTACACCTACCATTCCCGATCAAATTAAGAGTCATCTTACAATTATTGAAATTATAAAGTTGCTTACATGGAAATTGACTCGATAAATTTCTTCTCAAAATTGCACAAATTCTAAATAAGCATTTCCCGGATCTTTATGCATTTATAGGAAAATTGACCAGATGAAATACAAAATAGTTTGAAAATTGAAGATACAAATTATTATTAACACTAGAACAACCGAGCACTAAACGCAATGGGCATGCATCGCCTTATAATAATGACAAAATTGCATTTATTTAGATTTCGTACCAGTTTTGGTGAAATACGTACTTCAATAGAGAAGTTAGCTAAATAAATTTCTCAGGAGAACATATTTATAACTTTAATATCTCTAAAAGCACAAATCAGCAACAAGTCATTTTGACTCCTCCGGGAAGTTCTAGTGTTAAAATCATTAAGGGAAGAGATAACATCCAATTCGGTTTCAATGTCCTGCAATCGATGCAGGCGGTTTTTATTTTGCATAAAGATCCGCATTCTAGTAATGACAGAGGGTGGGTACCGATATTCCCCTGAATTTTCTCGGTCTGGCGACACTGTACGTACCAGGTTACGGTTCGAAATCGGGCAGGACTTCCTATCCCAGCACGCGATACAGTTCCTCGAACTGCTCGTGCTGGAAATCCTGTAACTCCGCAGTGCGACCCGCCTTACGATCTTCCGGGAAGTTTGTCTAGCTGCAAAAATTACAAGACACGACGTCGTTTTATCGGCGAGAGTTTCACGGGGGCCCGGGTTTATTGCGAGCCGGCACGTGATGCGTTTCGAAACGGAGAAGCTTGTTCGGATCGCCATCGAGAACACCGGCCGACCTCCCCAAACGTCTTACACGAGTCTCCCTCTCACAACCCTTACGAACCGACCCCGTATCGCTGTTCGCGCGAACACGTGCATCGCGTTTAATGCGTCCTCCTTGCACACCGACGCGCCGCCGTTTATTCGCCAATGGGATTAGCTCTAATTGAATACGGATCGGAGGATGCTCTGTGTACCCTCGCCTGTTCAACGGTTGCTTAACGCCCGGCACGTACGCGCAGACGAGCTCGTCCAGGAGTCGACGCTACTCGCGCGATCTACACGCACGCGTCACCCGTTCCGGATTAACGCTGTCGCGTGCGCCTGACGCGCGAATACTTTTGCATAATCTCCGGCCCGACATTCCTACGCTCCAAACCAGTGCGAATATGTATAAGCCCGGAACACCGAAAACGAATTTCCTGTCACGCTGTTTCGGCTTGCTAGCGCTGACGCGAGCAGTGCACCGCTCAAGGAAAATGCACCGGAATACCTGCTGCTGAAACCAGGTTGGTTTCTTCAGGTTCAGTCTGCAGGTACGTAGGTAAACAGTCACCTAACATTTGAACCTTTGCACTAGGACCTTTAACTTGACAATTAAACATTTCGTTCTATATTAATTTTTTTTCCTTCGTATGTGAATATAACAATACAACACTCCTGTTTTATTTTCAGATCTGCAAAGGCTGGTACCTCTGGAAATAAGATTCTATTTTATTCCACTTTCTTAAAATTCGTCTACGGAAATTGCAAAAATTCCATACACATCCGCAGTCTACTAATCATTTACTGAACATTTAGAAGAATTGTAAACCAAGTCCAATTTCTTGGCCGCGAGGCCGAAATAAAAATTAATAAATACTACTAGAATGCTATTTCCTCCCTTAATAATTTTAATACAAGAGAAATCATAAATTACATCTTCAAAATTTCGAGTTTCATCTACTCAATTTTCCTGCAAATGCATAAAGAACCGCAGTCTGCATTATAACACTGTTGTGGAGTGTAGATGTCGCAGAAATTCCAGGGACGATTATCGCCCTGTGATCAGATACGCAGGGTACGTTCGCGTTCGGCAATGGTCGCGTCCCGACGGACGCCGATTTGCATCTTAAGAGGCAGGATGCGGGGTTGGGTCCCACGGGGGCGTAATTCGTCTTCCTTTTGCCGGAGAAATTTGTTCGCGGTGACGTTGCCGCGAACTTTGGGGCGAGTTCACAAAGGCCTGGCCGCGCTACAATCATCGCTTAAGGGGATGGTGGAACCGCGGCGTCCGTCGCTTCTCATCCCCTTTCGCCTCTGTCGACGAGACAAGGACGGACGTATTGTGCTAAAACTGCATCGCTGCTGCCGGGAGGAGACTGTCCCGAAAGGAGGACGGTGTACACAGTGTACGTGATTCGCGGGTCCACAGGTCAGTTCCGCATGGCGGATAGTCGCGGGATTTATTGCTTTTGTCGCCGGAAATCCCAGCTACACGGGCCGCGACAAAGGGCGGAAAAATTGCGCGATGACGCGGCGACGCGCCATTTCAAAGAAAATCCCGCGGCGTCCGCCGAGTCTTTCTTTGGAGCGCGATGCATTGTGCGAGGAACTTTCTTGCGAGTTGATCTATTAGGTTGCACCGAATTAGTCTTGAAATGGAGTTTCCCGATGCCTTCGCTGCTCCCCGTTCCACCACGGCGCTGTATGTCACTCAAAAATGTTTTATCGACCAACGTTCCGTCCTCAAATACTGTAGTTCGTATACCGAATTTAGTGGCGTCGTAAATCTCGTTATGTTTGCTTCTGACAATATTTAACCCCCGGCGCTGCAACATTGACTACGACCCGTGGTGAATGTTCTGAACAAACCTCGCGAAATGTGCTTTTTGTTCCCTCCGAAACCGAAACGAAATTCTATTCCGTGAAGAATTGCGATAATTTCTCGAAAACAAATTATACAGCCCCAAAGGAATTGTATTCCACTTATTAGAATATATATCCTCCCTGTTCCTCTAACGAAGCGGCTGCCTATTAATCAAGATAAAGTGGTAATCTTTTTTAAGGAAACTTTGGAAGTTACTTAACAAGTTTATTATTTCATTTACCTTAGCTAAGTTGCGATCTTATGAATTATTGTTATATCCTTATCTTCCGCTTTCCTACCTCCTTGCTTGATTATATGCGTTAGACTAAGTAAGTGATTATAAATATTCAGTGTTTGCAAAATCAAATAGCAGATTAATACTTTATAAACACAGGATTTTAATAAACGCGACGCATTCTCTTACAGAATTTGAAACGCGAACACTGTCAAAGGAAAGTTATAAATTCTTCGAATACGTATGTGCAAAGTTAATTGAATTTTCTTCCCGTGAAGCAAACTCGTGGTAAAACAAATTGCTTCGTTAATTTCTTACAATTTTATTATATTACGTCTTAACAATTTCCCTTTGATATGGAAATATTAAATTTGTTCGCGATTGCAATCACTCTGCCACTGTGCGACGCAGGTTATTCACGTAATTCCCATTTTATTGGTTTCCTCGATTCATACGGAGTTTTATATTTCAAGTGCATGCAGTGGTATGGTTCTCGCGTGTATATTTTGTCCAGAGAAACAAACGAGGAAATACTTCTTAGCACGGAAATTGGAAAATGAAACCGGGATGAATAAACTGAAGAATTTTATAACGGCGGTCTGAAAAACTCTTCAAGTAAGAAGTCAGTTAAAATTCTCGCTAGAACGCACTTGCAAAAGATTCCGGTATGGAATGGAAAGAAAATGTACCGTAAACCTTCATTAACCTTACAACTCCTAGAAGAGCTGGAACGACCCACTTGAAACTTTATATTTTAAAATTCCGACTCGCCACAAAGCTATTTCACTCTGGAATTATTAAACAAATTACTTTATACGCACACACAAAGCGCGGCGAAAGCCGCACGAAATTCCAACGAATGCGCTTTTGTAATTTTTGGAAGGACTTCGAACGAGTCACTTTAACTGCTCGGCCACTTCTAACGTTCTAGCACAGTTCTCAACTCCTTGCCCTATAATTTCGCGTCAAGCTCGTAATTAAAATCGCGCTGAGAATTTAGAAAACACGAGTGTCATTCAATTCCTCTCGGTCGGAATGAAACGCTATTTTCCAGCTATCAATATTCCATTCTCCGAGAAAACCGAGAATTAACGGGCCCCACACTCACGGGTCCAAAGTAGAAGTTATTTCTAAAATGTGTGTAAAATATTGAAAAGAGTAAGAAAATTAATATTTAAATTTATTGTATTTAAAAACACTTAATTGAAAAAGTCGTGAGAAGTGTTACGTGGGAGACCCTGTATATTTAAATAAATTTTAGTTAAATTTCCTAAAATTGAAATGATTGAGAAATATTAATCCTAACAAAAATATCCTGTTCATTTTTAACAGTTGCTGCTAGCCAAAAAACAATGTTAGTCATCCTCAATAGTTATTCGTACCCAAAATATGTTAATTAAGTATCAAACCATAACTTCGAAATTTCGTGTTGCAACAATAACGACGTCGGTTAGCACATTAGCACAGAGCGCTAAATGGAGCGAGCGCTGTAAGTAGTACGAATCAATAATTTCGCGCCGTAAACTGATAAACCGCTATTGTTTAAAAGCAGCCCACGTGTACACACACGTGGAAGACATTACGAACGAAGTATCGCGAGTGTTCGCATCACGCAATAAAAGATACCGATCCCGAAGAACTCGTAAGAATCCGACTATATTACCGCTCGAACTACCCTTTCATCTTTCGAGTCGCATCATAAACACCTGCGCGCCCCCGTAAATTGCAATGGCCGTGAACGAGCACGGTCGAGGCATGATGCAGCATCGACGCGGCGTAGGATAACATCGACGACATTTCCGAGATGTCCTCGAAAATCGGCCGCGTATCCTGAGACCGATGCTAATGCCCTGATACACCATCTGCGCCGGCGAGACGTCGCGGAGATATGCCCGGTATCTCTTGGACATTACTGCATACATGTAGCAGACATTTCGCGGCGGGGTTCAGAGGGTGCAAGCAAGCTCCGGCGAAGTTGTCGGGGGTGAGGGGGTGGCCGGGGCTCGGGAACGTATTATTGCACGTCGAAGAACTCATCAACGTGTCCCGGCGGCTCGTGTTCGTGTCCAAGCGTGTGTGCATCACCGAGCTCTACAGTACAGTCCTGGACAAAATGATGCTGTCCATCTTTAATTTCTCCAAACACGGTGTGAAGAATCTCTGTTTGAACCCTCATTTGCAAATAAACAGCTGGTGTTCGTACAGGGTGTTTCAAAAATGGTGTACATTGAAAATGGTGACTGCTGAGCTCATTCGAAGTAAGTTTTTCCTTTGCGAAAACGTTCTCCGTGGGCTTGTTCAGGAGTTATTAACACTAACCGTACCGCGACTGGTCAAATGATCGCTTTCACATTGTTTATTTTTTAAATACTGAAATTATAAAGATGCTTCCATTAGAGAAATTATTCAATAAATTTCTTGATTCGAGAGCACGTGTTATTATAAAAACAGGGTGTGGGCCGGACGGATGGCACAACTGAGGAGGAAAATAACATTTTTTTGTTTAACGCTGCGTTTTCGAGAAAATCGAGTTTGAAAATGCAGCGAATACTCGTGCTAGTGCATAGGAATCGTCCGACGCGTCTGGCCGTGATCAACCAATTCTACTTTGTGCGTATACCAAAGCACGCGAACCTGGCGGAACTATAAACTCGATTTTCTCGAAAACGAACCGTCAAACGAAACAATGTTATTCCTTTTTTTCGACTTATTTTTACATGTAGTATCACCCCCTGCTCGGTTGTGTCACCCGTCCGGCCACACCCTGTATATCCGACACATTTTGTACCCGGTACAGTGAAGCAAGGCCGCTCTCCAGCGAAAAATATTGTATATTAAATTAATAGATTAATTAGAACAGTCCCGAAACTTTAATTTGGTTCTCTCGCATTTGTGAGAATTTCTGAACCAGTTACGTTGGAGATCCTTCGGACAGATGCAGAGAGGATACAGTGTCGCGCGATCTTCTTGTCGCGGAGTGTATCAGCCAGCGATACTGCTCGCGGCCTCGAAATCTGTGTGCAGGTGCATGGAACCGGCTGCGCCTTGGCCTCTGTGTTCATAGGGGGTGTCTCGATCCCTCCGGCTACGGGCTAGTCATCGTCCCCAGCCACTTAAGGCAATTTACTTCTCGGATCACTTGCCAAAAGCGAAAGGAGCCGGCCGATCGATGCCACCTGAGAGACCGATCCCCGTCTAGACCGGTGTCAAAGCCAGTCGGAATCGTATCCAATGATTCAGGATCTGCGACAGGAAGTTCTGCGCGGGTTGTACGAATCAGAGGGTAAAACGAAGGCTGTTAGACGTCGTTTTTCGAGGGCAGAATCATAAGGCAGGTTCGACGGCTGAAGATGCGCCGAATCTTGTCGAGTTTGTCTCGATCACCGAGGACCTTTCATCAACCGAAGAAATCCAGTTAAGCTGGGGACCGTCTTTCCACGGCGTTTTTACCGGAATACCGGATGCTGGTGTGGCCATCGAGACGGCTCGACCCTTATTGATCTCCTGCTAAGATCCTAACACTACGGGATACTAAGGGGAGCCACGTGGACTCGATCTCGAGCAGAAGCCAATCGTCGTCGCGAAGGCAGAAGGAATCGAGTTACGCCACCGACAATGATTGCCTCTGGAGCAGAAGCTGAAGGAGGAGGAACAGGAGGAACAGGCTGAGAGGAGAGAGAGAGAGATTGGTCGATACCGAGCTTCGTGGAAAACCGGCAACCCCTGTGCTCCGTCGCGAACAGACTGGTACAATAAACCGGAAGTCGAACGCGAAATATCGATACGGCTCGTTGTCGAGCCGGTCTCGACAGCTGGCGTCTCGTTACGAGGAACTATTTTCGGCATAGCATGTTCGTTGGCGAAAAATATACAACGAATCGCTCGATACTCTCGTAGAGTTGCATAAGAAGCGCACAATAACGCCAAATTTATTCTTTTTTCCCCCCTCGCTACGATCTCGCGTGGCACGGTAACGAAAAAATACCGAGATAAAATTATTCTGCCCGTGAAATGTATTGATTCGGTCGTGTTTTTTAGTTTTAAAAAATAGGATATATTTATGTTTCATGTTCAGACATTATTTTAGACTCACCAGTACTGTGTTCTGCGCGGCACACAAAGTTTTCGCTGAACAAGCTCAACAGCCAATACTTTCTGCGGAAATATTGACTTTTTTGCGACTGTTTCAATATGCACAGAAAGATGAGACGACAAGGGCTGACTGAGAGTGAATATTTACATTCCTATTTTCCGTGCTTCTTCAATTTTTTGCCGTTCGAATATCCTCCGCTCTGAAATTTCCCAGGCAAGCATTATGCGACGCAACACCATCCAACATCAAAATTCCCTATTTTTCTACGGGCATCGAAAAACCGTGTATGTACATACTATATGAATGAGTGGATGAACTACAAAATTCCATTGATATGTAACTTCCGACTAGAGTTTATTTCGATTTTGTTTTATTTGCAATTCGCTAAATCGATTCGATGTATAAATAAAGTCTGGTTTAAATGTCAACATAGGGACGCAGGCATGTGTAAACTTTTGCTATGCATCGATAAATAATAAATATGTTTAAATTGCATAATATTCGCCGGAAGTGTGCGTCGCTCTGTGAACCAGTGCAAATGTAAATGTGTACACCAAGTATAGCGTTAACGAATAACGTTAAAAATGTTAGAGCAATGGAAAATTGAGAACAACGTTAGTCGATAGAGCAATTAGAGTATGCTCCGTTTGGCCGCAGTACGAAAGAGTCGCGATGAAACCGTCAGAGTTCTCAGCAATTTGGTCGCCTAAACGGAGGAGCCGAAAGTTCGGCAGTAAAACGAAACATTTTTCACTTCCGGTCGGCGGGACCGAGAAAGAAAGCGGGTAGGCGAAAGAAGGACCGATGTACCACGTCATTTCGTGCATTTCACGTTTGGCCGGGTTCCATGTCCTCCGAGAACATTCCCCGAACTCGGTTAAAAGTGCTGCGTGCCGTTTCGCGGGTCGAAATTAAGTCGAACTTTTCCGTGGATCGATCTTCGTTCGCGACGCGATTGGCGGGGCTGGCTATTCCGCGACGGGCTCAAGAGCCCGAGATGACACGTGAAAGTTCGCGACACAAGGCTACTGACCCATTCCACGGTCGCAAACTTTCCTCGAGTGGATCATTCTTCGCTGGACCGCGACGGAGGTGCTCACAGTTTTCGAAGCCGCCACCAAATAAGCTCCTGACCGGCAAACTTTTTCAATAAATCAACGGTCTCGCGCGCGAGCACCACCCGCAGACGATTTAACCTATGCCATTAAGCGTCGTTTAGGATTCGATGGCGTCCCATACGCTGGTAGAGTGTGCGCATGCCTCCTGTTGAGCCCTGTGCACATACGTACACCATAAGTCGCCAGATTAAGACTTGTCAACCGCAATTATGTATTTCTTATTGATCACGCATTTCTTGATTGTATTATGGTAGAAATTGTATTTTTTGGTTACTCGCATGCTTCGTTTACAAGATTGACATCTCTGTTTTGTAGTTCTTTTTACTAACAACGAATAGTGCGTTGATTAGTAGACTGCGGATTAGTGCGGATCTTTATGTATAATAAAAATTGTTTGCACCGATCGCCACATAAACAGTTTATTCCTACTTTAATCATTTGAACAACCTGAGAGAAATAGATTAGCACTTTTAAACCATTGTAACCTTTCTACTGTTTTTTTTTTTAGAGAGAGGAATAGCAATTTGAAACTTCCTCTCCTCCGCCACTGTACATCTTGCTTTTAAATGAATTCGTATCTCGCATCCTATTGTAGCGCATACATTAATTATTCTGTAAACTATGCACGAGATAGACAAAGTAATTTTCATCATTCTCTGCATAGAAGGAACAATTAAGAAAGAACATTTTCTCTAATTGAGATACATAACTGCGTCTGAAGCACTCCACCGTTTTTCTCATATTTCTGTTCACGGAATAAGAACGGCGCAGACCACTATCCCGAGGTAGCAGAGTCAAATTAATAGCATCTTTTAATCAAATCATGCCGCTAATGCGTTTAACCTTTCTATCATGTTTACCTAATTGCTGCATTTATATCCATTTTAGAAAACTCCGCCCGAGCTGGGAAATAATCAATATTCTCGCATCGACGAAGAGGAACGATTTTTCAAAATACAGTGATATTTACAAGTGTTTCCAATTTCACTGACTGCCTCATCAATGCCCATCAATATTTATTAAAACTAAATTGATCTTTGACAGACCTGTATAGGGGAGATCAAGTTTCACTCTTCGTCAAAAATAGTCAATATCACACATTTATATTAACAAAGCGATACAACATTGTAAAATACAGATACTTACAGACTCCCTTCGTTTTCCACGATATGAAAAATGTTCACGGCGCAATTTGAATTTCGACGAGGAAATATCCCGAAAAACAAATTTCGTTTTCAGCTCATTTCCGCTTTTTTACGGTCATCGGTATTTTTTTATTCGCGTGTATTTTTATCGTGTCTTGCAGCGGAGGTTTGCACTGTCGAATGAACATTTATTCGGCAATATATTGTCCATCATGTCGAGAAAACTATCCGCCGTATTTCCCTATCTTTGAACAAAAAAAAAAAAAAACAGTCATCAGCGATGGAGAAACGCGGGGGAAAACGCATTGTTTATCCCGACAATAGGGTGTTTTATCGATTGTTTCGAGAATTAATAGTACAAACGCGAATTTTGAAACGCCGGTAAATCGTCTTGCCGAGGAAAAATTTTCCATTAAAAGCCCGGTTGGTCCAGGAAGTGATCCCGACCGTTCATAAGCTGGTTGGTTGTTCAGCGAACCCGTTCAACTTCCCCTGCGTTTACCCTCCCGGTTCGCCGTTTTCCCGCGGCAGCATGAACCTCTATATACCCTCGGCTGGATAAGAAATTACGTTCGCGCGCGGCGAGGAAGGCGGCACGGCGGTTATTTTTTCGTGATTTCAAAGAATTCCGGCCGTCGTCGGGGAGAGCCAACTGTATTTCTTTCGTTTAATGAGAAACCTCGAGGTGGGTGAAAATAGCTGGAGCTTGAATTATATCGGAGACCGACACGCGGGGGTGGAGGGGGGAATGTAAACAGAGAACGCGACGACTTCTTGTCTCTGGACGACGCGGATAGGTACCATTCAATGGGAACTTCATGGGAACGTCTGGCTCCGAGTACTTCCTGCCACGTTTATGGATCCCCCAATATCAATATACTCGAAGAGCACCGTAGAGTGCTCTACACTGCTAAAAGAGAAACCTAATCCCCTCTTTACAGCTCGATACGACTCCCTAGAGGACATTTCACTTAATTGGCAATCAATTTTATAGTATGAATCGTGAAATTGTATACAGGCTGTCGCGAAAGTGGTTCCTGAGGTCATTTCAAGTAACTTTTTCCTTTGCGAAAATCTTCTCCGTGGCTTGGTTAACGAGTTATCGAGGAAAAACGTGGGCCAATCCGAGCACGGGTACAGCGCTGACTGACTCCGCCCCCGTGACCCTGATTGGTCCATGTTTTTCGTTAATAACTCGAGAACCAAGCCACGCAGAAGATTTTCGTAAAGGGGAAAGTTACTTGAAATGGCTTCGGGAAACAGTCTTCTCAAGGAAGGACATTGTAACAGTGAAACATAATCTTTTCTATAGAGACCTGATCACTTTTTAATTTTGAACCAGGTTTCGGAGCAATTTGGAAAGCTGAACAAGAGTCCGACAGTTTAGGTGGCTTTTCCGGCAATCCTCGAGGAACGAGATATTTTTAGTGGCCGGAACCGCCTCGGCGAGCCAGGACGGATTAACTGGTGGATGGCTGGACTCGTTTTCGTTTCGACGCGAGCCAAACGGTCCGCGGCCGAGCGCCGATCGATTCCATTTGACGAACTTAATTGGATAACCGTGGAAAACGTTCGCAACAATTGTTTATGGAAGGACGGCGAGGAATCCAGTCCGGAGATATGCCGTTTAATCGACGTGAACGTTCACGAAGCCAATGGGTCGACAATGCCGCCGCGACGATCGAACGCGAAACTTCTTCTGTCCGCGTGGTATAGAGAGCACGGCTGATTTATCCTCGGCGACACACGGCGGAGCATGGATTACGTGCCTTGAATGGCGACGCCGCTCCCTCGACGGGGAAAAGTGCCGCAATATTCCGCGAGTATGCGTTAAACCTTCGAAAACAGCCGGCGTGGAGGGGGCAGATTTCAATGTCTGAAAAACGGCGGAGACTTTCTTACCCAACCCAGATCAGGGGAATCGTTACCCCCTCTCTGCCAGTGTCGGATCAGTCACGTGACATTGTGAAGATATCTTAATCTGGCGACTCTAACCCAGCCTGCGAGCTGAGATAAAAAAGTATAAAGCAACATGGAAAATTTTCCCCACGATTCCGACCAAGTGTAATTTTTTAAAAAACATATCTTTTAATGAAGCGATGAATAATGCTATACGTTTGTAACTTGAATTACCAGTACTTCAGAAATAATAAGAATTCAGCAAAGTCTTTCAATTGAATGGTCCGATTGTCTTAACGGGTGGTCGTTAACAGACGCCAGTGGTTCTAATACTTGTCGAATGCAGCAACAGCTGAAACGAACTTTCACCGGGAAATCACGAAAACAATTTCCTTACTGCTGTTTTACAGCACCATGTTCGCATGTCTGCTCGTGCTCGGCCGTTTCTACTTATTCCGGAATAAAATATTCAAAGTCGACTCTCGCGGGGGATGAAACTTTAATAAGAAAATTTTACTCTGCCCCTCTTCCACGCGGGGTCGTCACCTTTCTACTTTTACCAGCGGTTACACCGTGTCTGGTATCCAACGTACCGTTGCGAAGTTCAGTATGTTGTAACATAATAATCATAAATTTCTAATGCGTACACTGGCAAAATTGATCCGTCTCTGAAACTAACATTAGACTAACATTATTTGGCAGTAAATAATGCAAATAACGCATCGTAATCGTAAAAATAGCACTTTTGAGGGCGACTATGGTCTAGATTGATCTTTTATCTAGCGCTTTTGTCTACGGAAAACCCCATCTTCGCATTACCAAGAACTGAGAAGGCGCATCCCGCACCCTTGCGGTCCAGGAAACGAGATTCCACCTCCTTAATCGCGACGATACGGTAAAACACGGTAAAACTATTACTCTATCGCAATAATCGAATCCGGGCGAACGGTCGGTCTCTAATCCCCGACACCTGGGATTCATCGTGAGTCCCGGGACCGCTATCCATCCGCGTCCTCGTCAACTTCAACATAAACGTCCGGGGGAGTTCGTCCGCGCGATCAACTCGAAGAATTAGTTTACGTGCTCCGGGATTGCGTTTCGCAAATCGAATTCTGAAAACCCAGTTGGACGGGGAGAGGGGAGGGAGAGAGAGGACCGTACGCGAGCGAGTGCGGATTGCGAGTCCCCGGTTCGCGCGGAAAACTGAATAGGGAACGGGGATTACTCGACGGCTGAAAAGCCGCAAGTTTTGATTAAATGCATTCCGACCGCCTCGTCGGCGACCCGAAAGGAGCCAGAACGACGGCGGAGGGGTGGGCCGGGGGTCCGTGCATTCGTCGGAGTCGCGGACACGTGTCTCGAGAGCAGAAAGATAGAACGGGGAAATCTGGGAGTCGGCGTCTCCCTCTGAGCACTCTATCCGTCTCTCATTGATGGGAGACTCTCGGATGTAGTCTCCCACGGAATTAGTTCTCGCGGAATGATCGTGGCCGAGGACCCTCTCGATACTGCACTGCGAGGGTCAGTTGCCGCGTATGCTGCTAGCACAAAAACGACGCGCCGTTTTAAGCAGTGGACAGATTTACGTAACTTAATCCTTCGTTAATCGCTGCCCGTGAACATTATCGAAGCAGAAATAAAATTTCAATTCGACTGTTACACAGAGATTCGCGGTCCAGGGAAAATAAAAATTGTCTGCATCAATTTTAATTAGAGAGCGGATCTTTATGCGGAATAAAAATGTTCACAAGCTGCGATTAATTAAGGATTAAATTGTCTGCGTCAATTTTAATTAATTATCCGTTGGATACTTGTAATAATTAGACAGTGGATCTACACGCGAGATAAAAATGCTCGAAGTGACGTGGAAATTTATTTTCCCTCTCAATACGTTCAATAGGTTGAAAATTCTATAACAGAATTTTTCTAAATTACAGCTGCTCATTCCCGTCATAAACGCATAAAATCCGCTGTCTATTAATAATGTATCTTGCTAAAGAGGCAGCATACGGCACGCACGATGCAACGTCGCCGTCATCGGTTCGTCGACTTTCGTTTGCACTGACGACCAATGCTAACGCGGGACTGTCGCCTAAATGGAGTTCGGCAAGGATATTGCGTCTCTATCAATACCTACAGCGGATAGCGGTGCAGCCGAAGCTGGCCAGCAGGAATATTCCGGGGACAGCGTACGAATGTTTGTCTTGTGTTCCGGCCAACTTGACGTCTCTGGTGGCTCGAAGTATATTCCGAGGCGGAAGTATATTCGGCCAAGAGACGCCGGCACAACCTTCTTGCAGGAGCATAGCCGCTGGAATAGTCGCTCCTCTCTTTCAGGGAGCGCCTGACTTCGCAAATTTTCGAGACGGGAAACGTGGATTGAATCTGTATCAATTTCGGCCAGCGTGCAGACCCTCAGACCCCGTTCTCATGTCGGGGAATCGTCGGTCAGCTGTTACACGGTGCATCGCGAAAATAGTGCACTCTGGAATGCACTCCTGAACACTACGATTCGTTCCTCTGTTCTGAACAGTGTACATTCTTTGAAATTTTACGTTCAACTGTGTTTTAGAAGACTATGCAGCTTAGCAGGTGTCTTAGAATGCCAGTAGTGTGTCGAGATAAATTTATTAGTCCCTAAATAATGTTTAGGTAATATTTTGTTGGGACACAATAAACATTTAGGTAATATTTTGTTGGGACACTTGTCTATGTCAATCACAAAAAGAAGGAGGTTTGTACATCACTAAGACATTTTTCAAGATAAGCAAACAGTGTTTAAACAAACAGTGATACGTATTCGAAAATTAAAAACTGCACAACTTCTCCATTCAAACTACACCTCCAACTCTAATACTTTCCGATAAAAAAGTCTTTGTCCAATATTTTTCGAAGTTTCAGCAAAGTCAGCGTGTATCATTAATTTCTTTGACAAGCTTGTCTACAATTTTCCACATAAAACCAAAGATGGGCGAGTTGGTCGAGTGCCACAGTGCATTTAGAAGTTTCCCGAGACTACTGAGTTTAACAAGTTCCAGCGAGCAATTCGCATTCGAAATGCGCGGTGATTTAGTGTAAGGGATGCTGGGGCTAGAATTATTATTTAACCCGACTGTTACCGAACTCGAGCACCGCCGTAGCGGAGATTGGACCCTTCTATTTCCTGCTTCCATACACCTAACTCGATCTTGAGTCGGGCGAGTCGCGTCGAATCTGTATCAATTTCTTCTAGAAGAGCGAGAGCGACTCGTGGAAAGGGAACAGATAGGAGCCTCGCCTTCGGGAAAGACAGAAGCTCGAACAATGCGCTGTATGGTCGGTGAGGAGACACGATACAGAAGACGGATCAGAAAAAGGAAAAGCGCCGAGAGGACGAAAGCTGGAAAACGAAAAAGATCAAGAAGAAGAAGCCGAGAGTAAGAAGCAGAGCCAGCTGAAAGTGGAAAACTACGACGGATTCCGAAACTGGGAAGAGATTTCTCGGTTGAATGGCCCATAATTTGCAAGGGTGCGCGCCAACTTTTCCATTAATCGCGTTTCCGGCTCGCCGTTTTCGAAGTTGCCGGCGTCGTAACGGTCCCGTAGACTGCGGAGGAAGGGGAGGTGTGCGGGAGGATTCGCGTGAAAGTCCGGCAAATAAAATTTACAAGCATAAAGCGCGGGAGCCGGCTGAAATGGCGGCCGAAAAACAGAGTGACGAGGGGGTGACCAGCGGGTTGCGAATTTCGCAGTGGAACGGGCGAACAAAAATGGAGTTGCCGCGATGGACAGCATTTATAACCAGCGCCGATACCGTCCGGCCAACGAGCATAAATTTCGTGTGTATCGATCCGCAGGCCGCAAGCACTGTCCGATTACAAGCGTTTGTCTTTCGCGCAAAGATAGAGTGTGGAAACAGGTCTTAATCTGACGATTCTGATTGCGTGAAGGCTTGACGAAAGCGTTCGGAACATTTTTTTTTTTTAAACACATTTTTGAACCGAACAATGAATAAGACTATGCATTTATAATTTGAATTTTGCCAGTACTTCAGAAATAATAAGAATTCAGCAGTTTTTTTAAAACCCTTTGCCCTACAATATCGTGTCAGACTCGTGATGAAGATTTTGAAAATAGAGTCTAATATACAGGGTGAGTCACTTAACGTTGCCACCTCAAATATCTTTGCTGTTTTTAAAGATACGTCAAATGTCTGAAGGACAAAGTTGAATGGTTCAGTGGGGTTCACATGATACCAAAAATATTTTTATTTTCATGTGATTCTTTTTAGAGATATCAAGGTAACCTTCATTTTTTAAATACCTACAATGATAGTCCCTTTCATTAGGAATTCAGTGACTATAATTACCCATGCGCGTATAAACTTTCTAAGGAGCTCCTAGTCCATATAGCAGACACAGAACATTATTATTTTGCATTAAACATTAAAAATTCGCAGTCTATACTCGTTAATCACTCTTATCTTACTTAGGCTTTAAAAACAACAAAGACATTTGAGGTGACAACGTTAGGTGACTCACCCTGTATATATATATGTCGGTGATCTAAGCGCGTTTTTAGTCGGCTGCCGAGTGCTCGCGCGTGTATTTACATTGCAGAGAGGCCGAGACGTTTGATCGGCCGCGGCAATCGGGATCGGTTTACCTTACGCGCAGCCGAAACGTTTGAGCGGCTGCGACAATCAAAATCGGCTCCTTTGCAATGCGTGCACGTGCACCTCGATGATCCGAGGGCCACAACCATTTCCAAGGTTATTTGGAGGTTAATACGTATTTTTTATGGCCTCCAGCAGTCATTTTAATCTAGGACATAAGTACATATCTGAACGTGGAATTTCGAGCTCTTTCAGAATCCGTAGTCAAAAGTAGGGGTTCCCATTAAAAAAAAAAGTACTGACCCCCAAATAACCTTGGAAATTGATTCGAAGGTCAAATATACGATCATAGACATATGTCCTCCACCTTGCAAACATTTTTACCGAATATGCTTATCTGAGAAGTTAAAAACACCCCTGGACGGGTGTTTTGGTCACCCTGTATATATGCACGCTACTCATTTCCTTTAAACCGAAATAAAATTCTTTTGTTAATGTACAAGCTATTGGCTAATATATAGGCATACAATAGATATAAATTTTCTCCCGTTTGAGGAAATCACGATTTACAAAAAAGGTTCTAATCACTGAAACCGTAAAATTGTTTTAACGCGTGGTCGTCAGCGTACGCAAAAGTGGTCCTAATATTTTTTGAATGCAGCAACGGCTGAAACGAACTTTCATCGAGAAATCTCGGAAACAATTTTCTTACTGCTGTTTTACAGCACCATGTTCCAGTGACGAGAACGATGGACAGCATTTATAACCAGCGCCGATAACGTCCGGCCAACGAGCATAAATTTCGCGTGTTTCGATCAGCAGGCCAATCGCACGGTGTCCGATTACAAGCGTTTATCTGTCGCGCATGTTTTAATCGGTCTCGCGCGGAATGGCCCCCCGTGTAATTAAGACGTTGCTGCGGTCTAATGGCCGCATAAATCCCGGCGACGTAACTTGTAAATGCACTTTCAAGTTCGCGCGCCGGAACATCGCGTCGCGCCGCCCGCGCCCGTCGCGTACACGTAAATTTCGCCGTCGGTTTATGCAAATTATTGATGGAATCCCCGGCTAATACATTGTCGCGTGCAACCCCCGAGCCATTCACCCTCTCCGCCCACCTATGCCACCCCCGTCCCTCCTTGTTGCCTATAAAGTCCCGATACACCGAGTCGATTCGCCCTTCTCTCTCCAACCCCCCGTCTCTAGCCGAATTTATGAAAGCTCGCGCCCTTTCCCCTCCCATTAGAATGCCGCACAAACGCGCGCGATAAATACGTGCCGCTCGCCGCGTAGAATCGCTTGACACGCGAGATTTATACGCGGGACGTGAGCCGTTGATCGAAAAGCAAATTCTTAGTTAGAGTTATGCGAGCAGTTTCCTCGCGCATTTTTCAGCAGCCACGATTGAAAAGTTTCCCGCCTAGCAATCTATTGGCCGGCACAGGGCTCGGCGCTCGGCAATTCGAGCCGATTCCGCAACAACTCCTCGCGCTAATTGCGAATCTTTTATTCACGTCGGCGGCTGAACAATTGTTCAAGTGCTCGCACAACAATATTCGACAGAGACAAGAACGACGTCGAATAGGCACTCTCGGCTGTAATACGAGCCGAAGCATCGTCTTATATCGAAGGAAAACTGTGCTGGCTTGTGTCGCAAAAAATTCAATGTTAGGAAGAATTTGCGTCATTGTTGAAACTACAAGAAATTGTTCGAGTCGATTATAAAAATAATGTGTGACCACTACGCACGAGAAAAATGTGTTAATTGAGCCAAGGGATGAACGAGGGTTGCAATATCATAGCAATTTTCAATATTTGTGGTCAAATTTTAAGAAAGTGGTACCAATACAATTCTATTTTCATTGGTGATGTAGCATTTGTAGATCTAAAATAACTAAATTCTGTTGAATTTGATACTCCAGCATTATTTCTAATTTTTTCTTGTGAACGTTAAGGGAAGATAAACAGTGAGAGCCTGCACACACTATTGTCGAAATAAAAACGTGGTAAAATTGAACCGAATTGGTCGTGTCACGAGAATAATGCTTCGACGAGCACTCTGTATAAGAAACACATGTAAAATCGAGACAAAGGATGAACGACAGAATAATTCCGAATTCATTCTGCACGGAACACAAATTTTTTGCGGAGATACAGCGTATATATTTATGCGAAAATAGTACTTGAACGAGCACCACGTACCAGTAGAACGTGTTAAATTGATGCGGGGTATGAACGGGGGAATACGAAATTAATTTTGCATGGAACAACAAGGAATCTTTTTGCATGAATGTACGTTTGCGAAAACAATGCAACGAGCGCCGCATACGAGAAATTTCTATTAAGGTACGAGAATTGAAATAATCTCGAAATTCTCTCGTATGGAACAACGTTTTCCACAATTTCTCCGACAAGATTGAACGAAGAATGTTTTACAAGTCGGCAGAGGGTATTAATAATAATGTCTTGGTTGCGCTGGGGAACCGAGTATGGGTAGAAAAATTTGTGTAAACGGGGAGGCCAGCTGACGGGGTGCTATTAAGCGACGGTATAACGAACGCCAGCTCTAAAAATTTGTTGGGGGAGACCGGTTGTATTAGATTAATCAAATTACATAGGAAATGAGCTTCGCATTAAATTTCACTGGCAGGAGGATGCCCAGAATTTAGTCATTACTTCGACAGTATGCTGGTAAATATGAGTATACATCGTCTCGCGAAGTATGTACTCCGCACAATCACTTTAGAGCTCCGCGACTCTGTAAACAGAGTTAACGTTGCGAATTATTATTCATACACTGCGAATTGTTCCCGGAAACTTGCAATCTCGACGTTGCGACCGAAAATCGACGACAATGGAAATCACTGTGCGCTCTATGAGAGCCTGGACGTCAAATTCCTTTTCGAATTATTTATCAATATTTTTATAGAACTAGAAGATGGATCTAGGACACAGGTAACTGCCTGACTAAACGTTAGGAGTAGAAACTGAAAAGAATAGAAATCACTGTGCACTCTAGTAGGACCCGGACTTCAAATTCCTTTTCCAATGTATGCTGGAATTGATAGGACTGATAATTGAAAAGAACAGAAATCACTGTGCACTCTATCAGGAACTGGACGTCAAATTCCGTTCCCAATTGTTTATCAATATTTTTATAAAACTGGAAGGTAGATCTAGGACACAGGTAGCTATCTGACTGAACGTTACGTTGGCAATTGAAAGGAATAGAAATCACTGTGCACTCTATTGGGTCCTGGACATCAAATTCCTTTTCCAATTATGCATTAATATTTCTGTAGCTATCTGGCTGAATGGTAGGACTGAAAATTGAAAAGAATAGAAACCACTGTGCACTCTATCAGGACCTGGACGTCAAATTCCGTTCGCAATAATTTATAAATATATCTGTAGCTATTTGACTGAATGGTAAGACTGAAAATTGAAAAGAATAGAAACCACTGTGCACTCTATTAGGACCTGGACGTCAAATTCCGTTCCGAATTATTTATAAAAATTTTTATGAAACTGGAAGAGGTGTCTAAAACACGGGTATCTAACTGCACGTTAGGATAAAAATTGAAGATAATAGAAATGGCCGGTCTATAGAAAGAAGAAAGGGATATATTCTGACTATATAAACCAGCTGGAAATTGTTCCGATTGATCGCGGATCGAGGCAGAGCACAATCTCTGGGCGACGTGCGTGTGCATAAGCGCCGCGGTAAAAAGACAAGAGAAGCGTGTTCGAGCGAAGGAAGAAGAGTTGACCGCAGAGTGCCGTAGACCGATGCCAGTCAAGCCCGCCGTCAGGTGGACGTTAACGAGCCGAAGTAGACGGAGCCTAACGACACGGCTCGCACGCAGCGGCCGCAATTTCCATTTCTGAGCGACACTGAAATCAGTTTCACGCAGACGCGGCGAAACATCAACGGAGAGACCGTGTCTCGGAGGCCGAATCCATCACTGTCAACGAGGCCGGTCGCGTGAAAGCGCGGCGCGGCGATCAATTCGAAAAATGTCCTTGGCACGGTATAAATCACGGTTCGAGAACTCCCGGTGTCGCTAATTAACCAAAGTATCACGGGGATCGTACTCACCGTGACCGAAGAACGACGAGGTGTCCTCTGGACGGACACTGTACTCCACACACAATCACACGCAAGGAACCCGTTGGGACACGCACACGATCGAGCCACGCGATCGACGTTGATCCAGAGTCGTGGGAAGTTAGAGGACACTTCGAACGAACGTTGTGTTTGGTACACAAAGCTAGAACACTGACGACACTGCTGACAACACAATCACCGGTGTCACGTTGCCGATGCTGTTGACCGAGCTTCGGCTCACTGTCCAGCCGGCGATTCTTGCTGCCTTCGCTCGATCCAGCTGCTCGCTGCTGGACAGGCGATTCCACCAGCGGAGATCCAGTCAAACGTCATCCTCGCTGAAAGGATACGCGAGTCCGGCGTCACGCTGTCGCCGCGAGAACTCCGTCAGGCTGTACTACAGCCGTCGATGTTACTAGAATCACTGAGAGAGACGGCCAAACTAACCAAACTAGCGTAATGGTTACAAAGAGGACAAACGATCCACGCACACTGACACACTCGCGACCAGGCGCGGACAACCCTGGCTGAGCACCGAGTTTTAGCCGGCGAACACAACGCGTCACGTCGCCTCGAAGCTCCCGAGACGGACTACGGCAGGGGAATGAGAGGGTCCGCAAGCTCTCGCGCACAACGACGCCAGAGACACCACTCTACCTCGAGCGAGTTGAAGCGCGCCACGGTCGATTCTGCGGCTTACGCCAGACGCTACCGACCGGACCAACCTTCCGTCTAGCGGTACTTTCGATCTTCCCGGACTCGGTTGTCCGCGTTCCCACTGAAAAGCTCCCGCTTTCCGGCGCTTCGGTGAACTGGAATAATACACCAGGACGTACCCCTGTATCCGAATTAATAGCCAGACAAAAGTGTGTTCCTCTCGCAGCTAACACCGACTCGGACTGTGTCGAGCAATCGGTTTTCTGACATGTACCGGACTCGTTCGTTTGACCGATAAAGTAAGTGGACAACAATGATATCTCCTGTAACGAGTTTCGTATTAAAGCTCACCATCTCGCGTTGCTTTGAACGAAAATTTTTCTGTATTTTTTAATCACTTGTTTAGTCATGTGTTTACTGAGAGAAAGAAATTTCCGAATAATTGCTCGTGAATGCATACACTACTGTACAAAAGAAAGTAAATATACATAATATATATCGTATAATAACATTATGTATATGGAATTCATTCAGTGTTAATATCCATACACTATTCTTATACAATTAATTTCTTCTTTCTTTCTTAATTCATTCTTAATACAAACAATATAACACTATTCTTAGATTATTCTAATTTGTCCCTGTTTTATACACTAGTGTGCAAAAGAAAGAAGCACCCAGTATAATTATAAGATGTAATGACAAACCATATCTTTATGTAGAAATTGTAATGTGTGCAATGATTGATTTATTGCATTTAAAGTATTCGATATTCCACAGTAACACATATTCTCAGAACTGTTCAATTAAACAGCGGAATCCTTTTCCAAGAAACTTACTGTGTTCTTATTTGATTTATTACGCTTTTCTATTAAACATGGCCGGGTGCTTCTTTCTTTTGCACAGTAGTGTACGTGCACTTTAGATAATCGTAAATTGAAAATTTCAGCACGTGTCGTTTTCATTAATTATGCACATATGTATGTTGATTGGAAATATGCTTTTAATTGTTTATGCATTTCACAATTAATTATTTGGTGCTGTTTCTAAATACATACTACCTCCGGGAGCGTTCGCCCACCGAAACAGTTATAACATTTTTTATCACTATTCTGCGCGAAAACCTTTCTAATATTTTCCTTCAAAAAATGTAATGAAATACCTGTATCATAAGAATCCATGGGCGAATCGAAATAAAATTCCACCTTTCAGGCGAGCGTAGAACGCTTTCGGCATCGGGATGCGTAGATTAATTGATTCGAACATGGCCGAGGCTATGAGAGTTTCATATTTGGAAAATGTCGATATTACGGTTCTACTCTCGTAGAAACGGTTATTGGCTGTGCTGATATTACACTGTAGAAATTGGTGAGTTGATAACGCGTTATATTCTTCAGGGAATAAATAAATTTTAACTTGCATCGACGAGCACACATTATTGGAATAATATATTAATATTCAAATATATTTAATATCTCTTCCTGTTTAATTGGAAGAACTTCAATCGAAACTATTAAAAGCTGGCGATTTCAATCGATATTTATGAATAAAAAATTTTTCAATTTTGTATAGATACGTGGCAACTAGAAACAATAATTTTCCTTTTAAAGAAGTACATTGAATTTATTAATTAACTCATTTTCATCTGACTTCATAACATGCAAATATTAAATTGTCATTCACAGAAGCTCCGGCAGACAAACAAACTCCAAAGTAACGAACACGCAACGGAGAGCGAATTATTAGCAGTTACTAATGGAACAAGTTAACATCTTTTTACTGGGCGCGAACCGGAAGAAGCTGTTGCAAGAGATGAATTGTAAGTAGCTTCGAATAGCGCAGCCACGGGAAATGAGTTAAGGATGAACGTTGTAAAGTGCCCAGTTGTGTGCCAGACTTATATCGTTAACATCGGTACGAACGAATAGGGAGTGAGTGTCGTCCTACATTTTATAAAGCATGGGATTAACAAGAAAGTTGGACTTTCCCGGATGGATCGGTAACCTAAGCTTTATTAAATCAGTCTCGGAACAGCCACATGAGCCGGCGGCTAGCAATCTATCTTACGCTCAAATTTCCTAAGCTGTTCTAAAATTTCGTAATTATAACGCGTAGCATGACGGCGTCGAGGTATCTCGGACGATTCGTCAGACGCTCTGAGAAGCGTAGTCGACCCTGAGGAAGAATTTTCTTCTACTTCCACAAAACCGTTTATTTTCCACGGCTGCGGGGAACGCTTTCACGCAAAATGGAAAGCACAGTGCCCATCCTGGAAGCTCGAAACACCGAGGGAAGCCGGTGTGCAGATCGCGGCGCGCAGACTCCCATGGAGGAGGACAGTCGCTATCGATTCAGTTCTGCCAACGGAAGGACACTTTTTAGTAACTTCATCGGTGCCTAGGGACTCGACGGGACGTGCGAGTCACTCACCTGGCTCTCGAAGAACGGGAAAAACCACGGTATTCTTTTTCCACCGGGCGGCGCATTTCCGACGGTAGAATTCGATTCCCCGAGCCCGGGCACAATGCTCCGAGGAAGGAGGAGAAAGAGAGAGAGAGAGAGAGAGAGAGAGAGAGAGAAAAAAATGGAGAACACAGCTGGAAGAAAACTCGCGAGGCACTCGTCGTTAAAGTGTCCACAAGCTGGTTTACGCTGAAACCGCTAATTGGCCCGGCCGATTCAGCCGGATGTCTCGGCGGGCTTTTAAACGCCCATACTGTGGTTAATTAGACCACGAAATGAGAGCTTACCGCGCTTCGGAGGTCGCTCCTTTGAATCCGAACCGGCGGATGCGCTTTTATCGCGTTTATCTGTTCACCGACACCCCGCAGACTCGGACCCCACTAATTTTCGGCACTGAGCGGTATTCGACGCGATGCATTATCCAACCACCGAAAATTTCAAACGTAAACTTTTATTAGACTAGCAGCTCTTCGAGGTTACCCCCCCCCTCTCTCTCTCTGCCAGTAAGTCAGAGTTCCCACTCTACAATTGCAATTTTTCACGATTTTCGGCCTGTAACTGCAATAAATCTAAGGATTCTTACATCTTCCAATGCCTGTCGTTTTATCCCGAATCAACCGATTTCGATGAAACTTCCACAGTGCATATAATTGACACAGATCTACGAAATGTATTTTGTAAATTTTCGATATAGGCCCACATAAAAATGTTGAGAACTGCAATTTTTAGCATTTCTTCTACAATTCTTCTACAATATTTTTGGGACCGACTGTACATGCTGCCGCATAATGCAAATTATACCTCGTAAAAATAGGACTATACTGAAGAAGCCCATCTCTGCATTATCGAGAAACGAGAAGGCGCATCCCGCACCCTTGCAATTCTGGAAACGAGAGTCTACCCCGTTAAAGTAATCTTTTATTTTTGTTTAACCATCGAAGACTGTCTCCGGCTGTGTACCAGTGAAAAAGAACCAACGGGAAGTTGTATCGAGCCTACTCCACTGTATTTCGACACAGGTACATATTCACACTACTGAGTATAATTGAAAAGAGGAAAGGACGACAGCGAACGTGTTAACGAATCACGGATTTTACGGGGAGAAGTTTCCGGTAATTCGAGGCGAGCGTTGTGTCGCGAGTCCCAGACACGCGGTCGTCGTTTAATTTATTAAAATAAAGTTCCACGGCAAGGTCGAGGTTCTAGGGACCCCCAGGGAACGAGAAACTTCACGGTAGTGTCAAAACGTTCTCGAGACACTCTCTGCGGTGCAGCGAGGCCGCGGATGTTATTTGTTTTCCCGGGACATCCTCGTTTAATTGTTACATCGGTCGATTGAACATCGTTGGAACATCGGTTTCTTTCTGTATTTAATTATAGAACATCGGAAACGGGTAATTGTTTCCTGAGGAAATCTCCTCGAACGATTCAATCGGCCGTACTTTACGCACCTGTATCTCTCTCTGCTCCGAGCGAACTTCGACTTCTACTTCGCGTTTACGAACTTTTGAGCTGCACTTCCCGGTAACCGCTGCGCCGAATAGCTTATTCCACGGTCCGGCACGAATCTGAATTGCAACGCGCGATAGTCGGTAGAAGCTATTACAGTGAATCGAAACTGTCTCTACTTCTGTTAAATCAATTCTTAGTCGTGTAACCGAGTCTCCGAGTATACTCAGTGCTTCGTTGTCGATTTTTCTGTAAAAGCGTTTCGTACGCTTTGTGTTTCGTGTTTTCTGTTGAAATTTTAATGCAATCCTTATACACGGAGTCGCCTAAGACTTGTCTCCCAGGTGTTCACCCCTCGCTGTCTTCGTGTCGTCACGTAATTTGTGTATCTACAATAATTAGCGGATCTTTATGCAAAATAAAAATGTTCAGCAGCGATTGTGGACAGCAGGAGTTCAATACAAATGCATTTCATCCCCTAAGATTTTTCTAATGTGTCCCTGTTTTTTTTATATCTGTGGTTGCCACTTTCGAAATAATGCCGTTTAGTTTTGATCATTAATGCTTTCACATAGGATATCGGTTAAATTGCATTATTTTTTTAGCCTTTCGACTATATTTCCATGACCAGTTTCTGGCAAACAGGTAAATCGTGTACTATGAGGCTCAACCAATGCAGAAACTAAAATTAATTAATAATAACGCATAAACTCAACCACGGGTATATCACCCAGCCACGTTCTTCATAAATGCATGAAAATCCGCAGTCTAACAATAATAAATACCGGGAAAGCGGACAATTTAACAGGCACAGTGTTTATTTCGTTGAACCGGCGAGATTCGGTGCAGCAGCCTTCGATCTGGCTGGAGGAAAGTCTGCACCGGAGATGGATCCAGCGGCGGCGGCGCCGCGGATTTTGATCCATGGTGGTTGAAGAGCTAAAGCCCGCGCCATCCGGATAATGTGCTCATCTGCGGCAAACGCGGCCGCCTCTACGTTTGTGGTACTTCGGAAAACCTTTCGATGCGGCCTATTTCCTCGGTCCCACGGCTCCGAAGACTGCGCCGAGGAGCAAGACTACGAAGAGCGAGGGGCTTCGCAGAAGACGCGATTTTCCCGAAGTCAAAGAATCCTTCTAATATACCGCGGCCGCGTGCGTGCACCTCTCGAACGAGGATATATACCGCGACGGAATCACGGACGAACGCACACCGGCGCGCATCCGCCGCTTCGGTTAAAGTTATAACGGCTGCGGTGGCATTTGGGGCGCATATCCTATCCACTTTCAGCGAGTTTCTCGTCCGCGCCTCGCCTCGCCTCGCCTCGGGACCGGCCGCGCCGTTATTTCTTAATCAAAATGTCCGACACCGTGGAAAGGGAAGATTGAAGTGTCCGATTTCGATCGGCGCGGTTTTTGGGACGCACCCGCGCCCGGTTATTTAGCGGCCGCTCTCCTCGCGCTCCCGAACCCTCAGGAACGCTGAGTTAGGATTATCCGCGGGAACTTTGCGCGAAATAAAACTTCACCTCGAACGTGCAGGCTGAGCTGTCCATTGGTTGTGTTTAGAAACTTTTTCGTAGTGTGGCATTTCGGGGACGTGTCGATTGAGTGCGATTCCGTTTCTTTTTGTAACCTATTTCTTGAAACGTCAAGGTCGATGGTTGCGTGGTATTAACAAGAAACGTGTCCTCGACAGGACTCAACAAGGTCATCTTGCGCTGACTCAAAATATCTAATTGTAGACGCGTCGCTTGAAGTGCTATACAATTCATTCAATTTTATATATTAGATTGGAAACTAAGTTCGCGACATCCACATTTTCTCAAAGTCACATTTATATATTTTTTCAGAGCTTTCCAATGATATACAGCTCAAAAGGAATGGTCACTCAATGTGGTTATAATGATGCAATAAAAGAATTACGAAACAGAAGGTCGCGAATTTAGTCGCCAACCTAATACAACTTTTAAAGTAAACATACAGCAACCTATTTTATATGTAGTTAATAATATACATATATTTATAATACCACAAAATTATATTCTAAACACCAGGAACCAGCGAACACGTGTATTCATCCATCGATCGATCAACTCAATAATCAATCTCAGTCACGCACACTCACACTATATTCAACTATCGCACAAGCATACTTCTCACATCCACCACCAACCAATAGAATGCCGAGTTATTTTTTAAAAACAACATGATTATCAATTCTCCTAATGTTTTCACTGATTTGTTCTTCTTCTCCTCATTTTTATCACGAATGCTTAAAATCCTGACACCACGATAAGAGACCAAGAAGCGTACCTCATCGGGCAGCTCCTAAGAATGATGGATTGCACGCAGAAAATAGAATCGCACAGTGATAAAATGTGAGACTGGACAGAATTTCCCCCAGTGGACTTAATACATTCATAAAAATGAGTTTTTTTCGGTGCTCCGGTGTTAACAGACGGGCGTACATCGCGCAGCGATAGTAGGAGAAGAGGATCGGGCCGGCTCGCGATCAAACTCTGCGCATAATTAATTTAAGGCAGAGAGCGTAAGGGAGGGCTCGATGTTCCGGATCCGGGAGTCGCTAACATGTCCCAGTACACTTTCGCGCAAGATAAACGGAATAACCCGAACGTCTGAATCAGTCTGTGTCAGCTAAGTCCTCGCTCGGAGCTTAGGTGCTCCCCTGTAGGCTAAGAGATTTGAACCTTATCAAAGGTAAAGAGAGTAGAAATACACTTAGAGTTGAAGACATGCAAATTGGGGAACAGTCAGGACAGTAGGATAAGGAAGACTATGCTACCGACATAACGGCAGTTCCTAGTCCCGAGGAAACGCGAGCAACTACCATCCACGTCTCGAACAGGGAACACACGGGGTTCACTTCGACTCGCAAAACTGGCGAACGGGTCACGTGTCGGTGTCAGGTTCTTAAACCCCCGTCCATACAGTTCTCATCCACGAATCGCTGAAACATCGGAGCACGGCTTCAACTTCTCGATCGGCGTATACTCCGCCCACAGTCCCCGAGGAGATTCGAAACTTACTAGTTAGTTCCTGTTGGCCATCTGCGAACACCTGTACCCGTCGTATCGTAATTAAACGTGTCATCTATATCAACCGGGGCCCGATCGATAAGCCGCGATTACTCTCCCAAGGTTCCAAAACGCCCATTACTTTCCCTTCATGGGAGTTCTGCTTTTAAATCATCAAAACACAGTAAATCCTCTATCGACGCAAAAAGGTGCTACACGATGGACGCAAACAGAATAGCGATTCACTGACGGCGAACGTGTCGGGCGCAAGGAAGGACAGCGTATGAGAAAGAAAGAGACGCGGAGAATCGCAATCGCTTCGATTGGCTACGTTCCCCGGGGCTTTTGCGTTTATAGAGGATTTACAGTACCTATTTTTCTCACATGCTCTCTAACGTAAAGAGAGCATCCCCCTCCACTCTAACTTCCCCCACTTTTCCGCCAGAGCCCGGTCACGTGACTAGTCCAGCACTGGAAAAGAGGGGGTAGCTTTTTCGTCGATGTTTTGTTAAATCGTTAAGCTGTCGTCAAATGAAGTGTAAGGCGTAACGATTTGTCATTTAAAATGATTTATTCTGGTTTGAGATTCTTGATCTTGTTCCATGTGCAATAGGTTTGAGAAATGTTCGAAAAATCGGTAAAAAAATTCGATTCAAACGGAGAACACCTGCGCACACGCCTGCAGGAGAAAGCAGGCACCGGTGGCCCGGCGTTCTTGAATTTAAATGACGATGTCGGGTTTTAATGATGTTGTCTAGCGTGCAGACGCGACCGATTGGAGTCCATTAAATCGGCCAAGGCACTTCATTTACACGCCGCCACGTTCATGTAATATTCAATTCGTTTAATGTCACCGGGATATTTATTGGAAATATTTGCGCGCCGAATATATACTCTCTGTGCAGCGAATTTAATGGCTGCGGAAATGCCCGCTCGAAATACCAATGAATTCGCGCGAATTACTTTCTCGTGGCCCGAGAGAACTGTGTCAAGAGAAATCGTTAGGTCGAGCCGGGCAAATGTTATGTCAAGCAAACGATTTTTCTCGGTGTGTTTCAAGATTGAGAAGTTGTTACGGTGAACATCGCCAGTTTTGTTTAATTAAAGCCTAAAACAGTTCATAATTTTTTGCAGAGCTAAAACAATGAAATTTGAAATTATAGACAATTTCAGTCCCTCCCAATGAAGGACAGATTTTGATCCCATCACGTGTAGCGGACGACGATTAAAATGTAATAATGATTAATTTGATCGCGTGTTAATCTCTATGTCTGTTTTAATTATTACTAATCTACCATTCCATTCGAAATAATTATAATGAGCTGCAATTAACAATAATAGCTAGTAGCTTATAGTCAGGAGTTACAGTTTAATTACAATACATTTAGCCCACAATGAAATCACAATTTTGGCCAGTGTCTGTCACAAACCGGCTCTCCACCTCTTAAAAATTAATTTCTCAAATTAAAGCGAGCACGACACTCCTAGAGAGAGTACTGTGCGTAATACGTGAAATGGTTAACACTTTAAACATTGCGTGGGCAATATATGAGCACAGTTAATTTGGTAAACTAACGCATTAATCAGATGTGTAAACAATATTAGATAAATATTTACGAATGTGATATACGCCACTACAGAATACTATGAACACTGTAGGCCTTAGAACTGCGAGTTATTTTTTAAATTTGTTGCCAACTAACTTATTTTAAACAATTTTGTTTACTAATTATATAAAAAAAGTATAGTTCTCAAACTTTGTTGTAATTTATATTTGGTTTTAACTAAAAAATATAAATAAAGGGAGAACCAAATACATATTAAGAACCCGTTTTATTTACATTTTTCTTTCTCCGATATCGAGTCACACTCGACAAAGGAGTGCAAATGTTTAACCATTTTAGTTGTTGCTGGAAACTTAAAAGTTGTAGTGGCCTATGAAAATTAAAGGAAAATGCTGGAATATGAAATTCCACTGTTTTCAAATCTGTTATCTCCAAATATTTTCAACACTATTCATATGAAACACTATTGTAAAAACCGAATGCATCGAATAAGATATTCTACTTCAAAGTTGTACACTTCGAAATAAATAGATAGGCACAGAGATTCGTTTAACTATGGGATCGCAGATGCTGGCCCAAGACTTTTGAACGGCGTTGTAGTCGGAAGCGGAGTTCAAAGCGAAAGTAGCACGGTAACTGTGGTACCATTCGTCAGCGGGGGTGCTGATTAGCAGGATGTAAAGCAGCCGTCGAATTAGGAAGCGGAAGCTCTGGGCGCGAGGAAATTAACTGACGGTCAGAAGAGGAATCTCAGGGACCCGGAAGTCGAGGTTCTAGCCCGTCGAACGGTTCTGGTTTAACGAGGGGAGCCTTTCGGATGGGGAATGGTGTTGGGAGGGGGGGTGACGCTGGCACGGGATCAGCGAAGGTGTGACGATAGATGGAAGAGGAGGAGGAGGAAGAAGAAGAAGGCGAGGGAAGAACAGGATGAAAAAGTGTGAGAAGCTGACACGAAAGGAAGACTAGTCACGAGGAGGTTTCGCGCACAGCCAGCCCACAATAATTCCCTCCCGGAAGATGAATCACCCTGTCGACCGTCTCTCAAGGCACGCTGATGCCGAGATAGGGGAGGCCATGCTGAAAGAAGGTGACTAGCTTCAGCAGCAGCTGCTGGCACCGGCTTCGGCCCTCGCCGCACTTTGTGGACCTACCTACAGCGTTGGACCGATGGGAGACCGGCCTGGCAATCCTCAAAGCCGGATGAGAATGAATGAACACGCGGCGTGAAATTCAATTTCAGTTAGAAAAACAAAACGACACAGCTGCATGTCCTGCAGCCGGGCCAAAGGTCACTCCGCAGGAATGGTCCGCCGAATAATCTGACTCTGCCTTGGGTCTCTCGCCTGAGAAGTAATCGGATGAAATTGCCTGGTTCCCTTTTAAAATACTCTCCCCAGCTTTGCCAGCTAGAGAGCTACAGGAGGATTTCACCGAGAGACGCTCTCCGATGATGGATGATTCCTTTTTGGGGAATCGAGCGGTCCAGGGACCCTGATGATCCGTATCCTTCAACCCCCGAGCTAGAAGACGCTTTAGACTGGGGAACATGTGTGCGGCGAACCTGCTCCGTTTCACGATAGAAATTCGCATGATCAATTAACTGAATCCTTCGAGGATCGCGAGAGATTGCTGGTCACTTTCTGTAGGATCGATGTTATTCGTAGCTGTCGTCAAATCCCTGCTATTGATCTTGTATAATCAATTCGGAAATATTCGTCAGTAGGATGTAGTGGAAGGCTAAACCGATAGCCAGTGATGGCTCACTGTTTTTGAAAGGATAAGTGCACCTCGTGTACGACCTTAATCCGTTCTTGATGTTTCGACTTATACCGAATAGGACGTATACCAAGCCAACCTTTCCCATACGAAGTAATATAAAAATGATTAATCCGTTCTTCTGATGACTGACTAACTCCTATTGATATTATACCTACATTAATGGGGTTGTAGAATAATTTGAACACTGTTTAAATACATACATAAAAAGATGAGATTTTAAAAAAATTGCTAATTGTTTGAGCTACTTGTTGCTAATTGTTATAATTGTTTCCTTAATGTCACGTAAGGGACTGATGGGAAAAAATTCCCGATTATTCATTATTTCTTACATAATGAGACCAGGTCTGCGGAAAAAGGTCAGGCCCAGCCTCGCGTGGAAATGTTGCCGCCATGTTGAAGGGGGAAGAAGATCGTTACCAGGAGAAATGAAACCGTGAAAAATGAAGTGGGTCCGAATATTGTCGAGAAAACTGTTCCGCCAACAATCGCACCGCATCCTCTACCGTGGTCCTGGTTAAACAAAATACAAGATTCTTTTTATTCCCTTTCAGAGTCGTCAATAAAATATTTCCCTTTGAATATTTATCTTTCATCAATCGCCGTCGAGGCAAAATCAACAGTAATAGCAACAGAGGACGTTGCAGGCAAACAGAAATAAATACGTCGGCATCAGCACTCAAATATGCAAAAAAAGCATACTTTGCAGCGAATGCTTGAATATTGTTCCGAATCGCTTTCAGCACATCGATCGTATAAAATTCACTTTTAACATTCACGATTCATATAACAAGATAAAAAGTGGAAAGATAAGTTTTATTACACAAATTGGAACTGAAAATGAAATTTAGATCAAGATTTGTAGATCAAGTTTTCTCGAAATTCAAAATTTTATGCTTTCTCCAGATTCTTCACTTTCTGCAGTCTCTTAAGAAATTCTCACAAAACACACACTTAAAGTAATAATTATTTTGTAAAACGTTGAAGTATCGTTCAATTTTCTAAGCCGAATGATTCATTCATTTATGATTTACATTCAAATCGTAAAGACGTGGTTTGGAAACTCCGTTGAGTCAATTTATATAAAGTGTGCGGATTATTTAATTACACAATCTAATGTGTGTACAAATCTGAATTTGATCTTTCTAAGGGTGAATTTGAGGTGTAAAAAGATGAATTTCTAAAATCACATGCAACGAGCTATAGTTAAGTGTCTGCTTTCCGTACGAAAGTTTCCTGCGTTCCACTGCTGCCTGTGGTGGATTAGTAATTCTACCGACGTCGGTTCTACTTCGTGCCACAAAGTAAAAGAAAAATCCGTTTCCACAATGTCCAATTTCGACGGAAGAAGAGGCCACGTATGGATGACGCAGCATGTAGCGCGTGAAAAGGACGCGGTAAAGGTGAGCAGCTGTTCCGGGAGTGGAAAAATATTTGACGTAAAGTGGCGTGCAACGGGGCGACGCCGAGAACGTAACCCGGGGAATGTAATCGCGGCGAGCTTTATCGAAAGTTCTAGCGGCAGCAGCAGCAGCAGAGCGGTTCGAAAATCCGAGTAACTTCCGCGGAAAGGCTAATGCCGTTCGAAAGGGGAACAATGGGGCCGAGGAAAATAGATTCGCGCGGCAACCAGCCTAAGAATGGCGGCGGCATCGGCGTCGGTGTACCCGGTTTGCTTCCGGTCCGTTCTCGCATCCGTGGCCAAAGTGGAAATAAAATGAAACGCCGGGACTGCCGTTCAATTCGGGTCGCAGGACGGGATAGAAATCTGCGACGAATGGACAAGGCGTAACGTGACGAGATAGAAAAAAAGGGTAGACAGACGTAGGGGAGCGATGGGAACCGGAGAACGAAAGCGAGCTCGTTGACGATTCAGATACGTAAGCCGGGCGCTCGGTAACGAGCGGAGTAAAAACGTGGCCCTTTAACAAGCTCCCCTTTTTTCTCTGTCGTCGCTCGGATCCGTCGATCTCGTTCCGAAGCATCCGCGTATTGCGTACTAAACGCACGCCGATACGTCGAATCGCATTCGCGTGACAGTTATCTTTTTTCAGCGACCGTCCGGTGGAAAATCCCCGTCACGAAGTAGAATGAGCCTCCTTGGTCGGACCACCTGTAATACGGTGATTTCGAGCGTGATTTAATTCTTAATCCACCTGGTCCGGCTGTTGACTACCCATCCCCGCGACAGTACTCACGATTTACGTATTTTACGTAAACAAACCGGAATTAATGTTCCCACACGTTAACGAACACATTTTCGCAATGCCTGTTTATTTTCGTTACGGTGATAATGACGCGACAAGCTTATGTTCCAGTGAAATGTGGAATCCACGTGACACAGTAGAATTGGCATTTTTGGTCAGACTACGCCAGCCTAGGATAATCAAAAGTGATTCCGAACGAAATGAATCATTCCTTCCGTTCTGCTCGACGAACAATTCCGAAAAAATTCACGAACATTCCATATAGTAGCACACGCGACTATGAATATTTTCGGGATTTTCGAATGGAGACTCGATTTTTTAAAAATTCCAGAAACTTAAAATTGTCGATTTTATATTGGATTGTATTGAAACGTGGGTGACCACTAGGGTGGACCTTATTGTTAGCTATACCTGGTGACATATTTTTTTGCGAGATTTTCGGCTCCCCCCCCCCCCCCCCCCCCCCAATGGCACAATTTTAGGGGGCGTCGTGAGAAAAATCTCGCAAAAAGATTTCAACCTGTATAGTTGAGGTCCACCATAATGAGGCACGACTTCCCGACATCCGATTGCTCTAGAACTTTGGATATATAAGGAAATATAAGGACCACCATAGTGACCACGTTTATATTATTAGGGTAGTTTGCGTCTTATTATGAATACGAAGCTATTGTTTCAAATATTTTGGATTAAGGATCGGCGTAGACAAAGGTAAACGGCCGGAGTTGGATTCGATCAATGTCGCGGCGTGGCAGGAGCATCCGGCAGCGGCGAGACGGATCGCCGTAAAAAGAAAATGGTAGCGCGGTGTCGAGTTCGGAAGGGCGAAAGGCGTCCCGTGGAGATCCAAAGTTTCGGATGCGACGGGATTATAACCGGGGGAGCATTAGCCGGATGCAGAGTGTCCGGGGTCGGAGGCATTGCCGCAGTCCTCGGCGAGTCGCCGCGTTGAAAATATTGCTGGAGATTTCATTATAGATAAACGAGGACCGTGTCTCCGGAATTGCCGCGTTCTTTCGCCCTTTTCTTTCGCTCTACGTTCCACCCCCGCCTCCAACTCGCCGCGTTCTCCGGTGGAGCCCCCGGCTCGGATCCCCGTATGGGGGATTTCCTGCGTTCTGTATTAATTACCGAGCCGAAAGAAACGCTGGAATGCCGTGCCGGTCGCGGAAGAAACGGCCGGGGCCGCGCATCTCCGGACCCCGTGGAATTCCGTCCGATAAACCGGACTTTGTTGTCCGGTCCCGTGTAATTTACGTCTCGCGAGATCGTGGAATTTTATCGGCGAACGGGAGGATGGCCGACGTCCTGTTAAAAGCAACGTGGCCCGCTAAATCCTCCCGTGGAAATCGAGAGCGAGGAGGACACGCCCGGTCGCGTTATCGTGAAAAACGATTTGATTAAATTAACGCCAATCGACAAAACCCGATACGCCATCGATGACCGGCTCCCTGCCCGAACCGGGGCCGCGTTCAGCAAGAAAAATGTTTCGATTCATATTCCGGTTGATCGTGTTCCGAGAGCGGTCGGGGGGGGGGGGGGGGACGAACGTGAAAAATGCGTCGAGGATTGTGTCGATTCGGTACAATCGGCGTGAAACGTTTTTCCCTCCACTCCTTTCTACGCGACGATACGAAAAATTTATTCAACAACGAAAGACATCGGAAGAGAAGAGAATTGGGGGGTTGCGATCTTCTTGTTTCGATATAAACGTCGTCGTACCGGGCGAGAGCACTGTGACAGGGTATTTTAATTTCAATCTCGTGCTCCGGAAATTTACTTTCCCGAACACGAGAGTCGCGTGCCGGGGATTTAATAATTTCTAACGAAAGCTCGATCGAACGCGATAACGACCGGTCGATTATCCGGCGGATTACAACCGTCGTCGGCTGATCGAATTCTCGTCCCGTGGACATTCGATCATTAAATTAGCCGGGGTAGCGATCCTGTTAACCTGCCCGGAATACTTGGGGGCGTTTCGTCGCCGGGCGGGATCGATCGCGCGTCGGACACCGTCGGGTATATACAGACCTCCTGTAAATTAGCGGTCGTCAAAATTTTATTCAACGCCTGACCTTAGAACACCGCTTCGCAGATACGAGACTGGTATAACCCGGCTCACTGGAACGGTACCTCTTACCCTTGCCTAGATAAGACATCGCTTTACGAGCCAGCCCGGCCCGGCCCGGCAATCAAATGCACAGGCACAAAGTGAAGAAGGCGGGACCGTTCCACAAGCTCGCGGAAATTTCATTTGCGAATGCGATCCATTCCCCGGTTAAGCATGCATCGCGCGAGCGAAACTACGCCGATCATTCGCGCACCAGCGCGAGGAAAAATTGCTCGCTGCGATGCTGAATTTGATACTCGTTCTCGAACGTTGCTATCTCCAACTTCGATACTGGAAAAGATGGCAAACAAATTTCCTCTGGCTGTGACCTTGGACGATCTTGATAGAAAGAAGGGGACTATCATCGCAGATTTTAATCGTTTGCAATCGGGGCTGTTATAACTGGAAAATTAAACGTTTCTTCATGTCGTGAATATGAAATTGATGTAATACCTCATACAATAATGAAGTGTTTAGAAAAACATTTTGAAAAAGGATCTTAAGGTCACTGCAAGAAAATATTTTTATGTGATACATTATTAAAAAATGCAAAATATCGATACTTCCGCCGGAAGAAAAATATTTGAAAGGATGAATTGTTTAACGAAAGTCTAACAGCGCTTTTATGATTGCTCTACGAAAATTGCAAAAATATATATTCAGCAATAAAAAATCATTAGAGTACACTGTGCCGAAAACTGCGAAAGGTTACATTGAATTTTTATGGAATTTTTGATATCACCTTTGGAAAACAGGTATTGTATATACAAAATATATTCGTCCACGTAACGTCAGCCATCGAAAACTTGTTTTGCGGACCCGGAAATTGCATAAATATTACGCGGTCTGTACATAAGCTGGGTTTATGAATATATAGAGTATTTGCAACAAATAGTGCATATTCAGCAGCCATAAAATTAATCATTCGTTCTTTATTTGCCTAACTTTATTTGTTCTTCGGTATTAAATTCATGTAATTTATTGTTTGATTATGAGCTCATTGTGTGATAAAATGCAAACTCTCTGTGTTAGTAAATTACAATGCAAGTACATGAATATTATGAGTATTAAGTAGACGCCTCGTGTTTATGAGGGATGGTCATGTTTGTAAACATAGTTCTTGTTACAAGTTAAACATAATCAATGTCGACTATCAGGTGTATGAGCGTAGTACATACTAATTTTATACTGTATGTATACAGCACTAATGAAATGCTACTGGAACTAAAAAATGTACAGATACATATACTGACGTTTTAAACAACATTTAGTTTTGCAAAAAAAATTTTTACACGTTATATGGTCCAATTTCAATGAAATTATTCGTCTGAATAATTTTTCCGATAACGTTTCTCATCTCGATAATTGTCCTCGACATTTCCTCCAACCGTTAGAATTACCGGAAATATTTCAGGGTTCTTATTTCCACCGGCGATAAAAAGGTAATTTATAAATTAGAGCTCGTTAATTGCAGTATCGAAAAGCAGAGGACCGTGAAGATGTTTTTAATCGGTACCGCAATGTATCACCGGTCGGCGAAAGGGAATACCGTATCACTTATCGGTGGCCGGAATATTTTATCAATAATTTGGCACTTGAGCGGGACGCGTAGGCTCCGGCAGTCACTTCACACCTGTCAGCCACTGTTAATTGAACCGGCGAAAGGGTTGATCGACGTACACACGTTCCGCTACCTTTTAGAGCCCAGGTTAACACTAGGTGCAAACCCGACAAAATGTTGGGTTGGGAAGAACGTTCTTCATCCGTAATACGTCGAAAGACGCCCCGACCAATCGTCTTATATCGAAGGAAACCTGTATTAACCCTTATGTAAATAAACAAAATTTTCTATGATTTTCAGTAATGTTGCACAATATAACCAAATATAAATTAATCTGAGATCATCCATGAAAAAGAATCTACAATAATCTTGTCAACAAATATATTAAAGAAGTTACTGACATAAGGGGGTGAGATTTACTTTTTTGTTTTATTTTTATAAAGAAACGTGCCTGATATAATCGTTTCTAGGGAACCGTAAACGGTTCGGTGTTCCTCGGGTTTTTGGAGATGAGCGGCGAGGTGCGAATTCGCGAATCGACGGCAGATTTGAGGACGCGCCGGAAGACACGGTCCGCCACCTAATCGACGCCGCCTAATTAGACCCGGAAAATCCCAGTTCATTGGTATTTTGGTGTCGACGCGAACGAACAAAAAGAGCTGCTCGAAGTGCGCCGCTTCCATGATTTACGAGTAGATCGGGCCGAGCCCCGGCCCGAAACGTTACGCCTCGCAGATGCATTTAATCACTCGAACATCCGATAATCGATATCGCCCGCGGATATGTCGGTGGAAACACCGGCCTCGCTTGGAATGCGATTACGAGATCGGGCTTTGTCGATCAACTCGAACAGCAGCAGTCGCTTTCTTCCTTGTCGTCTTGCGGGACACTGCTGCGAGGAAACAATACGTAATTGTTTCATGTCGTCGCTTTCAGTGACCTTGAAATGCGTCGTGTGCCGTCATCTCTGTTGTTTTTAAAGAAAAGCAAAATTTGCTTTAATGAAATAATTATCTCGTTGTAGATATTTAGAAAGTTTTCTATTGTTTTCACCGTTTTAAAAGACACCTCATTTTTGTCATACAGTAAATCCTCTATAGTCGCAAAAAGGTCGTACTGCGCCTCCTCACAATGTAATACCAATATAAAATTTTTTGATTATTACTTATTTCTTTATGAAATTTTCACCAATATATTTGTGTCATTTTTTAGATTAAAATAAGACCAAACACGATATAATTTCAACTGTATTTAGTGGTTTAATTTGACGATGAAAGTTTCGGACGCAACGTATGGGAAAGAAAAAGACGCGGAGAAACTCAAAAGAATAGTGATACTGTAATATAAATAGCAATTCTACTTGTGGGCCAACAAATTACCTTCAGCAACATAATCTAACACAATTTCATTGAGATTAATATGCAGAAGTGGTTTTTTTAAATTCTGTGAATAGACGTTGATCAAGCAGAAAATGGCTTTTCACCGTGCGAGTGTAAACGAAAGCGCACGGAATTAACTTCTACAGTGAATATCCTAACCGCAAACAGTTGCTTTTACTATTTAACAACATGAAAGACGCGCGGCGGCTAGCACGAACGCAGCGATGAATAGGGACATTAATTTAATTCCGCGAGCTAAAGGATTCTCGTCGAAGAAATTACAAGTATCCCTTGACGAGTCCGCGCGTTTCGTTGGTCGATTGTTTTTCGATTAGCGTCGCCGGTACGAGAGTCCGCCGCTCATCTGTCCCAGTAAGTGGTAGGGCTAAGGCCCAATTAAACGGACTTCGGCCTCCGCAGACCCGTTCGCTTTGAAATCTAATTAATCTAACAACGCGTTCGGTCGTTACTGCGGACGGTTAGGTAGCCGTACTGGCAAGTAGCCGGCATTGTCTCGGCAACAATGGATACCTCTTGGAGCAGAGGCGGAGACGACCTGTTCTGTGGCCAGCCGAGCGGTACAAATTTATTAATTGGCCCGGCCCGAAGGCACGGAATTAGGCTGCCGCCACCGACGCTCGTACACCCTGCCTCCAGACGTGATAACAAGAGACGAATGTACTTGCGCTGCTTAGAAGTTGATCGACTCTTCAAGGCCGGTAATTATGCAGCTCCGTTGCGGTATCGACGCCGATACTACGAGCCTCCTAGACCTCTTTCACGAAACTGGTCCGGTGCACAGAGTTCCAGCCCTCGTTACCGCGAACTTGTACCATCCACAAACTTCCTCTCCTACCCCTGGGGTATTCGCTCGACCCGGCTGGCCGAAATTATTTTTTTCGCTCGATGGATTTTGAAATATCACGTTCCGGCCAGATACAATTATTCGAAATACCTTGCTGATCTCCTACCTCATTAGCGGACCGTGGATCTTTATGCATTTATGGCTCCCAACATTTTCAAAAAATGCTAGAATATAAATTCCACAAAATTTAATGTGCGATTTTTATTTTTTTCAGATTTTTATATAAAGGCTACTACCACTGGAAATAATACTTTATTTGTTCCCACTTTCTTGAAATTTGCCTGCAAAAATTAAAAATTGCATGAACGCCCGCAGTCTACTCATTAATTATCGAAATATGAATCGTAATAATTATTTTTTAAAATTCATAATTTTGTTATGTCCTTGTTTCTTTTTCTAGTTTGCGTATGCGTTTCTAGCATGAAAAATTATTCAAGATTGTGGACTGACATTTCAATGGTAAAATGACGGAAATGGTCATTTGCGGGATTTTTACGGGAAATACAAATTGTTTGCCTTAATTCCAACACGTAGGAAGCGAAAGGGAATTAAAATGAAGTTCAATTTTTGAAATAAATTGAGGTATCCAAAATTGGATTGTGCGGGAGGATTCCTCATTAAAAAGTATCCAATTATAACGTTCGAACCACCCCTCTAGCAGTATCCGAGATGTTCGAGCAAATATGGTTACAACCCCCAACTTTGAGGGCTGTTTTCACTCGTTCCTGTCTTCCGGGTCCTCGTGGATGGACATCGGGAAAGTTAAGTGGGACGAGCTTTCGATTTGTAGGTCGAGTGGACATCTCGATAGGGAGGATCGTTCCGCTTTTTCTCTTCCTGCTAGGGACGCTTTTAATATGTAGCTGGGGGTTGGTCTGATATTATTGCGATCCTTTCAAGGGACTTGACTCTTACATGTGGCAATTCACGTTCGGATCTGAAATATCAGCCGCAATTCCGCGGACGGTTCGCTTGTAACGCGTGCTATTCAGCTATCACTCATTTTACACTGGTTCCCCTAAATGGGCAAACACTTCCGCATCATTTCGCGTGACGACGGAGCTGGCGATTCGCACTGGTACGTCTGTCGCAGGGGGTTGTGGGTGATTTTGACGAAACGTGGAAAAATATTTGACAAGTATTTTTTTGTTGCTATTTTTGTTTTGACAAATTTTCAGTGGAACATGTGTGTAAATATATATTACTGTATTATTCATAGATTTGAAATATATATTGACCAACATAAAATTTTGGTGTTTCACTAATAATATTTAAACCATTGTTGGAGCTTAAATATTATTAGCGAAACACCAAAATTTTATGTTGACTTAGAGAAGGGGTTTTGAAATATTTTTCAAATCTATGAATAATACTACAGTGTTGTTCCAACTGTCTTCCTCAGCATTTCATTACATTTGCGTATTAATCCTCTCATTCGGCACAATATAAATGGCTAACAATATGAACTTTCTGCTAACAGATTAAAATCTGAATGGAACGCCTCCAACTCTCGACCAAAATGGATCCAACTCCCATCATCCGAGAGTAAAAGCCATTGTGCAGATAAAATTAATCCCAAGCGAGATCCTCTACGGTAAATAAATAAAAAACTAATATTATTATTCACCCGTATCGAAGCTTTTTTATCCACTATTTATTACCAGTTCGATATGAAAATTTATTATTTAATGGTAGATATACTCGTCGTGCTGTATCAAAATCACCGTTACGCAAATTGAAGTAACATCTCGGTGAAACAAGAAACGTATTCGTTATTTTAGCATATCCTGGAATAATAATGAACCATTAATAAAGAAAACGCAGTACATGATATCATTCTCTATTGTCTAAAAATAAATTACATTATTCGTACCTATACTTATACGAACTTCAAAAAATCGATGAAAATAAATTTGGCTGAAATTTTTTTGAGAATATATGGATGTAATGCCACACATAAATGTAAAGATTAAACAATTCCATGATTTTCTGGAAAATAATTGTTTCACATCGAAGAAAAACGCCCCCTCATTAATGTTAAAATCCGGACATTTAGTATGCAATTACCTGATGGATAAACACTGCGCCATTTTGTCGAAGCAGTAGCTTAGAGGCACCGAATGGCGAGCCGAGGAATACGCCCATAACCTCCAGATGGTGTGATGCGATTCGTCACACCATGAAGAGTGCTCGGAGCCATCAGCTCCTGTAAAGTCAGGGTGTTAAGGATGGAAGACTCGACCGTGTTGGTCGCAAGGTATTTTTCTCCTGGGCATTCCTCGCGTAAATGGATTATGAGAACCCATCAGCTTGTCCGGACTCAGCGCGGGCCGCTGTGTCACGTTCCGGGACACCGTGACGCGCCATCAACCCTTAAAGATCGCGCGGACAGTAAACCGAGAAACTGTTCGCCAAGATATGGCCAACTTTTCGAATCCACTATAAATCCGGCCTGTTTTTAGGGGCAATGCGAGAAACACGCATCATGAATTATTCCCGTGTTCCTGGTTCCGCGAATTATTCATAAGAAAACAAATGTTGCTCCGTGTATCCTGCACGGCGTGTAGTCGCGGGTTCGACAACGACTTCCCGCCAGGAAAGAACCTATAAATCTGCTTCGGTGTCGTTTTAATTCGAGCATGCCAGTCCTGCGTTCCCGATTTTCCGAAATACGGACTTCGAATTTACTTACACCGAGAAGCTTTGACTTTCAAATACCGAGTCCGGCGCTTCAGCAATGATTTTCGACTGTTCAACTTATTAATAGACTGCGGATTTTTCTGCAAAATAAAATTCTTTTCAAATATGTTTAATTGTTTTAAATTGCATTTTTAATTTAATTAACAAACTTCAATTTAATTCTTGTCGTAATGTAGTTCAAACAATATCCTATTATAATTTTTTAAAAGATACCATTTCGCACACGTAGGAGAACACTATCCATTATCCGAGGGTTGAACAAAATGTAGCCAACAGATTTTTGTGCGAAATAAAAATTGTTCGCATTAGTTGGAACAGACAGGAATTTAATTAAGTAAGAAACGTTCGTTTATACTGTTTGACGGTACACGGAGGCATTTCGGTGAAAAATGCATAAAGATCCGCAGTCTATTCATCATTTTGGCAATGGAGTCGCGCGTACGTCAAGCCGCAGTGCACGACGGTTCCACGATGTCGCGTGGCGACTCGTTGCCACTAATCTACCCCCGTCAACCGTAGAACGAGCAATTGTCTTGCAGCTACGGCTTTCCAAATTGCTGCGTCCAGAAACTGCGTTACGCCCACGCCCGTAACTAATGCTCGGTAATCGTTCAGTTCAGTTCTCGTCGTTGCCTGTTTCGCTGCGGCCAGATCCCCTCCTCCGTTCGTTTTTGTTTCTCGAGGATTATTCTTTTGTCTGCTCCTCCATTGATGCGGAACTACAAAACGCTGAACGGTGTGCAGGGATCTTCAGTTCCTCCATAAATGCGACGATTAATCCAAGTAATGCAAATACACGACATGAAAATGCAGACCTTCGTTTTTAACATATTAATTCTATCTCGAGCATGTGTCCCCAGTCTATCTTCTCCGATACCGACAGGGAGGGGGTAACTTCTTCCCCTCATCTGGCTTGAAATTATCAAGAGAGAGAGAGACAGCGGACTTTTATGCAAAATGAGAATTTTCCACCTGAATTGCACCAAACTGGAGCGAAGAAGAAAATTATTTCCTGTCTTAATATGTTCCTGATTGAAAATAATTCGCAGTCTACTTACAGTGGATGTAAAAAGGACTCGCACGCCCTTAAAAAGATTTTCCCAAAAATTATAATTTACAAGGTTACATGTAAAAATAAAAAGGCAGGTGCAATCAATACGAACTTTGCTCACTCCTTTAGGACACGAATAGAGAAATTCTAATAATTGGGAGCACGAAGAAAATTACACAGCAAAAAGTGTACCCGAAAAAGTAAATTCGTGGACGCGCGTGGTTGAATTAAAATGGTTCGGTAATTCCCCCATTACGATAGAAGGATAAATAAATAATTTAATGGATACAGCAGGAGCCTCGACTCGCACAACCGCTCCCCGACAAAACTGTTCGCGCAAGCCCCATGTCTGCGTGTGCAAACATACGGTTCGAAGGAATCGGCAGCGAATCGAATGTAAAACGACGTTTAGCATTGCAAATTGTCCCGACGCTATCTCCGAGTATATTTTCCCGACGAGGATTCTCACGTACACGACTTAGCAGCGCGTCCGCGTGCCTTTTCCGCAGTCAAGTTGACAGATTATCAATTTCTACCATCGATTCCACCGTCCCTTTGTCGCGTCATCATCCGTGAACAAGGTTCGAAATTCATCTGGGAAATGAACGCGGCCTTTTCGAAATTCCCGACAGCGAACCGCCTGTCCTGGAAATGTCGGACCAATTAATCTAGTCCTTAATTATAGCGAAATGAAATATTCCGGGGCGAGCCGCACGGATTCGATACTTCCGTAAATTCGATCTCTGTGTCGCCGAATTTTCGAACGGAAATTTCAGGTACGCGTATTTCGGTTCATTAGCAGGTCGAACCAGCAACCATAAAAACACCGCGACACCGAAGTGATTTATTTAATGAAACGGGAGCTGAAAAGTTAATTTTTATCACAGTAATTACTAGACCCCGCTCTCTATTACGAATTTGTGAAGCCGAGCACGGCGCAATGTACATTCTTTAATTGCAGCGGCATGGCAACTTTTAATAGAGCACGGTAACATTTTTCGATTGCAATGCCCACGAATTATATTTGCATTGAACACTGCGGACTGGCTTTTTAAATTTCAACGAACGATTATGTTGTTCGACAGGGTATAATGACCCATTATGATGCCCACTCGAGGTCACCCAAGCGCAACTGCAACGAACAGTAAAAACAAAGTATCCGTATTCATCTTTATGCGAAATTAAAATTTTCTATCTGAAAGCAGAGTTGGGCAAACTCTAGTCACAATTATGAATATTGACTAATAACTTCATAAGCTCTAGAAAAGGGACTAATAATTAACGACTAAGTAAATACTTCAGCGTGACTGAGTAATGACTGCATAAGTATTTGAGCGTAACGACTAGACTGCGGATTTTATGCATTTATGGCAAAAATTTAATTTAAAAAACAGTGCAAAAGTAAGAATGATCTAATAATGCAAATCTAATGATTTCAGCTTGTTAAGATTATTGAAATAAGAATTAAACGTCTATCTGACTCCAGTCTCCTGCAAATAATGCAGACAATTTTTATTTTACATAATGACTAAGTAATGAGTAAATTTTTATTAAGGATGAATATTCAATACTGACTATAATGGCAGAAAAATGGCATCAGACTATTAGTCAGTTTCAATTATTAGTTGATTTCTGCCATACTCTGCCTGAAAGGCAACAATCAGGAGTGAAAGAGACACTTATTTCCTGTCTTAACACTAAACCTACAAGAAGCCTATTAATAGAATTTTCAAAAAAGCATAGTAATTTTCTTTTACATTGCAATCGTAAATGAAACTATTAGATGACTGTTGCTATTGAAGGTTCCATTAAAAAGTGTTTATCCATGCACCATAGATTTTTCAAAATTATGCAATAATCACCGGTCGGTAATGTGTTCATATGTTTAACAAGTTGCGAGTAATATTTCAAAGTTCTCCTACCGTTTTGACTGTTTTAAATGACACGTACTCATTTTTTCCATAAATGGATAAAATCCGCTGTCTAGTGATAATATACTTCGTCGCTCGCCCGACATTACAATGCAAGGGGTTAGATCCGGACAAATGATTGCGTCATTCAAGATGGTAAATGTAATATAGATTCGTACAATACGAACTGTTATGTCGGCTAACAAATCAGGGCTCTGTTCGAAGCTCCCCGTTCAATTTCGTATTCCGCCGCGGACTCAAACTTTCATTGTGCTCGATCTTTCGTGACGCGCGAACAATGAATCACAGTGAATTATGAGAAATTCCGAGCAATTTCTACAGGTGTCGATAGCCCCCGTAGTTTCTGCGGTGGTGCGACGAGGAGAAGGTGGCGAAGATATACGCACCCGATGCTTACGCCTGCAATATCACGCCGCGCGTATATAGCGACTGAAATTTTATGCGAGAACGAGGGGTTGCGTTGCATGATAAATAACCCGCGTCGAAGATCTCCAGCCGTGTGAGATTGCACGCGGGATTTTACTCGCAACGGAAAGCTTATTACGTTCCCTTCCCTTATTGCGAGTCCATTTTCCGTGGCGAGTGCGCGAAAATTGTGAAACCGCCCGGGAATGTGCATACAACGCGAAGGGAAAAATGTTACCCCCTCTCCGGCAGTACCGGATCAGTCACGTGACCGGACGGAAGCGTGGGGAACAGCGTTGTGGAAGGGGAAGATAGAGTGGGGAGACAATTCTTGACGACTCTGGTGCAGCGTTACCATATTTTTATCCCTCCCGGCCCCTTACCCTTCCGCCTCTCGCCCAGTTTCGCAGCGTAGCTCGTCTTTGCACTCTTCCCACTAACGCTGGCGTACGGTACGCGCGTGAGACGAGCTACGCTGCGAAACTTGGCGAGAGGCGGAAGGGTAAGCGGCCGGAAGGGATAGAAGGATAAAAATATGGTAACGCTGCTCTGGTGACGTGATCGGTTTGTGGAGAAGGGGAAGGGAAGCTATCGAATTGTAATTGAATTATATATATATACTCGCTATTCTTTTTTTACGATGTATATTGTGGATCCTGGAGAAAGATCCGCGATATCTGCCACCGCCTCGTACACATTCCCTAGACAAATATGACGAAGGGTCTGGTGTTTGCACATTTCACAAGATAAAGGAGCCTGTAAACGTCGCCGATTCACTCGCACCCTATTGTATCACCTACGATACACATTTTACGAGACGATGTAAGCGATATTTCAATAGACACATCGCGCTCGACCATCGATCGGCTCGCTCCCCGGCAAGAGGACTAGTTCGGCGAAGTAACTACTGCTATAAATTGCTCCACTTAATCTCGCGATGGTTAATAAACTGCTGTATTCCAAGTTCTGGTGTATCGTAATATACAGATAAGATTTATTTGACAAAAATAAGACTAGAAATTTACTAAGACTAGAAATTTTTTTCAATTGCTAGGAAGAATGACATCTTCATGCGAAATAAAAATGGTCTGCGTCAACTATAACGAACAGGTCTTGATTGAAAATGTATTCAAGATTATAAATGAAGATTAATGAAGTCGATTTCTGAATTACGATGACCTCCTTTGGACGTGTTGACGATTGTCGAGCGTGATTCCCGGAAATCAATTTCATTGACCAATTGGCCATGCAGAATGGCGGCGCGGGTAACCATGGGTGAGACAGGACAAGAAGGAACCAAGTTTTCTTTATCGGTCGGCAGGGAAATCACATTACTCGGCTGGAAGTTCGAGAATCAATTCGATTCGCGAGCGAACGGCTCGGGGCTGGCGAAATCGACCCGTTTTTCTAGCCGCCCCGTTACCTCCTCGCGAGCACACACCATCGCTTCTCGCGATGACTTATAGACTTTGTTTTACTTAATAATAAAGTTCCCACGGATAAAGGTAAAGTTGCAAGATAAATGGTGCGCCACCCGCCCACGGAGAAATGATAACCGAAGACTCTACCGCGACACGCACTCGGCGATCGATTCTCCATCGCGATCATCCCTTCTTGCTAGCTGGCGAACTTGTGGGAGAATCGACAAATTAACCCTTGGACTTTAGAAGAAAGTCAGTGCCAAGTCAGTAGCATCACAAGATGGCAGTGATTTAGACAGTCCCCACTCTTACGCTCAGGTTCTATTACTTTTTTCTATAAAAATTGGTCTATTTACTAGGGGTGGATGTGCCAGTCGGGTTGGGTCGGGGTCCTGAAAGTTTACAAAGTTCGGGCACCCAAAATGGCAATTGGGTCTGGTCGAGTCGTGGTCCCGAAAGTTTGCAATATTCCGGTACCCGAAGTTAAAGTTGGGGCAATCCAGACCCGTACCCAACATTTCGGGTACCCATACACCCCTACTATTTACATATCAAGCCCTCAGAAGAATTCATAACCAATGAAATTTTCCAAACTACTAAAATCTAACAGTATTTTATTAACTTTTAGGGTGGGATCAGTTTTCGGGTGGATACGGTCGACATAGGAATAATCAAGCGATTCGGCCAATGGCGAAAGACGTGTAGTGCGGAGTGGGGATGTCACGTGGTCACAAGTTTCCCACTGCCACCTCCCGATTGACAATCAGTCGGGAGACAATGCAGGTCAATGAAAACACAGTGGTCTGAAAAGAAGAATCTTGAACTTAAGTTACATACATACAAATAACAGCATGATCAGAGCTCGAGAAATGCACTGCAGACTAGGCGCAGCTACTTATTACATAGTTGAGTATAGTCTTGAAGGGTTGTTGCGAATAACGCGACTATTTGAAGCGGAAGATTGTAATCGTGCTTCGGGGTAACTTTCTTAATATAAGTTAAAGTACGCAAGTTAAGAAAATATTTCAAACGCTTCTGCCTGTTCCGCTAGTATAAAAAGATGATCCTTAAAAATTTCCTTGACCTCGGAGCCTCGGAGAAACTGCGGCGGGTTACCTCTGTAACGTCCTCGAAGTTACTCCCGCGGCTCCATTTGCAGTCTATGTACAGAATCCAGGATTGCGTTTCATATAAACCGCTCTCTGCCTACAACCAGCTTACAAAGGTAAAAATCATCCGAGATTACTTTATACAAATGCATCGGCGAATATTATCGAGACATGTGGTACTGCGCTGGCGGCTCCTTAATTGATTACGCTCACGATTTTATCGATGTCCTCGACGAATACGAGGATCGAGCACGGCGTGTGCCACCGCGGAAACTTTCAAGCATAATATTTACACGGTTCGAAGGCACATATTTGGCGTCCACGATGATTTCCCGGTAAATTGAATTTATTTTATGACGACAAAATCTGACCACACGCCGCTGGACGTCCCCCTGACCTATCCACGAACATGAATTAAACACAAACAGAGCTGACATTTTATTGCACACCTTCCATTTCATCATCGAACGTTACGCGGCGATTTCAACTCATTTTTGTCTCTTGTCCAGCGTCTTCGTGTCTTTTCTACTTCCTGCTGGTTAGCTTCTTCTTGATTGTCCCAGTGTTCGAGTCCACATTGGGCATGCACTTATCGTACGCAAAATTATTGAAGATTGTGGACTGACATTTCAATAGTAAAATTACCGAAAGGGTCATTTGCGTTGAAGAAAATTTAGGAAACAGTTCCAGGAACTTATTCATTAGTAGACAGCGAATCTTCATGCAAAATAAAAATCTTCTACCTGATTTGCAACAAACTGGAGTGACACAGAAATTTGTTTGTCAATGAGTTGAAAATCATGTAACAGTATTTTTGAATTCGACCAATATTTTTAATGTTTGAATCCGCTGTCTATTCATTACATCCCGGATTTTTATGGAAAATATAAAAATTGTTTGCATTCATTGCAACACATAAGAAGCGAATAGGAATATAAATTGTGCGGGTGGATTCCTCATTTAAAAGTACCCGATAATACCGTTTGAACCACCCCTCTGGAATTTCCGAGATGTTCGACCAAATAGGGTTACAACCCCCAACTTTGAGGGCTGCTTTCACTTGTGTTTCCATCTTCCGTGGATGGACATCGGGAAAGTTAAGAGGGTTCGATTTGACAGTGTCCTGTCCAGTGTCTTTTCTACTTTCTGCTGGTAGGCTTCTTCTTGATTGTCCCAGTGCACGAGCTTCCGTTGCTGGAGTCTACATTGGACGGCTTCTCATCCTTCTTCAGCGTCGGGATGCTCGACTTGCCATCAGTAAATATGCAAGCATTCAAAACTTTAGGCACTGCCTCCACCCTCTGCACAATCTCCACCTTCTCAGCGTAGACGTCGTCCGATCGCCTGGAGAACGAGGGAATTCTCGTGACCTTCGGTTTCTCCTTCAACGGAGGTTTTTCCGGCTGCCTCTCGCTGATCGTCGGACAGTGCGCCTCTGGTGAAGGTATAGCGGAGACTTTGGGTATGTTCCTGTGGTCCCTGGTCCTCTGGAGGCTGGACGTGGGTTTGATGATGATCTTCGGTTGCTTCAAGCTAGAAGAAGAGGCCTTGGGCTCTCTGGGCGCGATGATTATCCTCGGTTCTTTCCTCGGCTCTAAACCAGAAGACAATGGGTCGGCTTGCAGTCTTTCAGCCGAGCCAGCTTGGTATTTGCTGGGTGTGTTAGCACTGATGATCGGCGCCGAGTCCGACAGTGCTATTGTCGCGGGCTCCTTATCGATTCTGTCGGTGGAAGAGACGCTTCCAAGGTTCACCACCGTTTGACTCAAGTTCTGATTTGCTTGACCCAGGAGGTTGCCCACCCGGGGGGTTATCACGATCCTCGGCTCCATCGCCGGGATCCTCGTCTCCCAATTAGACCCGAATTGAACTTGATTAGCGACTTCCTTGCCCGTGATCCTTGGCTCCGAGGAAGCGGTGGTGATCGAGGGCTCGTTGCCCGGTAAAGACTTATACCAGTTCGGGTTCCCTATAACGGGTTCTAGAAGGGTCGTCGGAATTCCGATATTCTTGTCCATGCTCTGAGAAATTGGCGGACCTATCCCGTGAACGGGACACATGGGGTTCGAGTAGATTGTGTCCACGCTGCCGCCGGCCTGGGTCCTCGAGGACCTATCCATCCGCTCGTCGAGGGAGTCGATGATGCTGGGATCAGAATTGTTTTTCGTCGAGCCGTCCTGCCTCCTTAGCAAGGGACCCACGTGTAGGTTCGTCGTAACCGGCTCGATCTCGAACTGGTTTTCGTTTTCCTCCGCGAAGTCCAGGCTCCTCGATGCTCCGAACATCCTGGGGGGTGGTAGAGGAGGGTGATGGGAGGAGGAAGACGGGTGCAGACCGCCTCTGTAATCGCGCAACGAATTGGCATGCTGTTTGGGTGCGAATAGGCTGCTGGGAGCGGGAAGGGATCGTCGTTTCTCGATGTCCGGGAGTACTTTCGGGTAATTCCTACGCTTGATCGTTCTCAGAGCCTCCTCCGGGCTGATGGTCTCCCTCTCCGTTATTGGTTCCCTGCAAGTTACGTTTATGTCGCACTGTGGAGTGTTCACGGCGAACGTGGTCAATTTGGGACCCGATTTTACGTAGGTGTCCTCCGCCTCGTCCGCCGCCGACACTTCAGGATTCACGCCCAGCTCCAGACGAGGCAGCCTGGTCTTCAGCTTCGGATTGATCTTCGCGTAGAGGCTGCTCGCGCTGCCCGAGTCCGACTCGTAAATCCTGGTCGTCGAGAAGTTCGGTTTTACGCTCTTCAACACGTTCTCCATCGGCAGCGGGTCGCTCCTCGAGTGATGATGCTCGATCACGACCACCTGAGGAGTCGTCCGGAAATCGAATGACTCCATCGCCGGCTCCACGCTCTTCGCTAGTTCGATTGGCACCTGATTCAAGATCGATTCAGTCCTGGCCGCGGGTGTGGCGTCCACAGCCACGGAAACCTTCGGCAGCTTTGACTTCTTGCCAGGACGCACGATCAGCGCCGGACTCTCGTCGTAAATCGGCTCTTCCTTCCTCTCCTTCAGCATCTCCTCCTCCACTCGCTTCTCCTCGTCCTCCTGCTGTTTGGTCAGCTTGTCCTGGTGCTCCCGCTGCAAAGTTTCCCGCGTCTTCCGGAGGAACCTCGGCGAGCACCTTCGGAAACGCGAAGTTCAACGACCGAGTTCTTGAGTAATCAACGAGAGCACGAGCAATCTCTTAAAACAATGTCTCCGTATGATCGAACCGCGCGACGGATCAGCGAAAAAGTTTGATCGATCGGCTCCTCTATTCGACAGAGGCGGAACGTGTCTTTAAGCGAAACCGCTAATTGATTTAGGAGACTGCTCGACAGCAAAGTTCAGCTTCCTGAACTCCCGGAGACTTCACCGCGAATCTGTGCAATTTACTAAGGGCGGGAGTTCAAAGCGATCAAGCTGCCGCGCTCGCTGGAAACGGAATCTTTACAGACCTGTGCACGATCTCCTGCTGTATCCACTCCCGGACCTTGATGTGGGTGTCGATCGTGGAGCCAGAGTTCTGCCTGGACAATTTCGACCGTCTACCGAAGTTTGAGTTGTTGTCGTACGCTTTGTCGTTCTTTATCACGTCGTTCAGGTCTGGTTTGCTGTCGCTCTTGTAGCCCAGCTCGCCGTAGTGGTTCTCGTATTTCTCGGATTTCGCCCGCTTCGAGTCCTCCTTCTGGCTGGCGCGCCTTTTCAAGCCTGTCTCCTTGCTCTTCAGGTCCTGTTTCTTGCAGTACAGGTACAGGAACGCGGTGAAGTTTATCAGCAGGAACACCACCCCGAGACCGGTCAGCATAGTGATCACCGATGAGCTCTTTGGCGTGCTGGGTTCAGACACCGTCTCCTCGCCTGGCCGATCCGTGGAATCTGGCTTCATCGCTTTGTCGGTCGTGGCCTCTGTCGTGGCAGACGGTATTGGATGCGGCTCCTTTGACGGGTACCTTGAAGAACGAGTCAGTCTTGTACAGTTGATACTGTGAAACGATGCACGTCGTTGCACCTGGCTGGACGAAACTGTATCATCACTCTTTTCAAGAGGCTCGCGATCGTCGGGTCTCAAGTAAGTGGCTGTTTAATTAATTCTATTAGGTCGTTTCTTATGAAATGTCCGGATGTGAACAGTAACATTAATCACACATTTCTTGATTGTATTATGGTGGAAATTGTATTGTTTGGTCACATGCTTCATTTATTGTATAAGATTGTCATCTCTGTTTTGTCGTTCTCTTTACTGTGGATCTCAATGCAAAATAAAAATTGCTTGCACCAATTGCCACAGAAACAGTTTACTCCTACTTTAATCATTTGAACAAGCTGAGAAAAATATATTAGCACCGTTAAATCATTATGACCTTTCTACTCTTTTAAATTGCACCCACTCATTTTTCCCATGAATGCTATCGTCAATATTAGGTTTATCCACACAGACACGCGACAATCGCACTGATTGACGTTGAAATCAAATCTATTTAAATTGAATATAGGATCATAAGCTTTGTACCTCAATAGTATTTCTTGATCAAAACGCACTGTAAAAATTTGCATTCTAAAATTGGACATTTCATATGCAACAGCCTAATGTCAGATTATTGCACGACTTCGTGCCCGATTTGAAAATAACATTCAATGATTAAATTTTAAAGAATACAGCTTTACTAATCAATTGTAGAAAAGCTTGCGACATCTATCAAAATCGGGCACGATCTTATGCAATCATTTAATACGATTATGATTTATTTTCATTTAAATATTAACCCCTTGCAGCCTGTCGGTAAACTGGCACGCGCATTTAACTTGTGCAATTTTAAACAAATTATTTGAATTATTCAACTACGAGAATATGCTTACGAGTTATAATCGATCAAAAGTGGTGAAAAGGTCAAAAATTTTGTTTATAACTCGTAAACCAATTAACCAATTTCAATGAAATTTTCGGAGAAAGAAAGACGTTTTTTAGACGCCATTTACTAAACTAATTCATCTAGCCTTACAGAGAAATTAAAGTCGTTTGGTCCATTAATAAAAAAGTTATTCTGATTTAAAGTGTGTGTGATGAGTTTTGCTCCTAACTGTATATACATTAATTATTTCCTTATACGATGTTAAATTGTGAACAACATTTTAAACTTCCTTCGTTAATGTTTCGCAACAGAATATTGTTGCAATTTGGATCGAGGAGTAGAGCATAACGAGGAAGGCGGAAATTATAATTTTTCATGTCGGGAATTGGGATGAAAAAGAGTCGATTATTCTCTTATATCGATTTTCCAGCAGTTTCAGGCACGGAGCAAAGGAGTGATCGTATTTTTTTTTTAATCTGTTACAAACGTGCACGAGCAATTGAATTTTTGAAGGGGAAACAGGGTGCCCACGAGGTATACGCGTAATTGAAACTCTAAATTGCTAATCTGTTAGTTCATTGCCCAGACGTTTGAATAAATTCCATTCAACTGGTGCGTGCAGACAGTTAAGCATTCAAGGGAGGATGGGGGCTGGATGCAACGGGGTGCAAGTGACGTTTCATTAAATATTCTGCCCACGGTGTGAAACAATACCGGCGTGCCTGCATAAAGGTACGCGGAAATGAGTCTATTTAATTTTCCAATTAACGCATCCTCCGGGCTTTTTAGAAAGCTAGAATTGCACGCGATGCGCCGTAGGAATGTTTTTCACGAGATATTACTAACACCCGACTTAATCAAGCATCTATTGCTGTAATAATTCATGGAATAATTCACTTCGAAATACTTTCTGCACATTTCTAATGGTTCTCTATTGCTGTTAAATATACTCGGTTTTTAGCAGCAACAAAAAGTGTGCAGACATTTTACATGTCTTGACAAATGCATATATCCATCGGTATAACCGTAACACGCCGATTTTTATGAAATTTTTGTATGATATAGAACTCAAAAAATCCATTTTATTGAATATCTCCGAAATTATTAGGCCTAGACGAAAATTTTCAAAACCATTTTCTGCGTCTTCGGACGACGAATCTTTCTGCGTAAATTGATTCTTAAAAAAATAAATTGTTTAAAAAATATACCACCCTGGTAAGCAACCGTATCGCTAAATTTTCTGTCTCGCCGTGTTGGCAATATTGACATCTGGACAGTAGTTAGTATAAAAGCTGATGTGTCCAGGAATTCGTCTTCAATGTACGTCTTTGTTCGCCGGAATGACAAGCTCGGATCGACTCGAAAACGAAATACAAACCCTGTCAGCGTTGCGAACGCTCGTTGAAGGGTCTCGACAGATTCCCAGACTGAGTCTAAATTTGTGCTCCCAGCGAAAGGGGACAGAAATCGACGGCTTTCGGATTCGTTACCGACCTGGTGACGTAGGTCTCGTGGTTCCTGTTGGTGCTGGCGTTCGCGTACCTTCCAATCCCGTCCGCTATGTCAAGAATCGACGGTCGCGGCCTCCTCGTCGTCAATTGCAGCGGGATATCTTTGTTCGGATGATGCAGCAGGTACGGCAGGTCCTCGTTCCAAAACTGCATCTCCGCTGCACGATAATGCGAGCCAGTCCACGGTGGAATGGCTACCGCGACAATTGAAAAGATCACATTAGCAACAAAACAGATTAATCTCATAAAAATATGTACACTTCTCAATGACTTTTCTCTATTCGCGAATACGCGTTCACTAAACGCAAGAATACGTCAACAATAAAAATATCAGTGCTTTCGTTTGGCTTTCATTGCTCGATACAGTCGAACGATTGCCATCGATTTCTATGCATCCATAGTTCTCTAAAATGGACCGGAAACGATAAAGTACTAAATGGAAAGCGACTTTTAGTTATTTGTCTTTATCCGCAGGAAGTATTACTGCGGGGAATAAAATTCTTCCGCAAAAAATTCATGCTTTTGGTGAACACACGTCCACGATAAACCTTCAGGGCTATCTGAAATCTACGTTTTGGAAAAATTGTCGGGGCGTTTCGTAAGGAGGATGCAAATTTTCTCTGCTTCCAGTATGGACGCGCCGCATGGACTTACTCAAATTCAAGTAGGTCTGGTTACGAGGATCGTATTCCGGCCACTCAACCTCGTATTGGCCCCATTCCTTCAAACCGTCCGTCAGGTACGGGTACCGCTTCGCGATATTCGGGTTCCTGAAGAACAAACGAGTGCTGTGATTTGATTGGCAATGAGAGCTGGCCGCTGTGATGGGAGTCGGTATTGTTGACTCCAGTCTGTACAGTAGTGCACACTTAAGTGTCCGCGTTCGGTCCCGACTAGACTAAATGGGCAGATGGCTTCAGTAATGGGAATTGGTGTGCCTACCCCACTTCCTTTCATCGAATGAATTATGTGACTCTAACAGGCTATGCTCGAGTAAATTCTAGGAATAAAAACTGCGGATCTTTATGCATCTATGGTATTTGAAAATTTTCAGAAAATATCAGAGTACGAAATTCAACAGAATTTGGCATGATTTTGATGAATTGTGTATCTACGAATTTTTCTACAAGCTTTTCAGAAATTGTGTTGTGCCAAAGGGAAGCTAAAAAATCTTCTTTTACACAAAATAATCCCAAACATACTTAAATAATACTTAAATTACGTTGTTAAGGGTGAGTTTCGTCGATTCACGATTGAGTTGTTGTTGTTGAGGGATCAATTAAAAAATCCTTAGTCATGGGTAGACTGCGGATCTTTATGCAAAATAAAAAATGTTCACATTGATTGCAAGACACAGCAACGAAATGAAAATTCTATTCTTCTTTTAATCATCCTATTAAGCTGGAAAGAATACATTGACGTCCTAAAATATTTTTAACATGTCCACTGCTTTAAATTGCACGTGGCCATTTATGTCATAAATGCATAAAATCCGCAGTCTAGTCACGAGCCACGGACTTCCAAAAATTATGGAATAATTGCCGGTAGACAATGTGTTGAAATTGGTCTAAAAAAATTAAGAATTGCATGAACATCAGTGTAATCATCAGACACACAGGTTAAGTGTCCATTCGCCGGACAGGTCGCCCCACAGAAATGTAAATATCGATGGAGTGGTTCAGTTTTATCGCTCGCTGGATTCCACAAGCAGAGGCGAATCCGTTTGACATGTCAGTCGATGGAGTCGTCTAAAGAAAAGTCGTGGATCATGCTACCAGCGATTTGCGTCCACGGAATATCGAAGGGAGGCTTTCAAATCACGGATACAACTGGTTCGCGTCCCGTCTGTCTGGCAGGCTCGATGAACCCGCGATTTCCCGTTGCATCGGATGCATATGCATCGCGGCAGGGCATCGGATCCCGAAGAACTGGGTCGATCCAATTAAGCGAAACAAAGCTGTTTAATGCACGCGGACTGAAGACAGGCACAGGTTGTGCACCGCACGCTCCGTCACGCGGTCTGATCGATATCGGCGCGTGTCACTGTGTCCTCCTCGTAAGAATACGTCTCGTGGAGGGGTTGCAGCGCGATGCACTCGATGCATAAGCAGAGGGCGTGGCGCATCGCTCCGCATCCGGCAACAACGGCGAACCATTAACAACGGACGACTTTTAAACGGTCTCTATCCTCTCCTCTATTCTTTCCACGTCTCTGGCCACGTCTCGACGAACACCACTGTCTCGCGGTTTCGAGATCGACGAAACGGGAATCAAGATTTTCCGCCGGAGTGGATGCGGGATCGCGACTATAGGAGTCGCGAATACTGTCTGCGAAATTTCCATAGTTCCTTTCTGTCAGGAAAACCTATAAGATATATCTTTTAATTTCTTTCCGATTGAAAAAAACATTTGCGGAAATCATTGCATGCAAGATGGAGAAAGGAAGAGTCTCCGTTCTTTTTACTTTATAGATATATTTTTTTTATAAATTTTCAACGGTGGTTTTATTCATTACTTGCATATAAAACTTCTAATTAATATATATAAGAAAAACGCCAAAAAATATCCTGAGATTCTTACATACCAAATACGTCATAATTTATTGGAGAAAGGCACTTTTGAGTCCGGTAAAGTAAAGAGCAGTCCAGCCAACTGCTATACGTGATTTTTGTTGAGGAAAATTTGATAATTTCTTTCTAAATTTTTTCAATTTGGCTGCTAAAGCTGTTCATAATCGTCCCACAATATCTCAATCTCTTTTTCGCATTCAAATATTATCGTATAATAGCTACAATACATCTAATCAAAATAAAAAAAAAAATAAAGCTGGAATCTTGTATTCTTTAATTACCATTTTGTGGAAGATAAGCAAGTGTCTGGTGATTTATGGACGGGAGTGTATGTTCTTTAACCTTTTTTCCAAGGTGGAAATGGTGGGGAGTACAGTTACAGTTACATCGTTACTAGATCAGTCACGTGGGATTGTGACAAAGACGAATCGCGTCACGTGACTGAGGCGGGAGGGTGGGGATGCTCGGCACTAGGGAATGGGTGAAGAGAGTCGCGGAAGGGAAAGGGCAGAGTGGGGGGACAAGTGATGTGGCGACACTGGTAGGGACAAGGACGATAACGGGCGCGTACGATGAGAATCAGGTGCGCGAGAGTTCTCGGGTCTGGAATCGGTAGATTTTACGAGCGGCGAGAACTGCGCTGGAACGCGTTTCGGCGAAGAATCGTGACGTTCCACGGCGGCAAATCGCCTCGCCATTTGAGATACTTGTTTCGGAGGGAAAGAGAACGAATCGAAGTAACTCGAACTTCGAAGACGCGAGTATCGCGTAACCCGTAGCCCGGCGAAGTTACCCTTCATCAAAATTTCGATATTGGGCCGGTTTTCCGATATTTGAGCGGCAGCGAAACGATATTGCTCTCTGTTCTGAAGCGAGAGAGAGAGAGAGAGAGAGAGTTACAGCTGAAAACGTCCTCGCGAGAGTTCCCCGGGAACACACCGTAGAATCTCGATTACGCTCCCCGTTCCAGAATTCGATTTCCTTGGAACGACGGACCGTGGCGAGCAAATGGGGCCTCGGCTAATAAAAAAATTTATTTATTCGTTTCATTCGCGACACCGGCTCCCAGGTTTTATGCCCCGCGATATCGAGATACGAAAAGGACAGGCAAGATTGCGGCCGGATCCTGGAAATGGATACAGGCGAGCGTAGTACTACTGGATTCTAATCATCGTTCCTGTACTCGGAGTCAATGCAGCCGATTGGTCCACTGGTCTCACCGACCGATCCTGCAGAAGAAGATATCGTTGGGAGGTTAGAATACACAGAGATTGGTTACACAGACAGCCGGACCAATCAGAGGAACCGACGCAGGGATAAAGGGTCGAGGAAAGAAGGATCACGTCGAGGCCCCAACATACCTTTCTTCGAGGCTTCGTTATTTATGAGGACGTGGGACACCTTCCGGCACTCTAATTCAGGTTTAATCAATATCTCAGTTCCTTGGTTATCCGGCTATCATTTTACCAAGCTCTGTAGCGCAGAATTATGCGACCGTACGCTAGAAAGGACCTTTGTTCATCACGTTGACTGCTGTCGCTTACATATTTGAGAAAGGAAAATTTCATCAGGATTTTTAGAATGCCGAAGAGTTAAAGAGGCAATATCACCAAAATAATATATTTAACGTCTCAGTTGCATTTTATTAATTAAATTATTTTAATTTTGTGGGATTTTTAAGGGTCGTATTCCTTCAATTCGGTTTAATACTTTGGGTTAAGTACCATATACCAAAATACTAGTCAATTTTAGTAGATATCGATTATTTAAATTAATTAAAATTAATAATTATTTATCGTGTTAACAGAGTGTAACTCTTTGTGGATTTCGATACAGATAAATATTACATTTTCTAAAGTACATTTTGAAGGTCCACTTGGTGATAAAAAAATTCTTTTCAGGAACCACCCTCGAATTTCTTTTTCCCATTCATCACTAGAACATTCTGGGAATATTTCATAGTTAATACACTCGCTATTTGCTCTTCCGAATTCATCGGAAAATCTTGCGCAGTTTTCAAGAGGTGAATGTATAAACTTAGCTAGTTTCACCCTCGTATCGCCCTTAACGGAGGAGGAAAAGATCTGAAACTTCTGAAAATGATATTTTAGGCGCAAGGTACACTATTCTGTAAACATGCATACCTAAAATGGCGCTGGAGCCGAACTCCATGCTTATCCGGCGAAGCCCTTTTAGAAGATGTAACCTTGGAAAGGCAATCCTTTTTATCACAATATTTGCTCCTTTAAAACTCATGTTGTTAAAAGCAACATTCGCGTTCCAGTCGTTGGATATGATTCACTCCATATGGGTGAATGCCACCGATAACATCATTATACGTTACTTTAACTGTATTTACTGTAAAGTTGCTTTCGAACAAGCTGAAGTATCATTATCTTGGAACACCCTGTCTATACATAGAATATGAAATTCAGTGTAATTTACTCGTACTAAACTTGAACCGTTTAAAGACGATTAATGTGGTAGTAACAGTTTCCAATTATAGAATGAAATATTTTTTACGAAATTGTTTTATTATTGCGCATTTTCACAGGTCGCAGTTTGGGATCGACAGGGACCAGCGACAAAAAGAAAAACCGGAAAATATCGGCTGGTTACTACAAACGAAGTTGTCCACTGCAAAGTGCAATGTTTAATTAAACCGCGCGCCGATGCCCACAATGCCTCCACTTCGGCGTCCCTAATTAAAACGCTGAAAAACCGCGCCGGGAATGAAATTCCACATCAAGAGTTTTCCGTCCGATTTCCCCGGCACATTATATTTTAATCGCCGTGATTTTCCGGCGTCGACAAAGAAATAATTCTGCCGTTCGGTCGCCTCTGATCCGAGCCGCGAGATATAAATTCGTGCGTTCCGGATAGAAGGAAGCCTGAAGTTTCGATCGAACAATTAAAACAAAAGAGACGATTAAAAGAAAATGCAAGAGAGGAAGAACGAGAGAAAAAAGAAAGGTATCCCCGACTAAAATGGAGCGTGCCGAGCAATTACCGGGCCGGTCGGAGTTTATTTTCGAAAATGATCTCCTAACGTGCGGTCCATTCCCAGTGGAAATACGAGGGAAATTTCGTGCTTTCGAAGATAAAACAGGGGAAATCGATTGGCCTGGGAGAGGAGGGTCGCGGCGGCTGGCCGCCCTCTTTCCAATCTATCGAGATGAAATGCGCGAGTGATTCGTGTATATAGGTAATCCGCTTGTATCGGGAAAATTAAAATGGCCGATGTACCGGCCCGTTAATTCGCCAATGCCCTGTGACAGAATAACAAGCGTCAAATTGCCGGCAGCCGGGCTCGATAGCGAAACAGGATCGCGAGCCTCGTAACGCTATCAAAAGCTCTCCGGTTCGAAAGTTACTCGCACCGATGGCCGTTCGCTGAGAATCAAATGCTCTGTCCGCCTTTCAGCTAGGAATTTTTACTAATTTCCTCGACAAATTTCAAAGAAACCAATCATTTTACAAAATCGTTTTCCCCCGCTTCGCGCAGTCCAACGTCTTGCCGGTAACTTTGCAGCGACTCTTCCCTTTTCTCTACAAAATGTTTAAGTTAGTAGGAAAATTATTTGTAATTTTGTCATTTGTAATTATTATTATTATGTATATTGTGGTATCAGAGCACAATAGAATTTATTTTTATATATTAATTATATACTGAAAACGCAATAATAGAATTTCTATCCACAAATACGAAGTTCAGTGGAACGGTCTCGGTGCTTGAAAGGATTGCAAGTTTCGAATTTTTCGATACAGATACTGATAGAAAGATTGCCGCGATTATATTAATATTGGTAAGTTTCCACACATAGGTAGTTTTTAAATAAATGGTATTCCATAAGAAAGTAATAAAGATCGATTTTCTTCACTATTTTAAGTAACTTTTAATCGTTGTTATTACACACATTTCGCAAGTGTCGCAATAAATAAATTGAGAGGTGCGGATAATTTAAAATCGCATATATAAAAGCGCGTGGTCGAAGAGTTGGACACTTGCCTCAATTGAGGAAAACCATCCCCACCCTAGCGCCCGCCGTCCCCCTCCAGTGGGCACCGTTGCCATGGAGAAACAACGAAGCCGAACGGAAGAGATATATTGGTGGGGGAAGGAAGCGTTCGAGGGGCCCCACCACTGTTCTGCAGCGTGCGTGGGAGGGGAATGTAGAAAGGACGGTGGAGAGGGCACCGGTTAATAATGAATTTTCACACTGGCGAAAATTTCCCGGCGGAGCACGGAACACCGCGAAATTGTTTCTCCGCCGGCACCGGTTGTCACGTGTACGACCTATTGTTCCGGAATTTCTATAAAACTCGGCGGGGATTTATTGTAAAACTGTAAACGCGCGCGGGCTCCGGCTGGGAAAACCCGGCGAGTGGAAGGGGTGAGTCGAGGGGTGGAAACGAAATGTTTTCCGGCGTCGAACGATGTGCCCCGTCGTCCCGGTCGTTTTCAAATTTATTATTTAATAAGTGAAACAAGCTCGATTCCCCGGGACCCGATCGGACCCGCCGATTTCCAAGCGGCCGTCGTGTAAACAATGGCCGGGGGACGTGAGTAATGCCAAACGCGTCGCTCACGACTTCTGTGGTTTCGAACCGACACGAAAAACGTCCATTTTCACTTTTTTGGAGACGTTTGAACTTGCAGCATGTTTTAAAGAAAAATTCCTAGGACGAAAATGTAGAGGCTTTTTTATATAGTTGTTTATTTATAACGGTCGAATTAACATCGAGGTCACTAGCGAGATCTTTGAACGAATTTTCGAAAATGTTTAAATAATTTCCGGAGCCTCTCATTTCACGGTTCCGCCACGAACTATGCCTCGATCAAATATTTTTCGCCGTATATTCACAGTTCACATTACCACGTCTAATAGCAATAATCTACATACGCACCGAATATCGTTGCTATAATTAAAACGTAAGCTAAATGAGATGGTCCGAGGTTTGTGTTCAATTAGTTTTGTTATTTATGGGACGTTCGTATGGTTCTATAAATTGTTAAACACGATTACGCGGGTGTCGATCGATAACCGATTAACGTTCCCGCGGCCGTTCGTTTCTGTTCGTCGAATAATTCAGAGAACACTCGACGAATAAAAATGATCGCGTGCGAAATTATTGAAGGGAGCCTCAAAGAGAATTCGAGTCCAAGAACGAGTCACCTCGGGAACGACTATTTTCAAAGTCCTCTGACATTTTTGGGACACCCCGTGCAACACTCATGTATTCTAAAATAAACGTATTGATAAATAATTCCGTTTCCATCACCTTTTGGTTTCTTTTGCCGCGACGTTGAAAATGCAGTGCACGAAAAAAAGATTGTGTGCTGTTCAGGGAGAGCACGTACCATCGGATTACCATTTTTCCGCTCTATTCAACATTATTTACGTAAAAAAGTCATATAATTCAATTTTTTTGCTAATAAAAGACAGAAATTCTACGAACAGGGGTTCTTCGAGTTGCCTGAAAAATCACAACAGATTATAAAACAAAATGTCGTAAAACTTATTTTAAATGGTAAAAAATTGGCTTTCCATATTCTTTCTAATTTCCCTTGAAATGGTTTTCCGAACGATCTAATAACTATACCGCGGATGTTTATGCAATTTTCAATTGTTGCAGGCAAATTTTAAGAAAGTGAAATTACGTAGATAAAATCTTAATTTCAGTGCAACTCGTGCGAATATGGCAAGGAAAAAAGCCAGACAGTTGACTGCTTTTGACTGCGAATGCTTTTCTCTGTCTGTAACTAAAAATCGCTCGAAATTCTACCGAATTTTACGTTACAGCGTCGTATATGTACAGCGGACGCCATAAATGCGTAAAGATCCGCAGCGAACTAGCAACATAGTCGTTTTCAGTGGTACGTAAACCTCGTGTGTTAAATGCGCGTGCAGGCGTTCTGCGTGCCGCTCCGTTGCCGTTGTTCGTCGAATTATTTAATTAGGGCTGGCAATGTACTTTTACCGGGGGAACTCTTGTTACGTAGCTGATCACCTTAAAGCTAACGAGCTAATGTCGCGAGCAACGTTGAAGGCGGGTAACTCACCCGACGTAGGCGAAGCTGCACCACCAGTTCATCATGGCCTCGGAGAACAGAGTTTCGCCGATGTTGTATCGGCGTCGCAGGTCGTATTTATTCCCGTCGAGGGGCACACCGAGCACGTAGGGCAGCTCTTCGCCGTGCACGGCGCGCTGCCGTTGTTGCTGCAAAGATAACGAGGCCACTCGATATATACAGTCCCATCGAGAAACAAAGTTTCGCGCGCGGCTCGCTGGCTCGCCGAAATTTCGCGGTCCAGAAGAAGGGCCGAGAACACTTCCAACGTCCTCGACCGTTATTAACTTCCGGCTACTAACCGGGCCCCTCCGGAGACCGACCAGTCAACTTATCGAGAGCGCCGGCTAGGCTCCGAACTACCGGACAATCGATACGTTCGACGGATAGCAACGTATCCACCGCGTCATTCTCAACGGAGTAATTGCTTCTATAATTGAAATATTATATTTCTGCCGAGAGAGCTGACCCTGTTCACAAGATCCGGCTCGTTCGATTCGAGAAAACGAACCGGGAACGTTCAACGCTCACGGTCGCGAATATTTCATTACCGATTTAATGAACCGCGAATGCGTCATACTTAACGATCTCGAGGAGCCTTCTGTCGAGATTTATGGGGAAACTTCCGGACCGAAATGTCGTTTATATCGCCAGTGGCGCCACATCACGGGAAAATGCTATCCCCTCTCTGCCCGGACCGGATTAGATTCTAAAATGAATATGATGAAATTGATGATGTGATACAAGCAGTTTGTTTCTGGTATCTCCGTAAATGATATCGTAGAAAGTACGAGAGAATGATTTTGTAATGAAACTTTCCTTACGTTCCATTATTAAATCTTTTCGCGAAGTTCGCCACATCCTTTTCCGAATGAATCGGGAGAACACGGGGGATATGGAACTTTGTATCTTAATTTATTTATAGCGTTTTCCCTGGTCTGAACTCATGAACTAGCATTGTTAAATTCCAGCAAACAGTGTAGCAAAACAACGCAGCCAGCGTGTATTGTGAAAACTGGAATTTATTGTTATACCAAAACAACTTTGGCAAAACAACAACTGTTTGCCGTAGAGGCGCGCGGCATAGTCGGGCATTTTTAAACTGCCCATTTATTTCCCAACAATCCAATATTTCCCATCCACGCGTTGCGAATATTATAAATGATTGAATACTTTTCGCACGTTTAGTGCATTTCGTACGGATTGTTTTCAAAGCTGGATTGAATACATGATTGGTATTGTAACTTGCTGCGAGTGTAATTAAAACAAGATAAATAAAATAATGAAAATATAGTGGAGGTGTAGCAATTGTCGACTTGATGATCTGTCTCACTGTGGCTGGACGTTTCTACTTGATGTAGAGACAGATTTTCATGTAAAATGAAAAATTTTCTAAGTCGATTATAAGAAGCAGAAATTACAGAAAAGTATACTCTCTGTTTTACTAATTTTAACCCTGGGGCAACGGACCATTTTTATAGCTATATAATTGGTAATAGACCGTTCACAGGTTTAATTAACAATTTTCAAAAATTTACTTTCGATGATATCTCTTGTGGACACATTAGTCTTTTCGATATCCTCAATGAAACAGCTATTCAGTTAGTTTAATTGCCGCAAATTGAGTACTTAAATGACAATTTGGATGTTCCCGGTCATCATCGTCTTTAATTTCTTAAATAGAACTCCATATTTTTTCTTTAAATATTTTTCACGTTATAAGGCTTGGAAGTGTCAGTTAAAATATTCCACTATCGCCACAGTGGAACAGAGGAACAGTATTCGGACGTCTACAAATTTCAATATATGAAAGTTGGAAAAAATTTTTTTTTACAAAAACTTGAGGTGAATTTGATTTTTTAAATGCTAAAATGAATTTTCGATTTCATAATGTTGTAGCTGATCTTAAGACGAATCCACGATATATAATATTATAACCTTGAGCCTATAAATAACGCTAAAATACTTTTTCCACTTTTTCGTTAATAAGTTAATAAATCGCAGTCTAATTATAAATTTCTGACAGATTGACAGATTTATTTTTTGACAGGCTATCGAATGGTCCGATTAGAGTCGATCGTAGGGGGAAGAGGAAATTTGAGAATTTGAGCGCCCATGGTGGGAACTTTCACAAAACTGTAGAACTATGAATATGTAGAATTCTATGTATGTAAAATTTTAAATAGACCTGGTGATGAATCAGAGGGTGAACCCCGATACCCTTGACACTCCTTATAGTCAGAGCCCTCGCATATAAGGCAAGAAAGACGCCTTCATCAGTCTCCGATGTAAATTTAACCGTGCACTACCATGATTGCCGGGAAACAAGTTCCTCGATTCAAAGATGCAATCCGCAGAGATGAGCGGCGGCGTAGGATGCCGCGTACCCGGCATCGTCTGTGTCGTCCGTAAACTCCGTAGCCAATGGCACCGACAGCCCTTTAACCCCGGGTTGAAAACCAGAAACGTTGTTACATTCGGTTTAACGACACCGCCGGTCACTGTACCCCGAGCGTAACAAGCCGGCACGCAGCAACGATAAAAATAGTTGGCCGGGCTCCAAATGGGTTCCGTAGCCGGGATTTTTCAGCCCCCGGCCGGTCGGCGCGGCCGCGAGATACAATGAATAGCCAGTAGGTCACGCTCCCTGTTCCCTCGGCTAAAGGAATCCTGTGTGCCACGGTGGCGTGGCGTTTCATGGCGTCGCGCGGATAAAATGAATAAAATGCAAAGTACACCGTCTAATCGTACGTGCTCCAGTTTCGTCCCCGAGGCAGACGCAAAGGGAAGAGCCGCCACGGCCGCGATTTATGCGCGCCCGTAATATTTCTCCGTGCTTCCGGGATCCTTGACCCGGATGAATTTGTCAGCCGCTGGAAGAGACTGCCGTCTCTACGAGACTGCGAAGCTTCCGAGACTCGGCCCAGTCTCAGACCAACCTCGCCGGAAAGAAACCTGCCCCACTTTACCACATTCGAAACGCACCCGCGAGCTCCACGATGCAGGCCGATTCACAACGAAATGCAATTTCGGGGAAAAGGGAACTCGAAATTCACGACTGATTGGACATCATCCTCGGAATCCTTTTGATAATTTCTTGTAGAATATTTTCCGTAGTTGACCTTGAACGACCTTGAACGACCTTGATCGTCCTTGAGTTCTAAAAGCTTAGATGGCACATAGAAAAGAATACCATTCCAATTTGAAAAGCGGAATCCAACTGTCCTCTAAAAATATCTAACCCGAAAATGTGATGTTCTTGGAAAGCTCCGAGCTTCAAAATGAGTCCAAATTCATTTGTATTGCTTTTTACAAAATTACCAGAAATATTGAGGATTTGTTCAGAATTGGGAATTTAATGTTGGTCTTCCTGGATCCACCGGTGACTGTAAAAGATATTCTTTAAAATTACTGTTGTCCGAACAGTGTCCAACTACATTGAAAGTTACGGTGGAGAAGCAAAGATAACATAATTCAGATCTCCGAGGAGTAAATATGTTCGCGAAAGTTTTTAATGGAAACGCGGCAGTCTTCTTTCGAATCTAATAACTGAAAACTAAAGCCAACTGACAGAAACTGAGGAGATGTAAAAAGCTTCTGAAAACTTGGGTCGAAACGGTGCTATCTTCCACGTGCTATCGCTCCGTGAGTAAAGTGGTCTTCCGGTTATTTCATAATGAATTCATGAGCACACTGGAACGTTTTACATGTGTTTCCATGGGTCAGAGAAATATTTACGGAGACCCCTGTTTGTTGTGTGTTTTAAGTATTCAGTATTTATCGTTTCACGACAAGCAGGCGTTGTATTTATGGTATTTGCACTAATCTGTTATCGCAGAGTTATATAGAGGATCTAGATCTTCATCATGAAACGGATCGTAAAGAGCTCTCATTTCTCCTGTGAAACTGCGGCTTTGATGTTGTCGGTCTGCGGACGCACGGAGCAATCACAGCGTTCTGGTCTCCACGATCAAATAGAGACTAACGTTTACGCATTTGATTGTTTCATATTTCTTACGATCGTTTGCAATTTCAAAATACTTGATAGATGATCAAATGTAGATTTTGACATCTGTCATCAGAAGACTTCAACATAAAATTTTAAGATTCAGCAATTTTTATAAAATCAATTTTGCAGTCAAAAAATTCGGAAAAAATTCACAGTCGTGTATCCCATCGAGTAGAACGTTCCTGATTTTTCTCATAAGTTCCTGTTAAGCAGAACAGAAGATACAATTCATTAAACCATGTACATCTGAAAACTTCCAGATGGAATCGATCAATGTTAAGATCCCGCAATTTTAAAAAAATCCATTTCGCAGTCAAAAATTCGGAAAAAATTCCCAGTCGTGTATCCCATCGGGTAGAATGTGTATGATTTTTTCCGTAAATTTTTGTTGAGCATAGCAAAACAAATAGTTGATTAAACTGTGCTCACGCTGTTATGAACAAGGGGGTTTGAAAGAGACATCACGGACACGGTAGCTTTGTTCTGGACGATTCGTAGGGCGGCCGCAGTTTCTTGGCTAAGAGCCCCGGTAATCATTCTTTCGAGATAACGTTGACTGTCTCCGGCGCTCGATAAATTTCCCGGACGGGGGTAACGTACGGCGGGACGTGTGAACAGAAAACGTACTTACGCCCGAGTAGTCCTGCATCGCCTTCGGATGCGAGAAAACGTACATGTAGCTTCTCGGGTTCGCCCTTGAATGTAAATTCGCGGTCATTATTAATGGGGCGACGGTGCCGCTGTCGGAGATCGCGTCCAACACCAGGTCCCGATTCTTCGTCGCGCGCTCGTTCGTGAACCCAGCCGAGAAATCGCCGTATTGTTCCAGAATCTTTGATAGAATGAACTCCGGTTCCAGTTCGTGCGTCGCCTGCCGACCAAGAAAATATCACGTCAATTCCACTAGCGGAATGCATACGGAATAGGGGGAAGATTCACTCCGGCGCACCGGTGGCGTCTCACGCTCAAAATTTATTCAACGGATTTCTGTTTCTTTTTTTTTTTTTTTTCGTCCTCTCTAGACCGGTCCACCGAGGTCTGTCCATTTTCACAGAGTCCGCACCATTCTCATCTTCTAATTTCGCCGGATCCGATTTATTTCGTACCTTCACGTGATCCCTCAGCTCCTGGTCCCTTTCATCGTCCAGCATCCCGTGCGACAATTCAACCGGTGGCAGAGTATGAAATTTCTCCGATTCGGTGACGCCGTACATCAAGTCGAACCTGGGAAAACGAAAACTCAATATCGCTCAGTTCTTTGCGCCAGCCTGCCGCTTCGATCAGGCTCAATATCAAGAGGCAGGCGTGTCTCTTATGGGGAACAGAGTACACTCTCGGTGAATCGATTAAATTAGAATTCACGGTGAGCAAGAAATATTGAATCAATCACGCCATTTTGTAAAATGAAAGATTAAAAAACAAAATTCATTTTGAGGTCTCGGCTCCAGCATGTCTCACCGTCATCGGGAACTTTTCGAAATGTGCCCATTCTAAAATGATTCGATGTAAATTAATTAAATGTAATTTTTTCGATACTGTCAGAAATGAGCACATTTAGAAAAGGGTCCTCTTCACCGGTTTGGAAGACCTTCAAACACGTTGGAATCGAATTCAAAATAAAAGCAACAACTTAAAAAATATTGTTGAAAAATTGACCTCCCGGTACACAATAACACACTCGGTACACCTTCACAGCTTTTAGTATCTGGTATCTCATTTTTCCAAAATGGTGTAAATCGGAAAAAGCTGAAGACACATAGCACCAGCGAGTTTACAAGGCCGTGTACCTGCCGAGGAGCTGAGCGTTTTTCATTAAAGTCAGCGGCTTGTCGGGAATGACAGCGTTATCGATTAGGGGCGCGAACGCGGGCACGTATTTCGGCTTGTGAATCTTCACATCGAGCAGCGTTTTCACGTCCTGGCTGCGCAAACAGAGGGCCAGGTCGTTGTCGGTGGTCGTAGGGCAATTTAAAGCGTTCGCCACCTGAAAAATGGATTCGTATCATTCCTCTCGCGCGGCGGAATGAACCTTCCCTGGCTCCCTCGGTTCCTCCGCGACCGAGACGCGATATTTCTTGCCGCGTGTGTTCGAATCGAGACCGTCTCGTTCGTCGTTTCTCTTTTATTCGCGTCAAAAGCGCGTCGGAACTCGATTGTAGTTCATCTCAGACATTCTAGAAAATGCGAATTCTTCGAGCTCTCGTTCCTCTTCGCGAGGAAAGATTTCATTACCTGCTTCGTGATCTGCAACGGCGCTTTCCCGATGGCGTCCGCGCTCAACGCCGAACCAGACATCAGTATAGCTCGCTTAAACAGACCTGCGCACACGAACGACAATTAATAACCACCGGAATGCCCCCAGGATAACTGACAACCTCGCTGTCTTCCTCGCGCGAAATATTAAGTCCGGTTATTTTTCATTGCACAATATAATTATTGACCGGACACGCCGGCCATTCTGCTCCTCGACGGACGGAAGATAGTCCCTTCGGCCTCCGTGGCAGGTGAAAAATGATCGTGCTCTCCTCTCGCGACCTTCCCCGGGAACTGAACGAGTCCATACGGAATATACCAGACCCCTATGAAACTCCATACGGTCGCAGTTTTCTCCCACTTCCGAACGCGATCCACGGATAGAGAGTCAATCGCGAAAGTGACCCAATTTTGGTACAGACAAAAAAGATCCATAACATTCCTGGTAAAAATTAGGGCCAATCTGTTCGCAAACAATTTTATGTTTCTTCTGCAACACACCTTTCTGTGTTACCTTTGTGCGTGCAGTACGTCCATTAATGTCTAAGTGTTATACTCTCGGTCTAGAAATACTACAGTAGTAAAATCGAGGATACAGCACACGGATAATATCTCACTTGATAGTGACGTGTTAAATCGTATGGGCGACGGAGTTTGTGAAGAAAATAACAGTCGAACACCATAGATAGGACTCGATTAAACGTTGATTTATACATCGTTAAAAAATGCGCGATCTTAATGGAAAAATTATGTTGCTGCAATTTGAAGTCTTGTCTGACACAGCATCGAGTCGAACTACTGATCAAGTTAACCTATACAGAATGATTTAAATCATGGAAATCGAACACGTGTCCGACCACCGTTGGCTAATTCTACTACCCACCACTTATTACAGAATCATTTTAAGTAGAATCGTCAAACGATTATTTAAAAAATTTTTGTAGAAATTGTCGGTTCCACTCAAACATGGAAAACATAAAGAATGAGTTTGTGGTTAAACTGAGACATCCCCTAAAACGTCCAAAAACTGAAACGCGCGATTATTGCTTCAGATTGTTGTCGTTTGCTCATCCAATAAATTCCTGCGGCTAGCCTCGCATTTTTTCGAAAGCTCACCCTTATCAACGCTGCGAAAATGGAGGTTACGTGTTCCCCTAAAAGCGTTCCCTTAATATCCAGGCACCGCAGAAGTCGCGAGCACGCGACAACGCTATAACCGTTACCTTTCTTATTAGCCACCGGACTGATAAGCAACAGATTAGCAAAAATGGCGCCGGTGCCATGTCCGAGGAGGGTGACGCTGTTCGGATCGCCGCAGAACTCAGCAATGTTCTCTCGGATCCACAGCAACGCTGCTATTTGATCGAGCAGTCCGAAATTGCTGGCGGTGTTATCGCTGATTCCCGGTCTCAAGAAACCTGCAAAGATAACATTTTTCCGTGAGCCAATGAGAACTGAGATTCTTACAATTTATTGACGAAATTGGTTGGGTGAGACATAAAACAGTGAAAGATTTAAAAAATTCAAAAACATCGTATCGTTCTTGTTGTGACAAAGTCGCGTTAAGGGATGAAATCAATTTTTATACTTCGACAACGGATTTGATGCATTTATGGGGAAAATGAGTAGGTGTAAATTCAAACAGTAAAAACAATAGAAAGAATTTTCAGAAAGAAAATATAATTTCAACTTCACTCCAGTTTGTTGCAATTCAGGTAGAAAATTTTTCCTTTGCATAAAGATCCGCTGTCTGTTTATGCTATTCCTGCTTCCCACAATCACTGCAAAATATTTTAGTTATACATAAAGATCCGCAATTTAATAATAACGAACGGAAGCAATGCTGCCTCTCTACACGAGGAATAAAGTTACTAACCGAACGACCTAATAACGTCGGCAAACATCCGCACAAAGGATTCAGCGAAACACAGATCCTCTGTTTGCGAACAATATCCCATCCGGCGGAATGAATCAGCCGTAACTACCCCCATTAAAATATCGAGACTCGTACGCGTAGGTAAAATAACAGCCTACCCCCGTGCACGAAGAAATCAGCCCGAAACGTAAACTACCCTCGTGCAACGGGATCGTTCTTTTTACTCGTGCGAGCACGGCGCCGGCGGCCATATTTTTCCTTCCTTGTTTTGCAAAGGGCTGAAGTTATCCGCGGACTTCTCACGAACTAACTGTGTGGCGGGCCGCGGAGGGGTCGGCGGGAGGGAGGATGGTTGGCGGCGGCGGGCGAAGTTAACTAAGCGCCTTCCCAGGCACTTTAACCTAATTTATGATTATGGTTCCGCGGCCTCTTCTTCCCGCTTTTTTTTTCTCTCCCCGCCCCTTGCTACCCGCAACTCTTAAAGCACCCCACTTGTCGGATGTAGCCCCGGCGCAGCTCGCGCCACGACGTCCGTCCATTTGCATTGCACGCGCGGAGGTCGCGTTATCATTTTAGGGGAAAGGTTAGGCGGAAGATCGTCGTTACAGGGGTCGCAGACGGGGGAGAGAAAAAAAATAGGCGACGGGAAAATGGCGGGGATCGATGAGAAGTTTCGGGGACAGAAGGAAGCCTTTGTCTCGGACCGCAAGCTTCTTCTCTCGCCGAGCAACCGTTTTCTCTTTCGCGATATGCACCGCCCGAAAAAGTTCTATAAGGTTCTCTTCGCCTTCGCAGGTACAGTCGGGACCAAGAAGATGGGGCGCCGTTGTGTTTCCAATGTTTCCATATAATAACTGTAGACATCGCTGAATACAATATTCTCTCTGTAACTGTGAAGACGTGTAACAGTTACAGAAGAATAGCTTTTGAAAAATAAATAGACGAGTGTGGTGGGAATAAAATGTGGACAGTTCCCTTCGTCTTCGCTGGACCAAAGAGATGGGACACCTTTGTGTTTCCATACGATATAGGGAGAAAATGTTAGCAACCATACTGAACACATCGCTGAATAGAATATTCTCTCTGTAACTGTGAAAACGTGCGACAGTTGTAGAAGTGGTGCTGCATTGTGACCAGTGTTCCGAACGCAGAAAAGGATAGCTTTTGAAAAAGAAAGAGGCGAGTGGGATGGGGATAAAATGTGAACAGTTACGGTAGAGATCTTTTTCACAGTTACGGAGTGGATACCGTAAATACGCAGTTTTTCTCCACGCGAGATTGAAATCGCCGGAATAAACATCCGCGGGAACGCTAACCGAATTTCAATAACTACGTCGCCGTCGGAGCGTAGAACCTTCTCCATTTGCCCTAAAAGTGCTCGCCCGCAATTCCAGAAATGATACTAAAATTACAGGAATTTCCATATCCCGCGCGCGAATTGATGTTACTCGCGGATCGTGCCTCGGAACGCGCCGGACGATAAAAAATTCCGTAAAACTTTCGGGAATCCTCGGTTGCAACAGGGAAGGGCTCGCAGGCCGAGTTACTTATACGAGTGAACTGTAAAAGATATTGGAAGGGCGGTGCTCTCCGCTAGTAGTAAGATGACGGATCGATAGACAGTCGTGGGAGGGAAATAAAAAGGAGCTCGTCGAAGATCAAAAACCGATGGCGCAGCGGAGCGCGAACGCTAATGAAGCAGAATTCCTGATTTCATGCCAGAATGCCGTCGACAGGGCTTCGGCAAGATTTCATAAATTCGCGTCGGGACGCGAGCATGGCTTGTTCCACATTTCCTGACGAAATTTCGAAACGATTACATTTTATGCTCTGCATTAATCCGTTATAATCCATCCCCCGTTCCCTAGAACATTTTCGACCGGTTTTCTTGCAAGTTTCCAAGTTGACTCTTGCATAACTTGCTAGTATTTTAATTTGAAATTTCCCCTCAATTTTGAATGAATTGTATAAAATTTATAATCTGCTTTCTCCTTGACGTTTACCCTGATTTCAACCCCTCAAACAGTACCGAGTTAATAGGATCATTCTTCCCTTGATTTTGATCATTGGACCGCGGATCTTTATGAATTTATGGCTTCTAAGAAAATTTTCGAAAAATACTAGAATTTAATTTAATTACAGATTTAATAAGATCTATAAGGGTTACTACCACACTGGAAAAATTGCGTAAATATCCGCTGTTTATTGATCATTATGGATAATTCACTTACCGAGGATGCCCAAGCGAAAGTTGATAGTGACGACGATGACGTTACCATAAGCTGACAGTAATGTACCGTCGTAGGGGTTGCCACTGTTCCACTCGAAGCTCTCCCCGTGTATGAACACTATCACTGGATATCTCCTCTGTACTTTCTGGCCTGAAATCAGAAATTTTCACAGAAAGTTAGTCTACAGAGAAAGGTGCGCAATTGGTCGAGACATATACAGGGTGACCCAGAAAGATTGTCGGAGAAAGAAAAAGTGAGTACATTTATTTATTATTGCTTACCTCCTAGAATGTATTAGGTTGTGCAAAGTTCTTTTGAATTTTCAATAAGCAGGTGATTTTGCTTGTAAATCAAAAACTCAAGTTGCTAGTGAGTCATTGCGAAATACGAATTGACAGGTTACCTGAAAGATGGCAATAAGTCGTTTCAAATAATGGGAATTACATCGTTGAATAATATTAATCATATATTTTTATAAATTGATTCAAATGTGACAGAATTTTGCTGAAGGGTTGCTGAAGGGTTGCTGAAGGGTTGCTGAAGGGTTCAGCAAAATTAGGGGAAGCTATTCGACAAGCTAGTGTTAGTGTATGCTATCAAAGACCATAGAAAAATTAGACATGTTTTTTGTTCGATGAAAACATCTAATACGTTAACAATCGTAATAATCAGGCTGAGTTACGGTCTGTACGAGAGCGTCCCCCCTGTCAGCGGTTTTTCGCTTAGGGTTTTTGATTTACGTCAGCCGAAGAATTATCGGCGGAGTTTGCCTATGGAAGTCGACGCGCGCGTGAAGTCAGGTCAGTTCGAGAATTTATCACCCTCAGCCCCCGGGTCGCCGGCACCCTTGTTCCTCAACTATTCACTGTGAGTTTTCGGTATTAGGGTATCTATAAATTCTTCTCTCCCATCCTGTAGACGACGTAGTTTCCTTTTACTGAACGATCCACAAATTAGACTAGAGCGAACCGACCGGGCTACCACCCTCCAAAGCCCTCGAGATTTATTGGTAAGTCTGTTTTACGCGATTGTAGCTCCCATCGGGCAGCCAACTCTTCCTACTGACGTTCGAATACACCGTCGATCCCTGTTTTGGGTTCAACCTTGCCCGCATGTCTCGCATCCCGCAATATTCTGAAACCGTGACGACGCACAAAGAAGCAAATCAATCTTGTAAATTATATTAGATTTGATGCATTCAAGACAAAAACGAGCAGGTGTAATTTAAAACAGTAAAAGAAGAATTTAAAAATACTGTGCTACACTGTCTTCAACCCATTCAGCATATTAAGGAAGAAAATGAATTTATATGGAACTCCAGTTCGTTGCAATTCAGGTGGAAAATTTTTATTTTGCATAAAGACCTGCTGTCTAGTTATAATCTAACCTTATTTTAAATCGCAAAATCCTGGTATATCTCACCAGTAAAAAAGTTTAAGAGTTAATAATGAAGATTCAATCGATTGATGAAGTTAATCGTCAATGTATGTTATTACGTTTATATTATAGACTAAATGACAATACACCTAAACGTATGTCATTTCGAAATTTCAGCAGTTAATCATTGATCAATTATCCGATTGACGATTGCAATTGAAAGGAATGTAATCGTTAATCGAAATTAACAACTAAAGCAGAGATTTATTCGTCAATCGTTGATCAAAATTTTGCCCAACTCTGATTGTAAATGTCTACTACACGATAACCGTTAAGGACGAAGAAATTCCAATCATTGTAGCTGTAAAGAAAATATCACGTTCCCAATAAATTCCGGGAATTCGAGTTTTGCATTGAGCTATGGCCGTTCTTTGTAGCACGTCGACAAAAATCGTCGTCGATTGGGGGAGGCGCGAATTCCGGACAAGAATTGAGCGGCTCAAATGACCCGGCGCTCCGGCGCTCATTGACAGAGGGCTAACTTTGTCACGCCTTGGATTTCATAAGCTCCGGCCGGCGGGGCTCTCGTTCGCTCATTTTTCCAGAACGCAATAACTCGGCGTTGTTTGCGCCTTACCTGTGAAACATTAGAACGTTACGACGCGCTGGATGATTGTTCGCCGTGCGAAAAAAAAAAAAAAACAGGCAGCACCCTTTGAGATTTGATCTTTGTCCGCGGCGCGTCCCGAAGCGCGACCGTCCCAACAAAAAGTCGCAATATCACTGTCGGGCATGGCAACAACACACCGGCGGCGATTGTTTAAAATAATTAAAAGCGCGCGCGTGACAACGGCGTGGGCGCATTGAAATCATTTCCCTTGACGCGCCCCCGTGTATTTAATTAGAGAAATTGTATATTATCAAATCCAAAGAATTTTCGCGTTATAACGAGCGGCCGGTAACGAGGGTTGGAACTCGTAAACAACGGCTCAGCTACGGCTCCGCCCCGGCGAATGATTCAATTTGCCCCGCCGGAGGGCGCGATATTTCTCTGACAGTCCATAAACGTGTTAACAGGTCGTCAGCGACAGTGATCATCCCCCCACGCAACGCACTCTACGAGCGTTTATTTCTTCCCTGTTTACTTTTCATATTTTTTCCGACAGTCTTTCTCATCCCCCGCGCATAGGGGTTGAACCCGTCTGACCCAGCCGCCAGGGAAGATGTACGGCTGAGCATTACCATAACAAATTCGGGTCTCGCCGCAAAAATATTAAGCGAAGGATTACTGATATCTGCTGCCGGGGGTTGCGAGTAATAAAGCACCCTCTTTTTTTCTCTCACCCCTCCGCACCAAACCCAACCTCGCCTCCCAGATGGACGGGATAAAGCCGGATGGTAGCTTTCGAGATTGGACACGCGCGCATACCGCGCACCGCCATTATATTTCACTCTCACGGGGAAAAAAAGAGAAACGTACCTGTGTGTGTAAAAGTGGCGGGGGCGGAGGGACAGACCGAGAACTGGGGGGCGAACTCCACCGAGAGACGTCCCTTCCGCCGGAAATTACTTAAGCAACAGACTCCGGTCCATTTTAAAGAAACATTCAGACCCGGCGAGGACTGGCTTCTTGGTAAAAGTTTCGCGGTGGTTTCGAGCGGCTCGCAGCCGCCCGGACGCTGAGTGAAAATTTACTCTTTTGTTCCTGTTTCTGCGGGCAAGTCCACACTATCAACCGACCACGGGGAAGAATAGTTTGTTGTTCCGCTGGGCGGAGATAGCTCCGCGAACTTTGATTAATTTTCGCGATGGGAAAGTACGTTTTTCTTTTATTTTCAGAACAAGGCGGAGGGTCGAAGGGTTAAACATTGGACGATCGCGTTACTGTACACGAGATTGTCAAGCTTCTTTAACTTCTTCAGTGTTTAATTGTATCAGACGATTGCATAGGATCGCGGCCGATTTGAAAATACAATTCAATGGTTCATTTTTCAAGAATACAGCTTTATTAATCAATTATATAGTCAAATATTCTATTCTATTCTTTATATACGATTAGAAAAATATGGTGACTATATAATTCGTTTTTCGGCACCTCATGAATATTTTAGGAGTCTTATTAGCTTTTCTCAATTTCGACCCAAAACATTCTGCGGTTCTGATATATTTCGATCTCACAGCGATTATACTTTACAAATATGTAAAAATTTCCTGCTTCAAACTGCTTTGAAAGGCTCTGTGTTCTTTATTCTGTTTAGAAAACAACAAGAACCTCAAGAAAGCAGATTTGCTCGGATTTCGGATTAGATCAGAGAAGCTCAATAAAATTCATGCATTGAAGAGCAATTGTTCTTAAATGAACCATGTTTCCATCACTTGGAATATACAGGGTGATCCCAAACGAAAGAAACATACTTTGGGGTTTTATAGGAAATTTCGCGCTGATCACGGATGTACCATATATTAAGGTCCACTGAATGAATTTAACCGTTGTTTCACGCAAAAACGCTAAAAAAAAGTCGGAAAGAACGATCTTTTGAGGAAAAACTGTTAAACTCTATTCAGAAACCCCATAATATATGGTATATTCGTGATCAGCGTGAAATTTCCTGTAAGAATCGCCGCACTGTGCGTCGTTTAGGGGTGGATTTTCGCGGGTCAAAGGTGGCACAGCGGGAAATAGGTCGATGCGATCATACGGTGGGCACTCTTGCAATAATAAATGCGCGGCGTGGTAGCTTCCATAAGATCGCATCGACCTATTTTCTGTTGCGTTCGCACGCAAACGTGTTCGAAAGGAGCTCGCACGATCCCGCACACCTATTCAAGGGATGCTCCATCTCCATGGTTAATGACGGGGATTCATCATCGCCCCGAACCGTCAGAAGGATGCTCGCGCGGCGTGGCGGCGCTCGCTGGAAAACCCGCGGACTCCCAACGTTTTAATTAACTTTTGTTTTTGGGTCACAGAATTTGATTCCCCCGTATTTCGGGGGTGGGCGCAGGTCGACAGAGGCGGAGGAACTGTGTCGGCGAGCCAGCGGCAACTGCGTTCACCCCGTTCGCATTAATTTGCAGATTAGCGTCCGCGCAGGAGTCCAATGTTCCGGGATTCGCAGATTGAAAACCGAATCTGTCACTTTTGACACGGCACAGCGAACCCTCTTATAACGTGATATTCTGGGAACGGCTGTCCCCGTATAACGCGGATATTTTCATCCCTTGACTGCGGGTCTTCATGCAAATTTTCATTTCCACGAAGTCTAAGGTTCTAATATTTTTGAATATTTACTAAGAATTAGGGAAAAGATTTTTCGATCAACTAAGAACTACATTTCCTGGTATTTCATTTCGTTTGACGCATTAACAAGTAAAATCATTTTTATTGTCTCATAATTAGGGTAAAATGGTTAGTTTAACACGGATATTGTCATCCCACGACTGTGGATCCTTATTCAAATTTTCATTTTCAAAGTTTAAGATTCTACGAAATATCTCATCATAGAAATGCAATAGAAATAATTTTATTTCTTATTAATACATATATACATTTTCTGGTATTTCATTTCGCCTGGCGCACTAAAAAGCAAGATAATTTTTGTTAACTCATAATTAATGTAAAATGGTTAGATTGCTACTACATATGGTAGCTTATGATGGGAGGTTAAAAATAATCAACTGCTACATTCATAATGTGGAGAAAAAGAATCGTACGATAATAAACCTGGACTCATTATGAAGCATGAAGCCAGAGTTGGGCAAAAATTTTTATTTGAATAAAATTTTTGCCCAACTCTGGCATGAAGCATCCACTTTCTCTCTAAAGCTACAACCAGAAGACAATTAATTAAATTCGGAAATAAAACTGTGAAAACTGCCAGAGTTCTGTAACAAAAACCCTTCGCTCGGCCCTTTAAGAATAAAGTATACCCGGCGGAAAAAGTAAATGTAACTACCTCAGGATTTTATTTTCCAGTTTGGCGCGTCGGAAACTCGATCGAGCGACACTGTAACCTAAAACGCCGTTTCACCGCCGTAATATTATAGAACAGCAAAGACCACGGGAAACGAGGTTCAGAAGTAAAATATGTTGGCGTACACGGTCAGGCGTGCTCGGCGTGTCGCCTGGCCGGCAAAGTGCGCCGCGCGATATCTTTTTACAGGTACAAGGCCGCCGGCCACGCTACAGCTTTTTTGTTAGGGTATAGATCCGTGTCAATTGATTTATGGCGTTGCGATCCTCGCAGCGATGCCGACAGAACGTCGCGGCAAGAGGAAAATATCCCCGGGCGCCGTACGTCAATTTCACGCGGACTGTATCGACCCGCTTTTTAATTTTCATGGAAATTTCGCGGACGTCATCCTTCGCCTTTATCTCAGCGACGTTCTGCGAGCGGCTCTCGCCCGAGATTTTTACCGATCCTTGTGTCGGACACCGAATTTATACGGTTCTCTTCCTCTCTAAGTCGCTATTTATAAATTATAAGGAGAATTAAACGTTTCTTCGATTTTTTTTTTGGAATATTTCCATTCCCTATGACCTTTTAAATTTTATGGATACGAAATTGGTATAATCATCATAATTGATTAGGATATCTTTCTAACGACTTGGGCAGCAACGTGGGAGATAAAACAATTAATAGTCTTTGCTTTTCACAAAGTGCTACAAATTAAAATTTTGTTTTTGCATTTTTTACATTTCTTTCTGACTTTAAATCAATTAAAGCTATATGTACAGACAGATCGTTTTTATATAATTCGTTCTAAATAATAGTTCCGTTAACTTAACTGCATCGATAATTAAAAAACGAAGCCTTGAACAACACCGGAAATTTAAACAAATTCAATTCACGGATCCCACTGCGGGGTTAAATAATTCTCCCATCTACAAAAAGTTCGTTTAATAGTAACCAACAGACATTTTCTTGAAAGGTTCCTGCTGCGATACTGAAAACATTCCCGACGAAACAATACAAACCAGTGCTGAAATATTTTCGGCTCGTAAAACCGTAGAGCAATTTGTTCGGACTTCAGGAAACGCCGGCTCGTGTCGCATAACGCTGCTTCGAGTTTCATGAATACAAATTCCGCGGGTTCGAATATATTTTGCATTTTCCGTGGGTAGACCGATAGCGTATCGCGCGTAATAAACGAAGAAAAATTTCATTGCGCAACTACCTCGTAATATTCAAGCGTGTGCCTCCGAAGTACGCTAAATCAAACTCTCGGACGCGCCCCTAAATTTCGCAGGGTGCGCGGCTCGGCCCCTTTTCGCGGGAATTCGTGGCAATAACCTCGGGGCAAGAGAGCGGGCCGGATATTCTCGCGCGAAAACAATAACTCGACATCGACGATACGTCGGGAAGTTATACGGCCGTTGGCCCTCGTAAAATTAAAACTTCCATTCTTCTTATCGCGCAGTTCAATTCCTAACAGCGCCGGTGTAACTCGCGGTGGAATAATTCACGACGCGGGAACCGAACGCGAGTCACGCCGATTTCTGCGTGAAACAAATCAACGTTCGATTTACGAGGGTGCTGCCCGCGACCCGCAGGGCCCGTCGAGGCCGCGAGAGGGTGGTTTTCACCGTGGCGTAATCATTTTTATCGGCCCCATCATGGCATTACTGACCGGCGTCGGATAAATATTTATGGCCGGCTCATATACGGCACTGGGGCCTCGATGGCGTCGTAACTCAACCCTGTACGGCCGATTTTCTTTTATGGGCGCCACCAGCGAGCGACGTCTCCACCAGGAGTTTACTGAAAGAGAACACCGAGCGATCATGCGAGGCCAGCATGATCACCGGCGAGAGAAGTCAGCATTCGGGGTCAATGACGCCGAGCAGCGTCAACGGCACTGTTCCGCCACGCAACCCCTTCGTGCAACCTTCCAACCTCCCCAAAAGTACGCCAGCTGCCGCCATCTTGCGGCCGACTCGCCAAACTACGGGTGATACGGGTTGCCACAGACTGCGACAGATGTCAGCATGCGTAGTGTTCACGAGGACTATCACCGGAATCGTATGCATATGCCGGAAACTATATCGCACAGAGTCAATCACTATGCCGGATGAAGCGGTCAGCCAGCGACAGAGTCGGTTTTAAGGGCTGACTCGGAGGACAGAGGTTGCACAAGGGAATCGAGCTTAAAGTAAATATAATAATCGGTAGACTCCCGATCTTTATGCATAATAAAAATTGTCTGCGCCGATTGCTTAAAATAGAATCGATATTGAATGATATTTCTTTCATACAGGGTGAACCACCTAAAATATCTTTGTCGTTTTTTAATTTTTCAAATTTTCTTACAATTTTCAATTTCATTCTAGTAATCAGTGAAATATTAAAACACGAAATTCAACAGAATTTGGTACGATTTTGATTAACTTTGTAAATTTGATTCCGCTTTCCTAAACTTTATCTAGGAAAATGAAAAATTGCATGAACGTTCGCAATCTGGTAATTACGTTGAAGCAGCAGGAGTGTAAAAGGAGAAATACAACATTGAAATTTAAGAAACATTGGAAAAATTTAATACATTATTTTCATTTTTCAGGTTGAAAATAATGTAACACTTCTAACCATAATGGAACCCTTAATGAATTTTCAATGTAATAAATATTAATTAAAACCGAAATTGTTCTATATATAACGTTGTACTGCTTCAGTATTATTTGTTTCACTTATATTTTAATGGAAGTATTAATTACATTGTTATCACTTTTCCCCAGAACAAACGGCATTTCTATCAATACAATTGATAAATGAATTCGTATTCAATTTATCTTGTCGGAGTAAGCGAGGCATATATTTTTGCAATAAATGCCAGTTCCATTTTATTTCAAAATATCGTCAATACTACAAACAATGTTGATGTTTCAGCGATACAGTAAATATTCCCGACACTGTAATTATACATCAAAGTTATGTACGAATACGGTACAAATTGTTGTTAATGGACAAGTAGAACCGAATTGGTCTGAAGTTTCTATTATCATCCACAGAATTATGATCCCAAGACAGTCTTGCATACTGATGCTGCAACTTTATGCCCACGCGGAGGAACCCGAGCAATGTTTGCCTGATTAGGATGCTTCAGGGTCATGCAAGAAATGAATAATTACTTATCTGCGCGGTTTTCACGGAGATAGGGACATTAATGGTGTACATTCTCTGAATTAAAGTGCAGTGCTACTGGAAGTTCATTTGAATTCAGTCGAAAGCTTCGCACAATGGTCAATTTGTTCGAAAACGCGGACAAAATTGAAAAGAAGGCACTCGATTCATGGAGTTGCTGTTGCTAAGTGTTTGTGCATCATTCCTTGTTAGGTCAGACAAGCATTAGTGCATTGCCACCCTTAAAACCGTCCCCTAAAATCGAGTAACTTTTATAAAATTGGTTCAACCATAAAAGAGAACGTAGCATCATCCCCGCCATGTTTACACCATTTTGGGACAGCCTGTAGACATGGAATAAAATATTTTACAAAATTTTGCAAAAAGGGAACAGTTGATTTGAGGCCTATAGTTCCTTAGAGACTTTTGTTCTTCGCTTAACTTACCCTTAAAACGCTTAAACCCCACTTGCAAAAAACCCACTTTATTCGAAATTGTTATTTGAATAAAATTTTTGCCCAACTCTGCCTATATGATGCAATAAAAAAAATGTTTGAAATTGGAAAAAGTTCAAGGTCAATCGTGCGGTTTATTTTATTTAGCAAATTTCCGCTGGAAATGCAGAGTCTGGAAGTGCAGAATCGCGCAATAAGCATTGGAAGAGTCTCGAATATCGAGCCTCCCATTTTTCGCCATTTTCATTATTCATGGCTCGTAGCAGCCTCAATCGATGGAAACTTTGTTGCATAGACGGTCGCGCAGGTAGCTCGATATGGCCGGCCACCGCGACCCGTTAAGAAAGTGGAAAAAGACTGTGGTAATAAGAGGGAAACGGTGGCAGTAAAAGCTGGATGGGTGTTTTCGACGCGCCTCAGCATCCGAACAGAAGTTCATTTGGCTCGCGGCGAGAGTCGTAACGCGAGTTGGCACTCCGCGAGGGAACATTCCCTCGAGTTGCGGCCGTCGTCGCGTTTATGAAACCACTTTTTCACCGAAGGAGCAGCGAACGGGTCGAAGGTTAAACGATGCTTACGCGAGACGCTCTCGCAGGCGCGATTAATGCGGCCCTGTTCTCCGCTATCGAAAATCTACGAAGTCTCGAGTCGCGTCGTTCCGTTGTATCCGGGCTCGATGGGATGCTCGAAACTTTCCCAGCTGTTTTCACCGTGGCGGGGATGGAGGAGAACGACGAAGAAGAGTCCACAGTGTTTTCAGTGAACGGGGGGAGAAGAAAGTTTCGCGCGAAACTGCCCCGGCAAGGCGGGCACGGTTTAAACAAGTTGTGCAGATGTTTGCATTCGTTTCGAATACCCCATTGAATTACGCAAATGCGCTCATTAACCAATTAAATCGACGGAGCGCAGGTGCGCGCGGAGCGAGACGCACCCTGCACAATAATTGTAACATCCGTATTACCGTGGCCCTTAATTGAAAAACTTTCCTACGCTATTTAAATCGACTTGGTTGTTCTTAAACCGGGTTCTTCGTAGCCCGGTCACGTTCGCCGTGCAGCAGAACGACACGGGGCTACGTCGGAGATTAAAATTGTTCGAAGTCCCCGGGTATTATTGACCCGGACTACTTTGCGGAGTAAATAAACGAGCGGAGATCAGTGTTTATCCACAGATTTCGAACTCTCCGGGGTGCTGTTGTTCCGGCCGATCGCGGCACAACTTCTCGCGACTTTCGTCGGAAAGGATTCAGCGGAAACAGTGGTAAAAATTGCAATTTTTGTTTGATCGTTTATGATTCGTAAACCAATTTCAATGCAGCTCTTTCGTAATGTATAGAATTTATAACGAGGTTACAAAACACGTCTTTCAAATTTTCGTTATTGGCCCAGGTATAAAATTAAAAATCACTTTTTAGTAGTGTTTTTCACAATTCCGAACAAATGCATTTTTTTCAACATATTCATTAGACATCATTTACTTAAATTGTAGTCGTTTGGCCCTCTCGAAATACAGGAAATATTATGGATAAGAAAGAAACAAATAAAGTGCTTAAAACCCACTATGCAGTTTTCATTTCCAAGATTGGAGTACTTGAGTATCTTTTCGAAACGTTTGTATAAAATGAATACTTCTGAAATATAATCATTCAAACATTATTGCTTTTCAGTAGTAATCAATGCAATTGACTCGGATTCGTGAGTATATATTGAACTTGATTCCATCCCTAGTGGGGACACAAATCTTAATCAGCCGACTCAACCTAACATTGCCCCTTTCCAAGAAGTAACCGAAGATCCTAAGGTAGGGAAGTCGTTTAATGGACGCCGCTGCCGTCGAAGTCCGGGCGTACCGATATGAATTTATCGGCGCCGCGTTCCGGCCAGACAACAACCAGTTTCCGCGAGGTTACCTCTCTCGGTTCAGCACCGTTCCGCCCGAGCAAAGTGCGAAGTCGTGTCGTCCGCTTTTTACGAGGCGGCCGTGCCGCGAAATTCGCGAAGAAACGAGGCTGCCGAACGGCTGTCGCGAAACGCCGTTACACAGGGGAAACGTGGGTGGTGGATCAGGGGGAGCTTGGTTTCTCCCACCCCCCGTGGCAATCAACCCCGGTGTTGGAAACTCTCGCGGTTCGTTGCCTGTTACTCGCGGAGCGGTGCGGTGCGGAGCGGAGCTCGCGCGCATAACAGCGAAACGTTAATCGAGCAGCTGGCTTCGCGACCGAGCTGCCGGCATATTAAAACGGTCCAACTCCGACGCAGTTCAACTCCCTTATTGTTCTGCTAATGTACTACCGGCGTGATGCTAATTTATTAACACCTCGGCGTCGTCGCTCCGCGAGCTCGCTTCTTTGGGCCCGAGCTACTGCACCAATCTGGTTTTTCTCAGATGACGATACTGTAAGACACTGTACAGGGATACTAGAATATGTTTCTTGCAAGCAACGTATGGTATATGTGATTTTTGTCCTACGTCAACGCAGTCCTGCCAGGACCATCGTCTACGTTTAATATTGTAATATTTTTGGTGAAAAATAAAGAATATTTGTTACAATAGTTAATGCGTTCTTTTTTCCCCACCCGAAAAAATATCACAAGTTGAATTTCACTACTGGCTTGGCGAAAATTTTTCGACCGTCTGTCTTTCCGTTGAGTTGTACTACTGAAATTTCTGCCACCTCCTTCGATACCATGTTCTCCTAATACAAAGTTCAATTTTCGAGGTTTTCGAAAATTTTCTGGAATTTTTGGATTTCTAACAGGAGAACATAATAGCGAAGGTGGTGGCACGAAATTCAGTAGTATAACTCAACGACAAGTCAGACAGTCGAAAATTATCGAAAATTTTTCGAAAACGTCGAAAATTGTACTTTGTATTAGGAGAACATGATATCGAAGGAGGTGGCACGAAATTCACCAGTACAACTCAACGAAGAGCCAGACACCCGAAAATTTTTGTTTTCCGAAGTCTCGCTATTTTAGTACTTATTGACAGAAGTGCATTTTCGTGGAAATCAGTAGTATAACTCTGCGATAAGTCGGACTCGTGCAAGTAGTTTCCTGATCGATTCATTTCGGTAGAGAGATTGGATGCAATGTCTGTGTAATGATCGTAATTCTGTGTACATTATTATCGTTTCGTATTTGATCGTCTCGCTTTTATCGTAAACGAATAAACACGCCAGTTTAATTAGAACGTTCCTTCCAGCAGTCCTTTGATATACGCCGACAAAGGGATAAGCGAGAAATATGAGAAGAATTCGCGATAATTAAGTAGGCAGCAAAGAGAAAGGAATTAATTAAGAGAATAGTAATACACGAAGCGTACGGGAAATTTATTGAGCGTGCAAATGAAGCAAGGGCATTGAGAGTCTATTCCCATGTTAAAAGCGAGTGTGGTTTGTTTGAACGAATCAAAAGAGCAAGAAACTGCAGGATATTCATTCACGTAGTACAAGGAATTAATGCACTCGGTGAATTAAAAGAAATCACACCATACTGGTGCAAATAAATTTTATGAAAACTCAGCGAATTCTAATTTTGATGATTGCATCGAAACGAGTCGAGTAAAAATAGTTCACTCTGACTAGGAACGCTGTAAAAAACTAAGATTAGAAGAACGACACAACGACACGCGTTTGTCAGCGCGGAATGGCGTTGTCTTACAACCACGCTACTCGGAATAATAAAAACAATAGGAAACTTGAATGGAGAGTGGAGTAGTAAGTCCCAGTTTACAAACGCCGCAGTTTCTACGTTGCAACGTGAATGTAAATCTGAAGTTACGAGCACTATGCTTTAACTTTTTACGCCGTAATCCGGCGACTCCCTTGTAAAATGGGCGAACTCTTTTCCCACAGTTCTCTGAATCTTTCAATAATTCCGTTATAACTGTACGATTTTTAATATTGTCATTTTATCGGTTTCTATACTTTCCAGCTTCCATTTGTCGCTTTCAACGAACGTAAATCACAAAATGTTAGTACACATTTTAATTAACAATGCTCGACGCTTGTCATTCAGAAGTGTACATTTTTCGCTTGCGTTACCATTTTGTCCCGTCCGCGGGCTACAAAATTTACATTTGCAGACGTGCATATTTGTCGACGCGAATATTCAACATGTTATTGCAATAAATAACAATATTGCGCGCGTCGTACACACGGCACGCCGAAAACTATTGTCTGATAAAATTGAAAACGTACGTTTACCAGATTTCACTAAATTTTAGAAGGTGCAAGATTTTCGTCACACAATGTTCACTAATTTTGTCAGAAAGTCTACTAAATTTACTGTCTTAAATTACATGTACTCATTTTTGTCACGAGTGCATAAATTCCGCTTAATAACTTCCCAACTGTCTTTAAATCCGCGTTCCCATAAAAACGTTCGTTCTCCGAAATTCTACAACGCCATAAGAAAAAACTTCTTCACGTCGCCGACTTCCCGCAAGCCGGATTTCCAACGGATCTGAATCCGCGACACTCGATGCTCCGAATTCGCCTAGAGGGTGGGCCGTTCAATATCTCTACATTTCTTTGAAACATCCCGAAATAACGATTCCACGGGCAGATAATCTGACGTAGCTTGGTTGACGAGGGTCGAACACGGATAAGGAAGAATTCCGGGGCTTAGCAATCTCGTTACGACACGATTTGCCTAATCCCCTGGGCTCCGTTGTTTCAGGGCGCGTGTCTGCGCTAAGGGGATGGGCGGGGAAATCTGAATTGGAAGAAAGTCGTCGGGGAGGATTGAAAAAGCTTGAAAGCCTGGACCGGAGGAAGCAGACGAAATCTTTGCCGCGGGCGATCGGCCGATCCATCTGGCAACAAGGTTGGCCCGCCGCGTGCCGCGATGTCTGTGCTCTTTGATCGAAGAACGTGAAGCGTGGTTAGGGTATCCTGGAAGGGGTTGTTGGGTCGGGTTTGTGCGGAGTTGACGGATCCTCGAGGTAGGCGGGAGTTTATCACGGGTGCTGATAAACGGATCTGTTTATGGAGAACGCGAGAGGTCCGATCGTAGCGACGGCCTATCTGCTCGAGACGCTCCGCGCAATACATCGGGATACGTGTAGCTCGGATTGAATAGCGTCGTCCAGGATAATGGAAGGCTTTGCCGGACCATGTATCCGCGAGCCTGCTCGTATCGAGCATTCGGATCTCTCACGGTTTCTGTTTCCTGTCCGGCGAGCCGGAAGATCAAGAAGAAATAGAAAGAGAAGAGAAGACGGACGGAGAAGAAAGAAGTTTCCATCGAAGATAGATCGGTTCGAATCTGCATGGAAAATCAAACGTGTTTCTTTTTTTTTTTTTTTTAACGATTGGGATCGATGACTTAGCGACCAGAGAGGATCCAGCAGCTAGGTCGAACCATTTATTTACTCGGTCGTCTTTCCATTCGTTGCCTTTTGTTGTGCTACTTGATGACCCGAGTCCATTCCTCTGTTTGGCCACTTGTCGCAGTGAAATAGGTATCCCGGGGTCAACCGAACCCAGCTTGCCGGAAGATTAGGCGACCGGAAATCGCTGGATCGGTAAACAACGCGCGCTAGGAGACTCGGACCAGTGGCTCAACGCAAACAGTTTTCGCGGCGGCTGAGGTGAAGCGACTGAAATGGAGCGTGTCGCCCGTTCTTCTTTAAGCTGGGTACATGTATGATGAAGTACTATCTTCGACATTTAATCAGAGTCCTCAATTATGTCAGCGAGAGAGGATGAAAAGAAAATGCACCTTGTTGTCTTAGGATCGTTCTTCTATAAGCTAGGTGCACTTATGATGATGTACTCCACCTTTAATTTGAGTCCTCAATTTTGTCCAGGTGGGTGTTCCGATACCTCCTGGTAATGCTGTCAGGAAGGAGGAAAAGGAAATGGAGCTTGTCGTCCTAGGCCCGTTCTTCCTTAAGCTAGGTGCACTTATAATGAAACACTATCCTTCACTTTCAATTTGAGTCCTCAATTTTGTCCAGCTGCTGGTGAGAGTAGGATGTAGTGCAGTGAAAAAGGTGGAAAATGAAATGCAGCGTGTTTCTCTAGGTTCGTTTTTCTTTAACCTAACCACATCTATGATGAAGTGCATCTTCAGTTTGACTCCTGAATTTTGTCCAGATGGGTGTAGAAGGTAGCAGCCAACTCACAGTCTTTGCGAAGGCTCTTGGTCAGTTGATTCTACCCGCTGGCAGGGGTATATTGATCTAATCGAGGGTATCGGGCCGAGCTGCCACGGCTTGGACCTCACCTGAAGGAGCCCGGGCATCGGTAGTTACTCGTTCGCGCACATGGATCGTATAAAAGATGCATACCATCCGCTAGACTCGCGTCCCGAGCCGAATAACGACGTATCCACCGGCGCGGCGCCTGGAAAGTGAATGGTCGAGGGAGGTCTCAAAGGGAGCATAATTCTTTGAGATGAAAATGCGGAGACGAATGTAGTATGACGCTCCGCGCACGGGAATATGGCGGATCTTCGCCGGAATTCTTTTTACCTGGTCAACACGCTGCTCGAACGTGGTTCGATGACTGACAAGGGATCACGATGTGACATTCTCGAACCACATTCCCGAATCATTTTGTAACAACAAATGTTAAGCAAACCAGCTGAATATAGTCTTAGATGAAAATAGTGTGAAAATGTGATTTTTATTTAAGCATCGTTATATCCGCGATGACAGTGTTTGATTCCCCAAAGTAAAATTTTCATGGTACTGTTCGCTCGGCGCATACGAGATTCCCGGGAATAATTTAATTATAAAATATAATTGCTATAAAAATTTCGTTATGTCAACGTAGTAAAATACAAATAATGAAAAAGCGCCAGCAGTTTTATCACGGAAACACTTTAATAAAAATTCCCATTTGACCCAATTCCTCGTCAAAAACGGTATGCGCGAAGCGCGACGTAAATTATTTCGAATTAAAATAAATAAAAAGTGGAAATCATTTTGGAACACATTTGTATTATTTTACAAGTTGAAGGTATCGTGTTTACGAGCACAACAGAAGTTGCTCTTAACAACGATTGTAGCGGAAAAATTATATTATTTTCAAAGTTCTCCTCTCTACCAAATAAATACCGGTACTAAATTAAATTGCCCCGGCCCGAGTAAAATGCCCGATCAAAAACAATGAAAATCTCGTCGAGGAGATGGGCGGTTCTTCCTCTACTCTCCCGACGAAAACCATCGGAATAAACAAGCATGGTTGTAATTTCCGTGGGATTTTCCTGCGTCGAGTTTTACTATCCTAGGATTAAAAACTGCGAGAGTTGTAAATACGCCGGTATCCCTGGCAGTAGGAATTTCATTGCACGCGATAAGTTATTAGCAATTATGTTCTGCGCGGTAGTATCAACGCTCCCGCGTTGATATAATACCTCAGGTGCCTGAATTCATGCATTCCCAGCGACTACAGCTTGTTTACGTTCCGACGAGCCTGAACGATAAACGAGGAGAAACAAAAAAAGAAAAAGGTGGCGAGCAAAGGAAGAGTCAGGCAGACGCGATCGATCCCGTGTTTGCGTTCGGCGTTAAATAATATTGCTCTAGCCACCCGGTATCCTCACTGTCCCATGGATCCTTGTTAATCGTTTATGGAAACGAATACTCTGCACGTGATACAGGATCGCCGGCGACGTCGATATTTTGTTTAGCCCGGCGATAGAGGGAAAATAGCGCACTATTTATTATTTTGTAGCTGCTATAGATTCTTCTCATTCGCGTTGTCGCCAACAATCAGATATTTACATATTGCTCGAACAAATCCAGCAGTCGATTAATCGAATCGTTCGCCGGTAGAATTGTTAAACATCCACCTTGTTAAAGCGCACAGTTGAAAACGTGCTTTTTATCTCTTTTCACCACCGACGCACCTCTCAAAACAATCGGAGAAAATTACACTTTAATGTGAAATTTTCATTTTTCTGATATTTTTGAAGAGTGTTTGATTTTTTACAACCAGAATTTAATCAGTTTAAAAATCTGGATTAATGTCAGTATGTGTGCCTGGGTGTTTGACATTTGTTCGATTTTTTCAGAATTCTCTAGGACAAGGACAATCGTCTTGTAAAATGTGAAAAGAGACACCGTCGTCGCAGAGAAGTTGGAAAATTAATTTGATTTTCTTGACACACACAAAATCTTTCGCGATACTTTCGCAAGCCCCAGTGTCTCGCAGCTGTTTTCACGAGGAAAAGTGATTTCTAATCCAATCCAGCTAAATCTTCGGCTGACAAAAAAACCGTCTCAAGCTACTTGTTGATTCGAGGGACCCTCTGAATTCCGGCAAAAGCTCGGCGAACACAAGCACCGTAGAATAATTACACCAGATTCAACAACTTAAATAATTGCTTTGCGCACCACTCTCGAGTTTGCAGAACTTCTTCCGTCTGCACTTTGGAAAAATAGAGTTACTCGGACCCCGGGAACAACCGACGTTCGGACGCTACTTTCGCCGGGACGTGTAATTGAAAATAAATCGGAGACTCGTTGATTCTCGTTAACGGTAAGCACATTTAAATGCTTTTAATTTGTTTATTCTACGCTCTGCCGGTGCCGCGAGAGACCGACGCTGTTGTGCTCCGCTTCTGTAACTATTTGAAAGTTAGTTTCTCGCATCAAGGTTGTTTCACGTTTTTAATCCGACTGAGAGCCGGGAAAATGTAACATTTTCTTACACTGCGGATCTTTATGTGTGCATTTATAGTAAAATTGAGTAAATGAATTTCGAAATTGTTGGATAATCTTCATAATTGATGATGTTAATGATCTCTGTTCTATTAAAATCGTTAAGGGAAGGAATAACACAGACAATTTTTATTTTGCATAAAGATCCGCAGTCTACACACGTATAACTAACATATAGTTCCACAAAACTAGTTTTCAATAATTAGTACGGGCCCAAATAAAAAAATGACTTGGAAAGACTAACCAATAAATGTAAATAATTGTTCACGAAAAAATCGGGTCATGTATCAGATGATTAGATGAGTCACCATTCTTCTCTAATTGTAGAAAAAATGAATGATGACTATATAATTGATTAATAAAGCTGTGTTCTTTAAAATTTAACCATTGAATTTTATTTTTTAAATCGGATTTATGCGGACTTATGCAATCATTTGATAGAGTAGCAACGAGACTCAATACGTATGCAAAACATGTAGTCATTTTGAAAACTATTCAACAAAATGTCAATGACCTTCGTATGACATCTACGCCTCCAGCCAGGGAGAAGCGATTGACGCGATCTTGTATCCCTTCGGAAGCCATTCACTCATCTGTTCCCCGTAATATTTTTTCCTAACTTCAAACCAGTTGAGACAAAGATATACAGTACATCCTCAAAGAGACGCGGAGAGTCGCGCGCGGTCCTCCTTTACACGCGCTGTCTTTTTCTACGTTCGGCTCGGTCTTTGCAAAAGAACCTCCTCGAGGCATTTACAACTATAGAGGACTTACTGTTGCTTGTTGCAATCACGTGAATCACCAATTTTGCAGCCGGCGTACGTCTCTAGCAATGGATCCCGATGAGGTAGCAGGATCGTCGAACCAATCGCGTGGTCTAATGATCAGCGGCGTTATTAAGCGCAATAACGTTACCCGGGGCTGCCCGTTTAAATGCATGAAGCGGAGCTCAGAACCGCGGTCGGAGTTATCCGATATTGCGTCGCGACGGCAGAAAGCGGGGGCTAGGTTTTGCCCCGTGTCTGGATATATTTACGCGGGCCACGATAACCGGACTGTCCTTTTTAAAGCGTAGCTTAAAAGCTTTTCTGCCGCGTCGGGGGAAAAAGCCCGTCGTAAACGCCGCGGTGACCACGACTTTCGGGGAATACTAATGTCCCCGGGAAAATTCTTGCCAGTCTCGTGCCATCCTGAATCCGTTTCCGCTTGGTGCGCGCCCGCGCCGCACCGCACTGGACAGGACGTATAGCGCTTCGACGCTGAAATTTCTTTCTTCCCCTGACCAAGTCCGAGTCTCGCCTCCGGATTACAGGACAATGTTACGGAATCCTAGCCTCCAGCCATCCGCTCCAATGAACGCTCACGATATTGTCCACTGCGAGAGGATTAGCCTTCGCCAAAGCTAACGTTCCGTTTTCTTGGTAACCCTTCCCCGCGATACATCCGCCAGATATTCTTCCTAGACCATAATCTGGATATTCGCGCGCATTCTCCCAAAAGTTCATTATTGAACACGCAAGATGAGTTTTTGTGGAAAATATCCCGGAACGCTTACTGGCGATAATGTGGTCTATGTTCACTATTACGGAAGAGTAGACTTGGAAGCGTCTAGATCGGTAATTCGCTCCACTAGTAATACTGTAAGTATTTTTCTAATTAAGGACATATGTTTGGCTACAATTAATACTTATATTAACTTTTATATTTTCGAATAAATTATCTCATAATCCAATTCCGATTTTAGTTCATTTCGCTTTAAAGAAACTAGCAAGACGAAAATTATTAACATGATTGAGACAGCTCGTACGACTGATGTACACCTTGCATTAATTAAATTAATAACGCTTATCAAGCAATTAAAAATAATAAAAATATTTGACGCACACAGAATTAATGTCATCTTGAATTTTGGAATTTCGTCTTCAGAGTGACGTCCCCGATCATACAAACATCCAAAACAATATCTCAGAATTGTCAAGAGAAAAAGAATTTTTCCAAAATCTTGAACGCCAAAAATCGACTTTCACCCACAGTGGAAAGTTTTCCACGAGGGTGTAATCTAGTCACAAAGCAGGATAATTGACAGCGATGTAGCTCGGCGGCGGGGACCCACAATTTATCGAAAGGGTTGCCAGTGACGGAGCCCAGCGTTTCACGCAACCCACACACCCCTTTGCGCACGGGGCTCGATCGTCCCGGGGTGGTTTTTCGACACCGGACACGCCGAGGGCGGGAAGTAGGACGCAATGTCCGACCGTGGCAAATAGTCCGGCAAATTACAGCGGCGATGACTGGTGAGCAACGGGCAACAAAGTGTGACTACGCTGGTAGCTTGTAGTTTACAGGATCGGCCAGCTCCATAATCTGGTACAGAGGAACCGGTGGATTCGCACGGGCCGGTACGCTGCGCGGAACACGGGGGATGCCAAGAGGGTTGATGGTCGGGGTCGACAGGGTGGCTCGCTTCGAACGACAACGTGCTAGAACGAGAGACCAGCATAGCTGTGCGAGAGGGACGAGAACGGAGGAAGATTTAGTGAGAGACACGCTAACGAAAACAGAGGGATTCGACTCATGCTGAAACAATATTACAAACGCAGAGTAAATAAATATGTTACGCGGTCTGGAGATCGAGGACGCGTTACACAAACTCGGTTACGTTGCCGGACGAATTAATACGACGTTTTATTTGAATATTTCTGATCATTAAAAAAATTCCTCCTTTTTAAACATACACCATCGTATTCGTCTCCGATCTCCTGATCAAACACGATATAATTCCGACTTCACAATTACGGTAGAGGTGCGCGAATACTTAACCTCGCTTGTTGCACGAGTAATCATGGTCGTAATTGTATCGTGTTGGGTGTCGTTTTAATCAGAAAAAATAGACGAATGCAGTGATAACAGTTTCACAATAAGATCAATAAAAATTAGAAAAATTGCAATTCTTGTGTAAGTCTCCCCGATACTCGATCCTTGCTTGGTCGTCGAGATTGTTCCCCGTTGACTGGGATTGTGGTGGGTATAGAATATTGACAGTTACGGCAGAGATCTTTTGGACAGTTACAGAGAGAATACTAGAATACGATACCAGATCGTTCTGCTCGGATAAACGACACTGTAAATAAAAATTGCATAGATGACGCAGCGGCGTCGCAACGACTATTGAGGTAGACAAGAAACGATCAGGTGTGGTGGGAAAGGGGGTGGAAGGGAACGCGAAATCGGGACGAGGGAACGGTGGCGAGAAACCGTAGGGGCGAGCCGGCAATTTCGAGCGGGCAAGCATGTACTCGTGTCCCGGTTGTTTGTATTCGTAGCGGCGGCATTGCCTCGAGCGTCGTTTTCCGAAATTACGAGCCGATACCGTTACAATCGGTTGAGCGATGCACCGCCGCGGCACGTCAATCGCTATATATTTTCAGCTAATCGATCGCCGCCACTTCCGACCAAAATAGATCACCGCGCCTAGACGCCATCGGACGTGTCGGCCGGCGTGGAAATAACGGCAATGAATTTACCGCGGTTTTTGATAGCCTGGATTCAACGAGCTCCCGCACCCCACCCCTGCTCACCCCCTTGCCAACCCCTAGGCCGTCGCCGCTGTCGATCAAATATTGCTCACGCTCTCGAGAACTCGATCGTCTTCGGTCCCTTCGCGGATGATTCACGGTTCCCTCAGGATACACAGTGGGAAGCAACACTGAATAAGCGAAGCCATTTTTCCAGGGGCGCACGATTACGCATTCATAATTTTTTACGTGCATTACAACAAACTGGAGTGAAACAGAAATTCGTTTCCTTTCTTAATAGGTTTAACATTAAACCTACCGACCATCAAAAGCGACTACTGTGATGTGTATAGTATTATAGAAATAAGAAAAGATTAAATTTATTTGTATTTTGTACGATTTTGTTACTATAAATAGATTCCCATGAAAACACCTTTACAATTTCAATAATTGTCAACTATTATAAAAAATCTGAAATGGGTCATATGACACCTCGCGGTAGATTTAGTGTTAATAGGTTGAAAATACTATAACGGTGTCTTTGCAGTTTTCCAATGTTCTACCGTTCTAAATTACACCCACTCATTTTTCCCACAAATGCAGAAGATCATCTGTCTACTTATGATTAATATTTTAATTCTATCACGTTTAATTCACTAGTTATAATATTTTATTCCGGATACATTTATTCCGGATGTGTGCAGTAGAAAAGACTGTACGAACATACTCCAGATAGCAACAAAAGTGCACAGTAAATGTACGAACAATTATTTAAAAAGAGCCCATACAAACAATTTTTCTACGTTGGAAATGATACGAGGGCATCTTTAAATTCTTTTCATCCCCCGTACAGTTTGAAACTGCGCATCTACGCCTTTGTCATAAATGCATAAAAACCGCAGTCTAATAAGCATGTTTTATAGCTGGAGGTTTTATGAGGATTCCAGAAGCCTCTCCCCTGGAAATAACTTTCGCAGACATAATTGCTTTTAATTATTAAGCAAAGTACAGAAACGCGGGGCACGTATCATGAATCGCTCGTCTTAATTTGTCCACTGCTTGGAGCGCTAAATTATGAGAATAGCATGTGCATAAAGATACATTATTCCCGGTCTAATTTCCATTTATAATGCCAGACGAAGATCGTAGGGGGACTCGCTCCGCGGGAGTATGCAATTTAAATCTAATTCCTTTAGCGTGAAACGGATTCCGTATACCTCCGGTACATCATTCAAATATTTATCAATTTAATCGTAATAAGATAAGCACATAGAGAACGTCGTTTCACTTCAAACTACTTCGGAAACCTTCTACTTGTTCGAAGTAATTATTTCACGAATGAAATAAATGGTAGCATCGTACCTGGTCGCAAATAAATTGATTAATTTCAAACTAAATAAACGGACGTACATCTCTTATAGTAATTACAAATTTCTGCCATTGTAATCGTTCGCATACATTTCATATTAAAAACATTTTTCATTAAGAACAAATGAAATTGTAAAGCAATGCTCGTCACATACGAGGGAAATGTTGATGCGCAAATTAATATGTTTCGAATTTTATAATTTGATTGAATAAGACAAGAACTCTCGTCATTTTGTTGATACCTTTTGAAAGCATGGTGAACTCCAGCAACATTTTCTTCGTAATTAACAAACGTTATTAAGTACGTTTAAACATTAACAACGTACAGAGAAAACAAGGAAATGAATCCCACTTGAACCACAATCATTTTATTGTCAACCGTGGAGTGATACGAAACGAAATGTACTTTCCTGTTTAAAAATGAAAAATTCACTTGCGCGGCGTTTCCCAAGGTCATTCCGGGATCAAACAAACGCGAACATCATTCATGCTCCATGATATCCTACTCCCGGTGAAAACGTTTTTCCGTATCTTCCGTAATATCCAAGATATTTCCCTGGGGAGATTAAAATACAACAGGCCGTACACGAGAAGAAAACAGAGTCGCGGAGACTGTACACGAGGCGGGAACTTAGCCGGAATATAAAGGAAACGTTGAAGCAAAAGGATGTTACAGAGAAGTAAGAATCGAATGTAGAACGGCGACGGAACAAAACAGAGGGGTGGAAAGAGCAAAGAGAACGGGACAAATAAAAACCTTTCGACAGAGATCGATGTATCCAGCTTGCGTGCGCTAATTTCATGGTGCGTTCACAAAACGCATCGAATGTGAACGACGACCCGGATACACCGGGGAGAAAAAGCGTTAGTTAGCAAAAGGGATCTTTGTATTCTGCGTTGAACCCTTCAGTCTTTTCTTCTGGCATGTAAAATACAATAGCCGCTTTAATCCCTTGCCTTAAGATATCGTGTCTGACTCGTGATAATGATTCTCAATAGATTCTAAATAAAACTCCATCTTAGTTTTCCATTTGGTTTACAATAAATATAAGTTTCCTCCTTTCTTAGGCTATTTCGATCTACAAAAAAGTTCTAATCATAGAAACCGTAAAATAAATCGTAGGGCAAGGGGTTCATCTCGAAAGAGTCTGCGACGTTTTTCTAAACCTCCAGTAGCTGCAAACCCAAGGAGCTTCTTCGAAGTTTAATTTTACGATTGTTATGATTAAATGCACATAAATACTTAGCGAAATTATTACTAGGTAAGAAATGTAAAATTCAGAAAATTTCTATGGTGCTTCCCCGGATGTCCTAAGCACTGTCTACTCGTACTGGGGATGTGACGTCACCTACTTCGTGCAGAGAGTCGCGAGAGGGGAATACAGGTACCCCCACTCTTTAAATTTATTTAATTAAATTGATTTAAAACTTTTTTAGTTTGCGTTTAGTTTACGGGTACACTTTCCAGTCATTCTCTTAAGGTGTCGCCGGATCAGGGGAACTGACTTGAGGGGAATACAGTTGGCCCCTCTCTGTCGTCACCGCCGGGGAGTGGGGGAATGGCGTCGTACGAGGGGAAGATGATGTGGACGGTCATAAAAAGGGCACATTGGCCGTTTAGCAGGGGTTATTGAAGAGTATTGATGGCAGTTTCAAAATTATCGATCGTCTAGGGGCCCCTTCACAGTATTGTCGCGGAGTGTAAGAACTATTCTTCGCACGAGTATCACCAAAAGTCGCGTCTCGAACGAACAAGTGCGGCCGCGTTCATAAAGTAAATAGCGTCGGTGCTCATTAATGCGTCGATCCATCGAAACGTCATTATGCGCGTCGCGAACTGTTTCGGGTTTACTCTTGTCGGGATTAGCGGGGCGACGATTGCCGGATCGGCTGGTCGCGCGGCCTCTGGCCTGCCCGCCGCTGTAACCCCTACCCCCTCCGCCGTTGATTATCCGGCAGGGTTTGATTAATTGCTTCGTTAATTCATTCACGGGGCCTCGATTCGATGCGCAATAATCGGCGCAGGGTCAAGCGACGCGTGAAAGGCCGGACACGGTTTTCGACCAAGCACCGAGACGACGTCCGAACCGGTCGACGTTGCAATGGCGTCACGCGTACCACGCTTGTCGGCGGACTGTAACTTGTCCTTTCCTTCAAGCCCCTGTCAAACCTCATTTGTCACCGACCACCATTTTCAGGGTAAATTGATAGGTTCTGGTTCGTAGCCGTTCACGAACTGCTGTCATTTCGTCATTAAAACGTTCTATATTCCATAAGTACTTTCTTATCGATCGATTCTTATTAAGATCGATTTTAATCACTATTTTAGACGCTGAGGTAACTTTTATGTGTTGCTGTTACACGTTTCGCAAGTGTCCGGATATTATGGAGCGGTAGTGTAGCTCGTTGAACCACCCTGCATAATTTTTGCAGCCGGCGCACGTCTGTAGCAGTGGGACCCGATGAGGTAGCAGAATCGTCGAACCAATCGCGTTGTGGTGTCGCTCGGTCTATGAATTTTCGAGACTTGGAGTCGACTCGAATAGCAAGGATCGCGGATCCTTGCGAGATATGCCAATAAGGAAATAGATAGGACACCTCGGGTGCCCAGAACATATCTGGTTTATTTTTTCTCTGCAACGCTTAAAGAATACTGGTCTGTGAAGCGATTGTCTAAGCCAGGGCTCGGAATTATTTACGCGTTATTTACCCCTAAACTAAACGTTACAAATGTTATAATAGAATACGGCTGATAATGCAGGTCGATATTGTATTGTCCATAGATAATACAGTGTCCGTCGTTCATGCAAACATTAAATTTATTGTTCGCAAACACTGGTACGCGAAGTGGCTATCTTCTGACGGATGCCTCGTGACAGGTCAACACCAGTGGCGTTGGACAGGCAGTATCTGCCGAATATTATAAATTATTCCTCGATAACGTAAAAATATGCATTTTTGGCTCTGGACAGACAGGGATTGGACTTTTAGGAATCATAATTGACCGCTTCTGAATCTGAATGATAAGATAATAGATTCTGAATTGAGATAATAATCCTGGCAAAAGGAGTCAGTCCCTTTTTAAGTGCGGCGTCCGAACCGGTCGACGTTGCAATGGCGTCACGGACCACGCTTGTCGGCGGACTTGTAACTTGTCCTTTCCTTCAAGCCCCTGTCAAACCTCATTTGTCACCGACCACCATTTTCAGGGTAAATTGATAGCTCCCGGTTCGGAGCCGTTCGCGAACTCGAAGACAGCACACGTCTCTCCCGTCGTTTTATCCTGAAGTCTATCCGTACACGAATTTGTACGAAACTTGTTTCACCAGATGAAACTGTGGAAACGTAAAAATAGAACCGAACGCCGTAACTTTCCCGAACGGAATGCTCCCGGTAAATTAACGCGTCCGCCATCATCGTTCGCTCGCGCAACAGTCCCCATAGTTGCGATGTTTTATTAAACGCAACGTGTCCACCTGATGAAATATGTTAAAACTGTGTAACGCACGGTTATGTACACGCGCGAAATCATTTGGCCCGCGTGCCGTGAAATACGCGATCCCGGTCGAAATAAATTCGCGACGCAAATGGACCTTGTTAGAAATAAAATCGCGTGTGCTCGGAATTTAATTAGAATGTCCGTTTCACATAACTTTCCACGGTTTTTCAGTTTGCGTTTAGTTTTACGGCTACGAAATCGACCTGAATTCGACTTCTTCTTTGATCCGGCCTTTACTGCGTCCGTTCCGGAAGAATTATTCGGGCACAGTTAACAATAATTTACCGATCGCAGAATGTACATCGTCCGGAAAATCGCGGCAGCAATTCAGCGCATTTCGCGTGACATATCGTGCCGCCTTTCGTTCGTTGATCTCTGCCGCGCGGTGTATCACTGGTCCCAGTTATTCGCCGGTCATAATTGTCGGAATCCCCGAGTAAAAAAGCCTAATGCGACCGGGGCGCGGTAATGCCCAATAATTTTGCAGCTTCGAAGCGTCGGCGCGCTCATCCGGGGCCAGGAAAATCCGCGCGCAACGTATCGACTGGTAATGTTGTATTATCGCGAGGATCGGTGGCCCGGTTGGGCCGATTACAAGCGAGCGGAATATTTTGTGCCGGCGCATGACGACGACGGTTCCCGGTCCCTATTGAATTCCGTCGGGAGCTCGGAACTTATGGCCGTTGGCACGAGAGCCGGAAGATTTTCAAGCCGAAACCCTCGCGGGAAAGACGGACGAGAGGACGGCGAGCGAGTTTATGAAACGAAATAACGAAATTCCGAAGCAGCCGGGTCTCGTTACCGTCGATCGTCCCGCCGGCAATATCCTGATACAGCGGGAACACGCGACGCGACGTCCAGGTGTTCCGTCGATCGGAATACAATCGTTCCCGCATATATACTTCCGGTTGTTCCTCGGCGGACGTCCCCCGCGGGGTAGAGCTTCTTTCTTTTACTGCTCTTCAATAAAGCTCGGATGGGGCGAGCACGAGCCCGAGCCCGCCGTACATCCTGATTGAAAATGAAATGTAAACGCGCATGATCGTGTCCGTAAAAACTTCGGTTGCGCCATTCGAGAGGAGCGCGTTCGCGAAACGAGCCAGCCGCCGACGGAAGCCCGCAAAAACTTTACAACGTACCGAAATAAAGAACCCTCGAATGCCACGGAAAAAAAGAGAACGTAAGAGGGGGCGGCTTGGGGGCAAGGAAGAAGGAAGAAAGGAAACTGAGATGGCCGTTCGCTTCCACCTCGAAGCCGACCCGCTCTCTCTCTCACCCTCCCGTTCTTCCTCCACGTTCCTACCGTCGCAAATTCTTCGAGACTCGGTCGCAAAATGAAAAATTGGGTCGCCAACGCCGCCTAGAACCCCCACACTCCCCCGGTCGCGCTGACGTCAACGTTTCTTGCACCGGTACGGCATCGGTAGCCTGATACTGACACTTCCGCGCGAGCGCGCCCCGCCCGGATGCACCTGTGCGCGCGTCGAGAGAATTAAACGCATCGCCGGAGACGATAATCATCCCGAAATTATTCGGCGCCGAGGATTGCCGCACTCTCGACGCTCCGAACGAACATCTCGCCCCTGCGTCATCGCTACTCTGCCGTTCCGCCGCATTCCTCCCTTTTTTCCTGCGGCCTATCGATCTCTCGCTCATTTCGAGGTGCGCCCCTGTTTCGGAACGGGGACGGGCGACATCGCTATTTATTTACATCGACGATCTCAAAAGGTGGCACTCCGCTGAAGGAATGTACTCTTCGATACTCGAACACTATGACCTGGGTCCGTTCTACTTGACCGACAGTTTAACTCGTTGTTTTCGGTTGATTTTCACTTGGCGGCAGAGTTGGGCAAACGTTTTATGCAAACAAAAATTTCGAATAAAGTGAGTTTAAAACCCACTTGGAAAAAGATCCACTGTATTCGAAATTTTTGTTTACATACAATTTTTGCCCGACTCTGCTTGGCGGGACCAACAGTTTTGCACTTGCATTCGTACAATCATGCAGATTTCGACGAGTCACACCGAAAATGCAAGCTCGAAAGCGCGGAGTTCACGCGTGTAAAGTTTAGCAACTTTAAGCGATTTTGACAGGGCACTGCGTACAGGTACCACGTGTTTCAAAATTATATGTCGCGACTTCTATAGCGTGATTCCGCGGCTCCAGACAGGTGGTGATTTGTTGCAAACATGGACCCCTAAATTGACCTTAATCCTTGTGCGGTCAACCGAGTACCCTGGCACCAGTTTACTGTATTTGTTTCAACAATTTGTTAATGTTCCTTTAAAAGATATTACTCCCTCTGTCCCATAATAATAGTAGCAGTTGATGAATTTAATTTGTCCCATCATAATAGTAGCAAAGAAAATAAATATAGAACGCAACATTTATTATCAGAAAACTAGATTACATTAAACAATAAATTAAAAATATTACTCCTAATTTTAATTTTAAACGCGTAGCTAGGATCCCTTGTAAGCTTTGCTTTCCCTATATGCGAGAGCTTAAAATTATTGAAGCCATTTTCTTTCATCTTACTTTTACAACGGGTCGATATTCAACTGAAATAAAACAATCGATTTCGATCAGCGGATGAAATTGGAAAAATAGTTATAATTCGCAATAAATAGGTTAACCTAAAAATTGAAAGATGTGTCAAAACAAATGACAGATGTCATGGAACATTGATTTTGATTGAAGGCTTCGCAATTTTGCGCTACAACATAACTTATAACGTTTACCATAAAAATTCACTTGCTACTATTATTATGGGATAGAGGGAGTACAAAATTTCTCTGAATGTGCATTCTTTACTTGCTAACGTATTCATTGATAGTCTCAAAGGAACTATAGGTCTGAATTCAATCGTTCTCTTGACAAACGACGTAAAGATTCGCCAACATGTCTACAGGGTGTTTTAAAATGGCATAAACCGGTACATGTTTTCATCAACATTGCATTTTCAGCGATATCTGTTTGCATAACATGTCAGGAATCAACTAACGAAGAGGAAAGCGGAAACCCTAGAAACGCGCGATTCCCACTGGCCTGGATACCAAAATATTGATGAGGAGCATATTTCTTGAAACATTTCAATGATCTCGAACAGCGACGGATGCCGCTCGTTTCCAGCAATGACTGGTCGGACCCGCGCGAGGAGGTCGCAGAAAAAGAATATTTTTCTTCCTCCGTGTCTCCGGTTCGTTTTTTCGAAATGAATTCCGCGTTAATACGTATCGGATATGAATAAGGCGTCAGGATGACTTGCATAGCACGTCGGGGAGTTCGGACGATTGTCAGGAAAACCCGGGGAGAGGCTGCGCGTATATTTCGCCGGGACCGGTGAAGTGGAAAACGATTGACGTCACGAGAAGTTGACGCTATCGTCAGAGCGCAAGCGAGCCGTTATTCGGCCCGTTACACTGACGAGAAGAGAAAAATGTTTTCTCCGTTGGGGAGGGAGAGATCGAACGCTTCGAAAATTGTCATCGATCCGTGGACCGGAAGCCGGCGATCTTCGCCGTCCAACTCGTCTGCGGGTCTGTTGTTCACGGTCGGAATAAAAAATAGCGCATTTCTCACGTTTACGTGGAATTTCGAACCACTTCATGGTCTGTCGGACGACCTTATGGGGCCCATAAACTCTCGACTCACTCGAGAACAATGAGATTCGTTAACGATGAGATTCGTGGCTCACCCTGTATTTAATATAATATTGAATGATTATACAATATCCTCTTCATTGAAAGAATGTTGTCCATCACGAATTTATTTCAAGAGTGACATACAGTGACTCCCACTAATATTTGAACTCTCTTAGGAAGACGATAACTTGTTCATATTGGACCATATTACTTGAACGTTTTTTGAAGAGTTAAAACAGTTGGTTTACTACACAACGTGAAAAAAATTTTTCAGAAAAATTGCAAGTTCTCAGATTTGCAGAGAAAATACTAAAACTTGTATATTGCAACTTTTTTATATCTGTATCAATTAAACACATTCTGAAAGTTTCATCAAAATCGGTCGACACGGTGCAATGAGCTACAAACGTTTAATTTGTAAAATTAAAAAAATTATTCTAAAATATAACTGCAATAAATTTAAGGATTCTTTCATCTTTCAATGTCTGTCGTTCTTCCCTGCATCAACCGATTTCGATGAAACTTTTACAATGCATATGATTGACACATATCTACAAAACGTATTTTTTAAATTTTCAATGTAGACCCAAATAAAAAAGTTTCTCTATACTTCGGACCAATTGTAATTTTTGAAACAATTTTTTCTTTTCACATTATGCAGTAAACTAATTACTCTAACTTTAAAAAAAAACTTTTGAAAACGTTATCGTTCTTTTAAGTGTGTCCGAATATTAATGGGAGTCACTGAATGTCATATTTTCGAAATTTTCGAGAAACCCGATCCCTTCAGGAATCTTGAAACTTTCGAAACCCGATTCCTTCGGGAATCTCGAAATTTTCGGGTTCTCGCACATCCCTGGTAGGCACCCTCATCCGTAATGCTTTCACACGCCCCGAGTTCATCGCCTTACATCGACTGAAAGCTGTACAAAGAGAAATGTTGCTGAAAATAGTACAAGTGTGCGTTTGCTGACAAATAACGATGTACGACTGAAATAATTCCTGAAAAAATGTTTTCATCGTTTCAATTCCACTGCTCACTGTAATGACGTGTGATTGGTCGCATTTTTCAGGGATGTTCGATGCATAGTGATACGCTGGAATCACGGTCGTGAAGTAACAGATTGCGTTTGGTAATTCCGATGACAAATCCCGCATATTCGCGTGATTGATTGAATGTAATGAATTTTTGAACCGCGGACGATCCGGCTTCGAATTATCTTCGTGATTGTCGATCGCATGAATTTTTGAGGAGCTACGATCGCGGGTCCGTAATGCGGGATGACGATGGCTGGAATTGATTCCCGTAGTAATATGTCGGCGGTAGTGACGCGGGGAATTGTGCTCTCGCGGAAAGAATATCGGGCGGAATTGGTTTTACAAGCGCCGAAGTGGGACGTACGCTCGGGCGTTTCCTGTAATTTCTGCGCGGCAACGTTTCAATAGATGCCGTCCGATTTATTCCCATGATACATCGCTGCCTGCTCGAGTCGGTTCGGGAAATATTCACGGTGAAATAAGAAACGGCGCAGGCTCCGAGAAGAAGCACCGGTTCCTTTGTGCCGGGCAAACGAGGGCTGAGTCGTCTAGCGAGTTATGAAGCGAAATACCCAGCGAAACGGCCGCGACCATAAACTTTTAACACCGCGTCCGTGATGGACACCGTTTGTCCCTCGCCGATCATTTTTACAACGCCGGTTCGCTAATGTCATTACATCACCACGGTTACTCAGAAGATGTAACTGTAATTGGAGAAAATCATTACAGAACAATTTTTGTGTACCTAACAACGAGTGAAAATTGCAGGTTCATTTAAGTTTGGATCGCCCAAGGGACATCTCCGTAGTAGAGCTACAAACATTTCAGAGTACTTCGGTTTCCCGGTAGGGCGTTTGAGGATCCCTTAAGGCAACTAGGGTTTCGTGGAGTGGCCTTGGAATCTCTTTAGGCGTCGCAGCGAGCATGCAAAGGGCCAAGGAACCTTGAAGGGAGTTTCAGATCCTCGGAGAGGCGTCCAGAATACCATGAAAGACTTTTCACGACTTCCTAGTCCAGTCCTAACTCGTCCTTGGACGACCTTTCAGTAAACCTTGGATAATTTGGACAGGTCTGCAGAACTGCAAACGACTTTGGGATCTCTACACAGGCCTGAAGAGACTGACAGACTGAAAATACAGTCATGAAAATTGCAAGCTGGAGAACCAGAATCTCTTTGGAAGGATTTTGTGCACCCTCAAGGGACTTTTGGACTCGAGGGACCTTTGGGGGAGTTCATGTTACCCAAAGCTGTGGAGGACCTCTACCCTGCTAACCGGGGAAGACTGACTCGTCATTTGCGATCACATTGTTCTCGCGACTGATGAGAACAGACGTACGTACACTGCTTGCTTTCGAACGTAGAGTGGAAAGAACAACCAATAACCGGCGCAGCTAATCAGGAAGGAGCGAAGGACTTTGGAGCAGCGGCGTCGCCACTTGGCTCGCCATTGAGTCCTTCATGAACGCTGGCACAGGGGGAACGATGCACGTTGACTTGAGCGTCTGGGTCGGTTCTAAAGCGCGCAAAAGTGGGTCTCGGGGGTGAACGAAGAACACGACGCAGAAATTCAAACGCTCGCAGCTACGACTAATTGCCGTATTTGCGGTAGGCTCCGCGACGCGTAATGCGGCCCCGTAACTTCCCTTAACGTGGCCCTCTGTGGCGGAGCGGGTATTTCCGTGAACACCGACTCGCCGTTCAAGCTCTGGCACAAGTCTCTCTCTCACTCTCTCTCTCTCTACGTTCGTGAAATGAATGTCGCGCGTGTGCACGCCACTCAGCGGATTGCGAGCAACTAAAGTCCGGGGGGGGGGGGGTTCCTGAAGTGGTGTCGCTCTTGAATGGCGTCGATGATGCTGACGATCGTCGCATGAAAATTCGATGTACCCCCTTGGCCGACCAAACCCGAACAATGCTCTGCTTAACGAGTCCTTAATTATTGTGTCGACCTGAACGCTTATCGCGCTAGCTTTATTAACTTCTATCAGCTGGTTCAGCCTTAATTGATGGCTCAACCCTGTCCTCGTTAGGAGTATTCAGTGCGATCGAGTCCGCCATATTAGGAAGATCGTTCTGCTAATGAATCGCCCGTGGCTGGCGAACAAGCTCCTGTCAAGTTATTTTTCGAAGAATGCGCGAAAAGATTGTCGGAACCCTTGCGGTTCCATGCACAGGGTGTGAAGAAATTACATCGTTACGTAATTCTACACCCTCTGCTTCGTGGAAATTGATCTGAGAGAGCAAAATTAATTTCGAGGTCAAAAGGTCAACAATGTTTCCCTATTGCATCGTCTTCCATTCATTAAAAAATTATGGCAATTAATTAATATATATATACAGGGTGTCCCAGTTAACTTGACCACCTCAAATATCTTTGTTGTTTAAAAATAAAAATTTTCGAACTTTTTCTATTGCAATGACTTTTGTTAAAAAAATTTTTTGTCAGATTATTACAAGTAATTGAAAAGGCTACCTTCATTTTTTAAAATGGTACTTCAAGGTCATCCGAAGGTCATGGAATACTAGGTCGTTGAATCCGTCTTGATAAGGGCTATAATACTGTTAAGTCCAAAATACCAAGTGCTATTTGAAGAGATGAAGGTTCTTCCTGACAACCACAGATATTTCATCTCCAGTGTGAGCAATGAAATTGTAATATAAATAAAATTTGAAAAAAATGTTTCATCATAAATTTCACGAATTTCCACCAAACCGAGAGTGTAGAATATCGCTATGATAGTCGTGACATTTTTGTACGCCCAGCTAATTCATTTTCCGCAGTCCAGTGGTCAAGCAAGTAGAATAAACCGACTTGCAGTCAGACATGTGATCTCCCGTGTGGCTGTTGCTGCTATGGAATATTCCATTAACGGTAGCGGTCAATCAATATTGGTGCCGCATTTACGCGAGAATATGTTAACGTGTTTCATTGTTTATGGCATGCAAGTAAGAAGCAACTATTAATATTCGTGACGCAAAGACTGCATTGAAAGGACCGTTGCTAAACGTGTATTACGCTGTTGCGAGTGAATCGCGTACGTACACAAAACTGCGGCGAACAGCGTACCTCGCCGTAATTTTCGCAATTGAACCAGCCCCGACACACGTCGTCGTAATTTCCAGCATCGCGTAATTTCCGTAAACGGTTATGAAACAGCCGCGTTCGATTAGGAATGGTAGACCATGGATAACCAGCAGCAGAATGGTTAATTTAATGCGTGTTAGGGGAATCTGGTTAGCAATCGCCACCGATCAACGCGAAATCCTTTAAATAACAATCCGTTTAATTCATTTATCCTACGGCGATGCACGCAACAACGATAACAAATAAACCGGTAAAAACAGCGAGCCCCCGGTTCGACCCGTTCGTTGAGAGTTCCCAATTACTCCCGCCGCGAAATGAATAATTGGTCCCGGGGTTAATGTTAACGCGTACCTTCGAAACTTCGCGTATTACGTATTCCGCTCAAGCCCGTCGCGCGGGTCATGCCGCGCTTCTCAGAATTTCGTTGCGGGAATTTTTAATGGCCGCCGTGATTAATCCCGGGACCATTTGCAAATTAACCCGAGCGGAGTCGCGCTGTGACGCGCGTCCGCTTTCGTCGCTGTCTAGCAACTATTTGGATGCGAACAACGGCCGAACTTTCCCTTATATAGATTCAAGAATTTCAGAGAGGGTGTTTCATTTTCGAAAAATCGATTTCTTTCGAGATTTAAATCAGAGTTAATGTATTTCGGGAAGGTGAAAATTAGTGTTTACTTAAATAAATACCGGGTGCAGGTACATATTTCAAAAATATTTTCTAAATAATAATTTTCAATAAGCGATACAGTCGCCGCGGAAAGTGGCAGTTGTGTGTAAATATTTTGCAACAGAATTTACAAGAATCAATAATAAAAATGAACATATACGATGATTAACTTCACGATTAACTTCGTACGCATTAATCAATCAATCTTCGTTAAAATTTTAATTGCTTAACGTCCAACTCTGTCGCAGACTAAATTTTTTGGAAAATGAAAATGTTTCGGGGCGTACGTAGAGCAGCGGAAGAGGGGGTAGTAGGGCGAAGGAAGTATGCGTTGAAAATTATCGTTTACGTTCCCCTCCAGACCGGAAGTTGTTGAACAGAAATTGCCTGAGACGCTGTTATATCGCCTGACATATATCCATATCGGTCCCCTTCGACGAAGTTGTTTACCTGTGCGCGGATATGTATCCACACACGAGTTAGCGTGCGTATTTCCGTCGGTGTGACGACACAACGATTCGTAGGAGGAGAGAGGGGGTATTAAAGAAGCGTGACACGGTAATATAACTTGAAATGAAATTTCCTCGGTCTCTTTCCCTCACTCGAGCGTCTTGCCGCCTCGCCATTAATACTCGTCATAAAAATTCATGACTAACAAAGCGCCCGGCGTCGTTAAGTTCGCGCGGCACGTGCATTAACAATACCGACTGTTATCGATCGATGCGCACTCGTCCAGATTTTCCTCAGCCTTTTAACTATTTATTCGTCGCGCTAGCGAACTTTGGACAAATCGACGCGTTGAAATTGTTTTCTCTCTGGCAACGGACGTCGCCTTTCGAACGGATGCAGTTTATTATTTCATACAGCCATTTCCTTTCTTTCTTTTTGTTTCCGATTCAGTTACCGCTCGACCAACGACGAAAATAGAAATTTGGTTTCCTGTACCAATACCGGATCGATATCGCCTTGTTTTCTGCTTTTGTTCGGTACATTTTCGTCACACTCGTTCATTTGTTCATGAATTGCGGTACAGTGTTCCATTATACGAACACCCGTTATGTGAACCTTCTATTATTCGAGCGTACTATCGCGTGAATGGTATTCCTACTGCGGCAATGTAAATACAAATATCACTTGCCTTTGTACGACGAAATTTCAATGATAATAACGTTGTGGAGAAATGTGGAAAATTCTGAAAACACTCGTTGTTGCAGTGGTGATCATCTCTTTTCGCAGCCGCGGAATTTTCGGAGACTTCGAGGTCACCTTGAACTTTGTTAAATGGAATCAAATATATGTCTTTTAAAGTTAAAATATATGCTAATGATTTTTTGTCGAGCTGTCTAATATTATACAGGGTGAGTCACCTAACGTTGCCACCTCAAATGTCTTCGTTGTTTTTAAAGCCTAAGTATGAAGCATACAAATAAGGAGCTTCGGAAATTAGTGAGTGATTAACGAGTAGACTGCGAATTTTTAATGGTTAATGCAAAATAATAATATCCTGTTATATGGACTATGAGCTACTTAGTTTATACGTGCATGAGTAATTATAGTCACTGTACCCTAAAAAAGGGTGGTTCCATTTAAAAGAATGAAGGTGACCTTGATATCTATAAAAAAAATAACATAAAAACAAAAATATTTTTGGTATCATGTGATCCCCACTGAACCATTCAATTTTGTCCTTCAGATATTCGACGTATCTTTAAAAACAACAAAGATATTTGAGGCAACGTTAGGTGACTCACCCTGTATATTAATTTTGTAGTTAAACATTTTCAATATCTCCAAAAATAACACAGATATTTAAGTGCCAATTTTTACTGGACTACCCTGTGTAGAAGCTTAGTAGTACAAATGAAGGGGTGAGAGAGAGAAGAACGGCGCTGTTAGTAAAATAATAGAAACTTTATCTGGAAGTCGCGAGTTCGCTGGGAAACAATTATATGGGGGTTGGAGAGTGGGGTTGCGGCGAAGGGGAGTGGAAGTGAAATAGCAACGGTGGTAAATGGAGGAGTGAGAGGGGTGGGAAAGTAACAGGGGTGAAAGAGAGAAGGAAAGAGAAAGGGGATGGATATTTATATTCATTAGAAAGTAAGAAGCCGGTCCAAGCTAGAGCGCAGTTACAGCTTGGAAATGCTTAATGGGGGTTTGCGCGTGTGGGGTTCCACTCCAAACGGCTATCTACGTGAGCCGGGATACGATGTCTCTGGGATTGTTTTGAATCAGTTGCGCGTGCTTCTATAAATCATCTCAGGCCGCGTGGCTTCGATCGAGATTCACTGGCTGGCAGTCGACGGAACTCGCGGATAATGCTCTTACGGAGCATCTTTGGTGGATTGCACATTTCATTGTCGAGTTGAATCGCTTAATTGCGTCTGACAACTTGATGTAGTCGTCGCGGATAGGACTTCATTCTTTTAAATGCAAGTTGGAACACTTAGCTCGCTACGTTGGAAAAGAAAGTTTGGTAAAATCGGGGTTGGAATTGCAGAGAAAATGCCAAAAATTGTTTTTAATAATATTAATATCAATAATAATTAGACTGCGGGTCTTTATGCATTTGAAGTAAAATTTGAAAGATGAAGTTCAAAATTGACGAAAAATTGAAGATCTCAATATATTCAATTTAGTTACTATTTCTTGCAATCGATGCAGACAATTTTTATTTTGCATAAAGATCCGCAGTCTAGTCATTGACTATTAGATTCAGGACATAAGAATGTCGTTCCATTTAAAGTCAAGGTGAAAATATTTGCGTCACAACACTCCCCCCCCCCGTCTATACCATGCAAGGTTCGTAATAATTAATTGATTATACCAAAAAGATATAGCAGCGCCCCAGAGGTGAATGCACCCTAATATTTTTCCTCCGCGAGCGTGCTCGATTTGCCGTCACGGAACGGGAGAAATCAACAAGCGTTCGCGCTTTTTCGTTCGGCGCGTAAAGATGAACGCAGGCCCCCGTGGCCCCGAAAAATAGTGCCAAATTTCTTCCGTTCATAAATCATCCCCCTAGCTCCGGGTAAGGACCAGAGGAGTCGCACGCACCTCGCGGAACCGCGCCGGGCACGAAGGCCAGGAAGTTTCGAAGTTTCTGCATCGCCGGGAAGAAGTTCCGAGACATCGATTAGCGAGATTGAAAACTTCCGTCTCCGCCGCGTGCATTACGATTTCCCTTCGCTTCGGGTTCGTGGGTCTGCAGAGGGGTCGCGCAGTCGAAGACGACGAGGGGGTTAATGGTTTCCGTAGCCACGCGAAGGGACATCGATTAACGTTTCCCGTTTTTACTGGCTGTTTCCTCGTTCGACCTGTTTTCACAGTCGTCTCTTATTTCGCTGGAGAACCCGCCGCAGAGTCTCGGCCGACGAAAGATTGGCTGGTTGGAACGCGGACTTTGCGTCGACCGAGTTTCATTATACCCTGGGACGGAAGGTGCACGTGGTAGCGGGGGACGACGGGGCGGTGGGAGGAGGAGCAGGAGGTTGTGGCCGAGGCTTGCATTGATTTTCAGCTTCGAGCAGAGTCATCGATAGTCGTGCCACGAGACATTTATGAAATTGATGCTCCTCGTAAAAGTCCGACGGTGTCGTTGCGCTTGATATTCTTTGATAGATCCGTCGATACGTCCGCGAGTTGCGCGACGGTTTTCAACGAAGCCGGTCCGTCGAAAAATTGATAGGACTGTTGGATAAGCCACCCCCCACACCCCCCTCCTCGTCCGCTCCTCCTGCTATCTGCGTATTATGCTCGCTGACATTCTTCGGAGACCTTTTATTTGCGCCGGACCACTATCAGCATCTGCGCTTACCTGCAGTCCGAATAGTACAGTCGAAACAAAAGGAGAAATCATGGGAAGACGTAAAAGAAAAGGGGTATAACGTGGGCGGAGAGTATAAGCGTTGGGAGAAGACAAGGTTGATGGGGTAGGAGGGGATAACAAGACTAAAAAAGGGTGGAAAGTTGGGGGACCCTGGGGACCAAACAGGTCCGCCAATTTTTTACTGTACAATTTTGGTTGCTTAGTTGAATCGACCGGTGTAATTTCAAGATCATTGAAATCGGCGAGGGGAAATTTGAAAAAAAATTTGCAGGTCCTCAAGATATTCAAGAAAAATGTGTTTCGCACCCACGGACTTTGAGGACTGTTTTCACCCCTTCAACATGGAAGCTTGCAAAATAAAAGCTCAATCTGGGCCGCAATCCATGCCAGCTATTTTCATAAAGCTGGGACGGCTACATGTTGCCAAATAATGCAAATGATCACCCTCGGAATCCCAGAAAAGAGTCTACCCCCTTAAAATAGTAATTTTTGTCGCAACGTCAAGTCTCGCGCGAGTGATTTACGTATCGCCGATCGAGCGACCGCTCTAATTTCAATTTCAAAACGGATGCGAGAAGAATGGGAATCGGTGAACCGCCGCGGCAGAAACAGCATTGTTTCGCGCGTCATTTGTCGCGACAAACGACTACGCCGTAGCGAAAGAACGCGGATCCATCGATCCAGGAGCGTCGGTGATCGCCTCTAACCAGCTCCCCGTCTATTTCCGTCGATCATGCGACCATTCTCTGCACACTGAGCCCGTTGCAAGACTCGTGACATTCGCCAGGGCCCGAACGATTCCGCGAAACACTGTGTTACGACCGATCCCCGTCGGATTGCTGTGATTTGTACGCGACGAGTGAAGCTTTCAAGGAGGGCGGCTTCTTACCCGGGAACAGAGATTTCCCGGAGCTAACAATTATTTGCGATATTTGACTTTACTACGCCGGTCTAATGGAAGCGTAGATACAGGTGTACTTAACGTCGGATGCTAAAAGAAAGTAATACAATTCGGTAGCAATACTTACTGCTCCGATATAAAGCGTAATGGTTATTGCGAGATTGTAGAGCTGTGTATATTTATCGTGCGCATAAAAATCTTCCAAAATGTACAGTACACAGACAGAGGCATTAGAATGCAATTGGTTTTATTCTTCGGCTCGCTCCTTTACTGTCTTGGAAAAATTCAGAACTTCTAAAATTCTCTATTGGGCTATGTTTTCGTGTGAAATAAAAATCGAAGTAATTTAATTGTTCTAATGAAAAGTGTACGCTGCTCGCTGTACTGCAAATTTTTATACAAAATCGAAATTTCTAGCATCAGCTATAATACCGAGTAGATAAAATTCAAGATTGTTGAAAACTATTAAAAACTGAAGATGTCTATATGCACTCCTCAAAAGAATTAAACAATGGTTTGAAAGCTCCTCTATTAATATCATTAAGATAAGAAACATTCAATTCAGCTTCTATTTCTCGCAATCGACGCAGGCAATTTTTAATCATGATCAGACGAAAAAAAAACAGCACCTTCGAATTCGTTCTATGTCTTTTCTAAGTCGTAATTCAGTCTCTCGAAGGGGGATCGTTATTAATTTACCGATTCGCGACGAAAATCAAATTACCTCGAAGTTCCTTTGAACGAAGTTTAAGAGAATGTGAACAAACAACAACTCCAATTGACGAAGTTCACCGAAGCTTGCATCCCCCAGTGTTTTATAGAGACGAGAAATAAACAGAAACTAACTGGGACCGGGAAGGTAAAGAATACGTTTCGCGATAGCCTATAGATTCATGTTTCACCCATTCCCTGAGGGACTGAAGGTTCGTCGCACGCTCGTACATATCGATTCCTCGAAGACTCGGGTCGATCCAGTACGTTTGCTTGCCGGTCAATCTCGGCCGGAAATCGGGCAGGCAATTCCACATGATGGACACGTTAATAATAGAACCAGTCGCGGTCCCGGCTGGATAAATTCTGGGAATTAAATCGTGCCGGCAGCCGGATTCGGATGATTCAACATTTTCGTTCCGACACGGTTATCAATTCCCCTGTTTTCTCTCTTTCTCTATATATCCCCCCTCTCCTCTGTGCAGAGAGTCCTCGGTCGCCCCTCCTTCAAGCGAAAATTTCTATGTATCGATCCATGCCGAATTAATTCATCCGCTAAAAGTGCAAATTAATACCGCTCCGGGGTTCGTGCAGATCTATTTTCGACCCCGCCATGTAAAATATCAATTATTCGGAAGCTGGCTGGATCCGTCTGCTCGACGAATACTAACCTTATAATATCGGGGAATATACTACGTGTCGTAGGCGTTCAATCGAATTTAATGCGAATTTTCTCAGCTCTTTCCAATATTACAGGTTTAAAGAGTCATTGTTGAACGTTATTACTACTTTGTTACTGAAATATCTACCTCCCGAAGTATCTGAAGTCATTGATACTCTCCGAAGGGTTGTTTTTACCCCCTTCTATTACACTTCGACCACGACAAATAGCCAATTTGTTATTTTTATAATTTTTCTGATAATCTCGGCTACTATAGAATTGTGAAGTTTGCGATTCAACCACATGGCAGTGATTTAAGGGAATAACGATAATTCTGGAAATATTTATCAGTTATCGATGGATGTCAATAAGGATTTGCATGAACAATGATTTGTTCATATTTCTCACCTCATATTACCATTTTAATTTACGGCATTACTGTTATTATCCACGGCGAGAACGTTGCAATTGAAAGTTGATTGGTTTTCAAGAGGAGTGCATCCCGGCGATACGAATTTCTATATTTTAAATATTTCAGAATATTCGTATAAAGAAAAGTTTTGAAACAAATTATTTTAGACTGGTATTTATGACAAAAACTGTGACAAAATAGTTTTACTTCCAAGTACTTTACTTTATCTATTCTCATTAGAACTTGTACTATAAAAACGCTCGTTGAAAGAATGTTATGGTCCATCTTTTAAGTAGAACTTATTAAAAACTTTCATAAGTCTTTCAATCTCCGATTTTATCATTGCAAAAAATGAGACGGCAATTTGGAAAACGAAGAATCAGCAAAAAATTCAATTTTTACCGAAATATAATAAAAGAGACTTAAAATGTTTCTAATATTTCTCTACTATTCTGAAGCACACCTACTCATTCTTGTCATAAGTGCATCAAGTCCGCAGTCTGTTAATAACAATAAATCAAGATGTCGACGTCAGGCGAGACAGAGTGTATTTTCAGCGGCGGTAGATACCAATTCAATGAAAGTAATTGATAGATTGAGTGGTTTCTGAGTGCAAACGTTGGATTAATCCTCGCTGCGAGCGGAGAGACGATTATTAGGTTGCTCACGTTCCTATTCCTTACGTGGTCCCTGACCAAGGTCTAACCACGGGTAAACACGGCCAGCTGAATAGACGGATATTCATAGGAACCGGCGCTATCGGTGGGGTTCTTCGTCGGGGCACGGTTCGGGTCTTCCATAACGATGAACCGAAATCCGTGGCATGCACCGCCGCTATGTTACTGTCCGCCATGACGTCGTCTGCTCTACTGGAGATAGCTATGAGCAGCAGTTGCAAGGAGCATCGCTTCCCCTCCATATTAAGTGGCTGAATCGTGATGGGATATCACTTTTGCATCGACAACATCGTCTTCGCTTGAATGCTCAGAATTATCATTCTATCTACATCAAAATTACAAATTCAAACTATTCACAAGATATGAAATCGGTTTGTTCAAATATAAGACGACCACCATCTTCCGCCAAAGCTGTAACAAGGGGTGAAAAGAATTCTTCAAGGTGACAAATGCAAGCTGCTCACTGTACTGCAAATTTTTATACAAAATCAAAATTTCTTTCATCGGTTAATACTGGTCTACGGATCTTGATACATTTATACCAAAATTGAGCAGATTAAACTATTAAAATCATTAAGCGAAGAAATTACATTCAATTTACTTTCTATTTCTTGCAATCGGTGCAGACAATTCTTATTTTGCATAAAGATCCGCAGATTACAAACTAATCAAATTTTATTTCATGTAAAAAGAAACTTAGACTTTGATCAAATCTTCATCACGAGTCTGACTCGTTAAGTATACAGCTAGGGGTTGAATGTGACTGAATAATTAACTTTTGCATAACGCAAAAGCAGAACGAAACCAATAAGAAGTGAACGACAGTGTAAGTTCTCGTGTAAAACGTGTCCAGTAAAAAGAAGCTAATGGGAACCATTGTCAGCGGAAAGACTCACGAAGCCCCGGTTAGTTTTAGGGAAATTCGCCCGGCGTACCGAGTCTTCGAGTCCTATCACCGGCATGATAACTCGGCTCGTTAAGTCGGATTTCAATTAGTCACGGTTAATGGCCGTTCGACGGTCTACGTGTTCGAGGTTAATACGATTTTTAATTTTCCGGCCTGTCCGTAATCCTTTAACGTAATTACGCGTTCCATTGGAAAAACCATTTGAGGTAATTACACCGCGACGTGGCGGCGCCCGCGCCCGCTCTGCTCGGATACTCTAAACCATCAACGGCTCAATACTTTTAATCGAGTATTTAATAATTACCGCGTCTCGTGATTTTGAGGCTCGATGACGTTGCGTGTTTTTAACCGGGGACACCCTCCCCCGAATGAATTGCGGCGTTACTTAATGCGATGCTTCCAACTTCTGTGAATTTATGGCTGTAGAAAGAGAATAAGTTGGGACTCGTATGTCACTGTCTTGATTATCAATGATTTCGTTTTATTCAGTGTTTTGATATTTTACTGAGACGTCCTAATGGTTAGCACATGTTAAAATCACGATCATTTTTTAACCATTTTGGATTGTAGCCCTTCTTGAGATAATTTCAACGACATAGTCGATCAAGGTCATTAAATGTCGCCGAAGGAAAAATGTAAATAAACCACATTTTTTGAGATATCTCGGTAACCAGGGGTCGGAAAGAATTGAACTTCTCTTTAACTTGTGCGTTTTTGAATGGGGAACATCAGCTGCGCAACAAAATGTTAACTAAAATCATGTGTTTAAAGTATAAGTACATTAAAAATCCCATTTTTCTGCAGTTTCACCGCTTCAACGTGGATGGTTCCCGAAGAAGCGTTTTTTAAGGGACTCGTGTACCTTGAATACGTTCCCTTAGTAATTCATTCGGGAATCGTAAACGCAAGAGGCAGTGTTCGGCGATACATCACGCACAGATAAGGGCTCGCCACTTATTGCCGCGGAATATACGAGGACCCATTAAGCGCGGCAAGAAGCCGGGCAACTGCGTGTCTGCCGGATGATTTACCGGATGGCTCGTTGAAAAATGCCACGCGTGTGCCGTTCAAGTTTGTGCCGCCGAGTTTCCCGTTGAATTTCACCGGTGCGCCACACGTTTTCCGCAGGCAACAAACGGTGCTCGATGCCTGTGGTGCTGCGAAGGTCGTTCGGGGATAAATATCTGATGAAGCGCGGGCGAGGAAAAAGCGGAGCAGTTTCCACGAGTTAGCGCAGCAACAAAATTATCTATTAAGGAGGTGCATTGTTACAGGGTATACTTGGCGCGGCGGTGAGGTTGGTGGCTCGGGGATATGAAATTATCGCTTGGCCAGTAGAATAAACCGGCCCTGATATCAGCCATCACCGGGCTGCGTGCCTCGTCCCATTCGCTCGTTCGATTTCTCGTGATTAACGACTCCATTCGATCCAGTGAATCCATCTGCGCTCGTATTTATTGCGCCAGAGATCCCGGCTACAATTAATCGGCCGTTTATAATTCGTAATTAATTATCCCGGCGGCCGTAACGCGAATATTTTTTTCCCGATTGCCTGGCTGATTAATCAAACGCCAATCGATCCGTCGATTCGGAACGAGAACAGCCAGCGTTGTTACTCTCTCTCTCTCTCTCTCTCTCTGCATCGGGATGAAGAGAACGTCTTTAGAAGAAGCCCGGTAGAAGTATTCGGGAGAGTGCAAATCATTCGAGTTTCGTTACGACGAGAGGAAGAGAACACACGGGGAACGTGATAAATTAGGGCCGCCGACCGAAAACAGGCGGAACAAGTTTCGCGGAACAATAGTTAAACTCCGCTCGGGCTATGGACGCGAAACCGGCCAGCGTGCAGCTTCCGTCGGAACCCCATTGCTTTTCCTCCCGGCGCGCAAGAAATTTTCCCGAGCGTACGCTCGAGAGGAATAACGTCGGGGAGCAGCTGCGGCGGTCAGGGATTCGGAAACGGCCGTGAAAACGTTCTGAACGGCGCCGGCCGATCAAATATCGGTGAATTGAAACGATCGGTGGCGTGACCGAGGCCGATCATTCCCGAACGAGTGCACATGAAGCGAATGGCTCGTTTATGTTCCCATACTTGCGTGCGGAAACGCGTCACGCTCTGTGCCCGCGCACCCTGCTCGTCCATTTCGCGGAAAAACAAACGCCACAGACGGAAATACTGCTAAACAGGCTAATCTGAGCTTCCACCCTCCTATTTATCCCGTATAAACTATTTATATCATACTTTATCATTGTATTTATTACTTTATATCATATTAAATTTATATTATACCGGGTATTACACCTAACTTGACCACCTTGAATATCTTTCTTGTTTTTTAAAGATACGTCAAATTTCTGAAGGACAAAGTTGAATGGTAAAGTGGGGCTCATACGATACCAAAAAAATTTTTGTTTTTATATAATTTTTTTTTTTTGGAGATGTGAAGGTCACCTTCATTTCTTTTAATGGAATGTGGTAGTTTTTAACACATCAATCGATGCAGCTGGACATTCCTTATAAAAAAGTACTAACCTATGTATGTCGAAAAGTTAGTAGTTCAAGAGATATTTCAATTTAAATAACTCCTTAACCACGAGAAATCTCAAAAAATGCAAGTTTCAAAGCGCGGAGTTCCCTCGTACAAAAGTCATAAGCCTGTAAAGCTGAACGATTCCACGCATTTTTTACAAGGGCGCCGCCATATTGGTGTTCACTGAGCTGACGCGCTAGGTGGCAGCACGGATTCTGTTTGAAATCGAATATTAGGGTGGACTGATGTAATTTTGCTACTGCCTCGTTCATAAACCACAGGTCCAACCATCTTGCAGATTTTGAACATTTTCGTAAAACGAGAGCGTATTTCTGAAGCACCGGGTGTCCTCGTAAAATCCAAATAGTATTATCCAGAGATATTCTTCAGTCGGGCGCAGCGATGCCTCCATAAAGTATACTTCTGTACGAGTGAGCTACAAATTTCATCCCTCCATTTCCCACGGTCTCGCGGTGTTTATCTCCCTCAGCGTAATCTTAGCTGCCATCGCGTCTGCTGTCCACGCCAACAAGTAGCCTTTTATCAACCCATAAAACTGCGGGTGAATCCAGCGAAAAAAGGGTCGCCAACGCTGCGAACCCGACAGTGTCAAATTTTAATTAAGAAACCGTCGTCATCAGCTATAAATTGCGCGGAATCCGGCAAAATTGACGCACCCGGTGGGTAGCCTACGAAAATTCAGTAGGGGGTAAGCGCAGCGTTTATGAAGCCGGAGGAAAGAACGTGGGTGCCATCGGCCGGCATCATAATCTCGGCTGTTTATGGTAGCGAGCGCAGCTGGAGCGAGCTTCGGTATCGGCAACTGTTTCGTTTTGTCGGATAAAGAGAAATATAGCGATGACAATGTCACCGGCACACAGTGTTGCGATCAATGCTAATTTGCTGGACAAACCTCATCACGTAATTACGTAATAGATAGGTGCTACTCGTATGAAGTAATGTCTAAAGAGTAAGAATATTAACATTTCTCTGTCGGTAGAACTGCCAAAGTCTTTTTCGTCGTCAGAACTTTGAATTCAGATTTTCCTACATTTTGTAAGGAGGTCCATAAAAGCTCTTGTATCTAATTAATGTCAATCGATATTTTTAAAATACGTTCTGTACTTGCTTTTCTATATTCTAGAGTTGAATTTTTAGGGTAAACTTTACTTTACTGGACTCAAAATTTGTACCTTTTTCCTATAAATTATGATGTATTTGGTATGTAATCCAGTAGATTTGTACCCGGGGCGGCTGCAGATCGAAGTTTCGATCCTGTAGGATCAATGGTTCAGGAGTTATGCTTGCTTAAAGTTGAGCAATCTGCAGTGTTTTTGACAAGTAAGGCTACCGCCATATTGATTCGTAGTGACGGATGCGAACCGCTTACCGAGCAGAACCGTCGGTCTTTCCCTTCCCCACCGACCTAATCACCAACCAACTCGGTAAACGGCGCGCGATCGTCATTACAAACCAATATGGCGGCTCCCTTACCTGTCAAAAACACTGCAGATTGCTCAACTTTAAGCAAGCATAACTCCTGGACCATTGATCTTACAGGATCGAAACATCGATCTGCAGTTCGGTAAGGTAAAGAGCAGCCAATTTTTATAATGGAAACTAACGCGACGAAAGTACGTTTTATTGTTCTAATTAATTCAATGTATAATAGTTTTAGCTTAATAGAATAATTAAAAGCATCAAATTTTTACTTGGTATCCGGCAATCAATGCAAACATTTTTTATTCTGTATAAATGTCCGCAGTCTAGTAATTATAAAGAAGCACGGCGTCTTTCCGGTGACACGAGAAATCTCGTGGAGAACAATCGAGTTTCCCGCATAGAATGTGGTACGTTGAATGCACAGTGGTCGGGTCGGCTCGTGTCGGCTCGGGCCGCGTCACCCTGTATGGCAGGCGCGTTAATCCCGATGGACTATGCCGGGCAGAACACGGGCCGTTGTTTACCGAATAACGATTAACGACAGAGATAGGGAATGCAAATAGCCGCGGGTACCGGGAGCAGTTTGGTTTCGCCGGCTGACTCCCGAGGACGTCATCGCCGTCGGAATCCTCGTGTGTGGGACGCCTGCTCCCTCTCAAGACGACGACGTCTTCCAGGAAATTACTATTACCGGCTAATGAGCAACACGCCGGGGCGCTATTTGGTTAACGGAACGTTTTAAGAAAACCGGCTGCTCTCGCTCTCGCCGCCTTCGCCCACATTATCCGACGGGCAGCCCGGTCCCTGGAGGACTGCATTCTGCGGCACGAAGCCGCATTCTTAATTATAATAAGAGGGCGGAGGTTTTGGGACGTGACGAAATCTCGGTCTCTTTAGGAAATCGAAAAGATGACGGCGAGAGAGGGAGTGCATTGTTCGGAGCAGCCAGCTATCGAATTGGAATCGGTATACAGGGTGAACCACGAATCGCGACCGGTAGAGATTACTCTGTCGTTAGCAGACTGATCGAAATTGTTTTTATCAGGTATAGCAAATTTTTCGTTAACCCCTTGCCCTACGATTTATTTTACGGTTTCAGTGATTAGAACTTTCTTCGTAGTTCGTAATAATTTCCTGAGAAAGGAGAAAATTTATATCTATTGTATGCCTACATGTTCTTCGATAGCTATACATTAACGAAACCAAAATAGAATTGCACATCTCGGTTTAAAGGAAATTCATAACTAGACTGCGGATCTTTATGCAAAATAAAATATGTTTGCTTTGATTGCAAGACATAGGAGCGAAATAACAATTTCTCTCTACTTTTAATTATCTAATTAAGCTGAAACCAATACATTGATGTCTTTAAATCTTTTTAATATGTTCACTGCTTTAAATTGTTCATCACGAATCTGACACGATATTGTAAGATGGGGTTAACTTCTTTCTTTCATCAGTTTTTAAGGTCACCTTTAATTTTTTGCAAATACCCAAAGAAATTGCACAAAATTATTTTTTTTGCAAAAAGTTTGCTATAATCACGTGGAAGATCTGCTGAAACCATGCTATACCTGATAAAAACATTTTCGATCGGACTGCTAATAATGAGAGTAATCTCTATTGGTCACAATTCCTGGTTCACCCTGTACAGAATGTCAAGAAACGTAGTAAAATTCTCCTTGAACAAAATTTATTGTGTATTTTCAATCCATTTTACTTAAGTACTGGGACGTCCTGCATGGAATAAAATAGTGTACGAAACCTCAAAGTCGTTTTCAAGAGAACGGTTCGAACCTGTGGTTGCTTTGGGACTTCTGTTGAATACTAAACGATGCAATTAAATAGGGGGAACTGTTGAGGGTTGATAGCTCGAGCACTAACGTTCTTCGAACACTCGGAACGAGCAAAACCATGGGTGAAACCAGCGTAACATTCTGGTGGGAAATCGAGCGATACGGTAACAATAGTGAAATTGTGTCTGATCCCGTGGTCAGGGTTCATAGCCCCTAATGAAGGATTGAATAGCATCACAGATCGATATCACGCAATTATCGCGGCGGAAGCCGTCCGGTAGGCCGCGTTGTTTCACAGAGACCCTGAACAGTGTTAACTTTGAGTCCTTAAGCTATAGGCCTTCTCGAGATCCGGCGTCTTAATGGTAACAAAGGCGATGTAAACCCTGGGAATGGCGGCTGCGCTTGTGCTGGGCGATGTGGTCCCGTGTGAAAAGCGGAGATCGACCTACTGATTGGAACATTTGCCAGGCCATCGAGTTCATCGGGCGCAATAAGGGCTCGCGGAAAAGCGTTAAACGATCGATTATAATGAGGGAGAAGGGTGTGAGGAGTGGGGGGGGAGGGAACTAGGGACCAATAGCCGGTAACGATGTGCAGCAAAAACGAATGAGCTTTCCAGTTGCTATATATAAAATTTGTCTAATGGTTCGGAGAGCTCGCGTCGACTCCCTCTACACCCTCTCCCCCTTTGTTCCGCCTTTTCTTTGCTCTATTTCCAGCACGATACCTCCGCTCTCTCACCCGACGAAGCTGACCTTTCTTTCCTTTTCCGCGTCTCTTCCTTTGTACCCGTTCCACCCCCTCTGGTCACCTAGCTCACCCCTCTTCTCCTCCACCACCGACGCCTTCTTCCTTTCTCGGGGAGTGCACCGGAGAGTTTGAAAGAACTTAAAATAAACGACGCGCTCCGGCTACCGTTTCTCTCCCTGTGCTCGACAATACTTTCCACCCGCTCTCTCTCTCTCTCTCTCTCTCTCTCTCTCTCTCTCTCTCTCTCTCTCTCTCACTCTTCCGCCCTCTCCACCCCTTGCTCATTGTTGCCTCTGGCGAGCCGAAACTTTTGTCCAGGTCCACGCAGCATGGTCGAACAGTAGCTACTGCACGTGCACCGACACAACGTGTGGTTCTTGCTCGATACCACGATCACCCAGACCTCATCCCCTGTGATCCTGCTACCGCTGTCAACGCCGGATACCAACTCTTCCGACCCGAAAGAAGTACAGTAGTGTCTCGATGGGTGTAGTAGACAGGGTTAGAAATTCCAATTGTTCCCTGTACTGCCACTAGGCAGTGGATCACAGGAATACATCCTTTCTGAAGAACGATCATTGTTTTAATTTGGGGTCATACGACCCTTTCGAGAACAATAACTACGTGACGTGACAGATTTTTTTGAAAAAGCGCAATTACTGGGAATTGCAGAGAAAATAATGTAATTTGTTTTCGACTCCTTCATTGGCTCCTCTATTGAAAATTTTTTAAATATATTTTATACGTAGAACAATTAGTATACTATGTACAAATACTGGGAATTGCAGAAAAAATACTGAAAGTGGTTCACAACTTCTCTATGTGGGCCTATATTGAACATTCAAAGAATACGATTCACAGATAGCACAATTAGCTCAGTGCATGAAGCAAAAATTCTGTAAAAACGGCAATCGGTGGAAATTGCATAAATAATACCAATTTACAACTTACCTATGTGGCCCTATAAAACATCGAACACGTCCTGGATCGTCACGTTCCCGGTGCATTAACCGAACCACGTTCGAAAGACGGAGCTTTCCGAGTAGATTCATCATCGAGGGTAAATACAGCGTGAACGGTTCGGTAATAGGCAGCGGAGCGACAAAAATCGCGAGGTAAGAGCGCGTACGTGTGCCGGAACGAAAAAGCTCGTCGCGGAATACGCTGCAACCGAAACAACTTCTTTCGACACGAACCATTAAACGTTCCTTTTAAGGGACGCGTGCAGGTATTCTAGGAGACTTGGCTGACACGAGCAAACGCAACGGCGCCGTCGCACCGTCTCTTAACAAAGCCAATTCCCTGGCTCGATCCCATAACGCCACTAACGGGACCAACTTCATGACGAGCCGGCATTCCTACGGAACACCGTGCTCCACGTAATTCTCTTTTTATACCGTGTCCCTGTGCAGCATGTGACACGCCGGTTCGACAAGTGGAAAATGCCTGTCTGTGGTCAGACAGACAGCTCCAACTGCTGCTACTCCGCTGCAGTTATTGGAACGATTACAGACGTTTCTACCGGAGTGTCTTGACGTCATTAGGCTACGTTACTGTACACTATTTTGATGCATTTTCTGGCGACTAAACAGATGAGTTACTTAATTACAATGCTGGGTTCAGTCTGTTGATGTGGACGATAAAGTGTTGCTTTGGTATTTATCGGCTTAGATTGAGCTATTTCATTTAGAAGCTTCTGGTGACCAGATATTTATATGTATCTATTGTCAAGAAAGAAATTTCGGTATTTTAAGGTGAAATAAAACTGAATTTCTTTATTCAAGCGGTGTACTTTAATCAATAAAATATTTTCTTATTTATTCTTCTTGGCAAAAGATCATCGATTAAAAGGGAGAAATCTTATCATTAAAATTCATTGCTTGAATAAAAAAATTTGGGTCTATTTCACCTTAAAATACTGAAATGACTTTCTTGCCAAACCAATAGTTATTAGTAGACTGCGGATCTTCATGCGAAATAAAAATTTTCTACCTGAATTGCATCAAACCGGAGTGAAATAGAAAGTCGTTTTCTTTTGTAATATCTTTAGTAGGCTGGAACTAATAGAACAATATTTTTCAATTGTTCTGATGTCGTTACTGTTTTCAGTTACACCTACTCATTTTTCTCATAAATGCATAAAATCCGCAGTCTAGTTATTAGTCTAGAACCTCGATTATCCGGACCTCTGATGTTCGAATTCTTCGTTGTCTGAATGTTCCACTAATTAGCACGGATAATCGAAGTTCTACTGTACTTAAGTTTCTTAATACGTTTCTTTTTAATTTTCTAGCAGCTAGGCCAAACTATTTTCCATTCAAGTCCACAAAGAGATCAAAGAAGCAGGTTTAAGAATTGTTACTTTGAATTGTCCACTGAAGTCTGTCGATTATATAATAGTAAGTAGGTGTACCAGAAGTTAGTCTAGTTACATTATAAAGCGTTTTGGCTGAAAACGAAGAGAAACACGACGAAGCAGCGTTCGCCCGTGTCAGCGATGATCGAGGAGCGATTTCCAGGCGAGCGATTCGATGAAATACTAATTGAATGAATTTCGTGGATGACAAGAGCCGCGCACAAAATTTATGTCTGGCTGGGAAAACGTGACGGATGGCGATATTACCGGCGTACGAGCATATTATTGAGAGTATTGAAAAATACGCGCACCCGGGGAAGTGTTCTATCTCCCGGCGGCGGATTTTCATTGGCAGCCATCGACGTGATATACGACAGTCCGACTAGATTTTCAATCCCCGCTTGAGAAACTCAGGTGGTACAGATTTTGATCTATACGAACACGACGTCCTCCGGCGACGCTATTTTCGCCGTTCCCGAGGAAACGTCGCTGAAATTTCCGGTAGGAATCGAGCACGTCGTCGACGTTTTTGCGAGCGCTTCCTGTCTTGTTGCGAGCGAAAATGTCAGCGGTGTCCGGTGGCAAAAACCGACCATCGGGACAGTCCGAGAATCGGCTAATTTTATTCGCCGTCCGGCAAATGAACCGTGATTTTTTCATGATATTCACGGATCGAGACAGAACGGCAGAGGAAAAGGGAGGAGGGAAGTCGATCTACCACATTTGAGAGGATAAAAACAACGGAGAAAGCACCCGCCGAGTGAAAGTAGCCGGGGAGCAAACATTGAAATTTCCCGGCGCGAGAATGCAAACTAATTTGATCAGGCGGACACGGGAAGCGGACGGTATTTACGAAACTGCGCGCCAAGGAAACGCGGACGTGCGCAAACGTATTTCGCCGGTTGTTTACTCGGAGGAGAACCATGCACGAGAGAAAGATCCGAGCCGACGACGCGGGAACCAGACTCGGATATCTCTGATTCGGAAGTTTGGAAATGTCCCTGCTAAACTTAATATTGACGTTTCCGGCACGGATTGAAAATCGCTCTGGATATCTCGAACGACTGACCGACGCGACGGGCTAGACCGGTCTGCGAGGTACCGGAGTTTTATACACTGCTGGATAAAATGATGGCACACGTGTCAAACGCAATCAGTTTCTCGGAAGCTGATCATTAGACTGGATTTTATGCATTTATGATAGAAATGGGTGCGCACAATTTAATGCAGAGGTCATATTAAAAAAGTTTAAGGACATCAGTGTATTAGCTGCAGCTTATTAAGGTAATTGATAGAACAAATTTTTCATTTGGCTCTCTATCTTGCAATTAATGCAAACAGTTTTTATTTTGCATGAAGATCCGCGGTCATTCTGTTGTTACTCATTCGCGGAATTTTGTTGCTACACCAGGATCAGGGATGTCGATTTTTAGAATCGATTCTGAAATTGTGTTAATAAAAGAGTCCAACAAATGTTTGATCTTCGTTTTTCTATCATTTTTAGACGTTCCTCGAAAAAAATTGATTATTCATAACTTCGATTATTTTGGAAACGATTTTTTAGTGGATCGCGTCTTGAAGCTTCGATTATAATCGATTCAGAAAAATCGATCTTTTTGAAAATAATCGGCATCCCTAACCAGGATACGCTTAATAAACCAGACCTGTTTATTTCACAAAAATTTGTAAACGGTTTATATAATCTCTCTGTAATGCGTTTTCAGTAAATTTTGTCCACTTCTCTCAAGTATGCAACACACTATCGTAATTCATAGTTTATATTTCGGATCAGGGTACGCACGCAGGTTTTTCGGTAAGAGAAGCTTGCGGAAGGGCGCGAGTTGTCACTACTTCTGCTATATTTCAAGAGGATCCTCAACATCTGGGTTAGGGGATAACGCTCGGTCGCTATTCTCCTCTTCGACCCTCTTCCACGCTAACCGACCCGCTTTTCCTCACCCCCCGGCGCAACGTCACCGACTGCAGATATGACAAACGCACGTGGGGCCCTGGAACCCATATGCACTGATAACGACGTTATCTGTCCGACGTGGAGCATGCCTGTTATTCGTGATACGCGGACGCGCGCCGATGCAACCCGCCGGAACGTCATCCATTACCCCGGACCAGACTGATTTACTATTAATTAGTAGTATCGACGGGGAAAGACAGCCGCGAAATTTCATTCGTTACAGGGCCCTGTGCTTCCGAGGCCGTGTCCCGGCGACACCGACCGGACGATCGCGTCGCGCCGTCCCTTTTCCGGCGCAGTTACACGCTAAATGAATCGGCGAATGTTCGTGAAATGTTTCGCCCGGCGGCGATCGAACGCTCAATTAGTCGAAGTGTGAAACGAAATTAATATTCCGGCCCTGGAAAATTCGCTGGCGATGACACTGACCCCAAGTACAAGAATGTATTAGAATGTACCAAAATATACCACAATGTATTATACTAGAATATAGTACTAGAATGTACCAGAAGATGTAATAGAATGTATTGCTGTACTAAAATGTACTAGAATGTACTAGAATGTACTAGAATGTACCCGAATATACAAGATAATACCAGAATATACCAAAGTATACCAAAATATACCATAATATATAAGATAATACCAGAATATACCAAAGTATACCAAAGTATACCAAAATATACCATAATATATAAGATAATACCAGAATATACCAGAATATACCAGAATATGCAAGAATATACAAGAATATACAAGAATGTACAAGAATGTACAAGGATATACAGGAATATATACAGGAATATATACAGGAATATATACAGGAATATATACAGGAATATATATAGGAATATACAAGAATATACCAGAATACACTTGCATATACTGGCATATACATGATTATACACATTGGTCACATTGGTCATGCGAAATCGAACGGAAAGAGCTCATTTTTACACGTAACACAAGCGATTAGGTGTTAGATTGCCTATTTCATCCGGCAGTCCCTCACACAGAATGTGTCCTTCCACCCTGAATCAGTCTTGTCCACGATGTTTTCCAATCGAGCGGCGCGAAGGGAGGGTTTGCGACACGCCTAAACAGGAAGAACGCGTGCGACGGAAACGGAAATAAGGCGGCGTGGTTCCGTCGAAAGGGGCGACGAGGAGTAGGCACGATTTCCAGGCCCGTGGATCAAAGGTGCACGGAGGAAACGAAATTTGCCGTGGCTCGACCCGATCCCGGCCCGCCTTAAATTTGTCTCCGGCGCGGGATTACGGGGACTCCGATACTCCGATGCCGGACAAAGGGGATCAACGAGCATCCTGCGAGGAGCGAGGATTAAGGCCGGCGAAGAAATTGAATTCGTCGGAAATCCGTAAACGCGGAAAGACGTGGGAGGGATGCGGGTGGCCGACGTGTTTCCGGCCCGTACACCTGACGTCACTCTACGGGAACTTCTCCGTCTCGGTCCACTGGTTCTTCTGTGAAGCAATCGGGAAACGAGATCGCGTCAATCTGATAAGGAACCCTGATCCCTAATCCTTGCTTTCCCGGCGATCATTGCGGCGGACTCGGCCGCCTCTTCCCGTGGTCTGATCGATTCTTTGGGGACGAATATCGGCTTTTACGAGAAATCGCTCGGGTTCAATTGAATTCAGACAATATTTGCTTGTTTGCACGATCTCTTTCCACCAGGTTACGCTTGATCACTGTGTATGGGAGACTGACAGGCTTCACTGGACAATTCAAAGTAACAATTCTTAAACCTGCTTCTTCCAAATCAACGTTGATCTCCTTCGAATAATACTTGGAATATGTTGTCCCTGGCTCATAGTCGACCCACGACCCGCTGTCTGAGGATTGGCATAACTTTCCCTGTTGTTTAAAATTATTTCAAATATAATCTCTAGGTGGATGTTCTGCAGAGATTCGAGGGCGACCTTTGTTTTTATTTGGGTAGTCCAAGAAGGTGGTCCAGAAATAATTATGCCTCTCTTCACATAAAATGTACCTCTTCTCAGGACCGGCTACCTTCAAACACGCTTCCCTGTCAGATTTTAGAAAATGACCTAGCTGGAAGTGCTACGTTTCTTTAATTTCCTCAGCAAATGTCTTTCCAAAAACATAAAATAAACACGTTGGATGTACGAACAGCCAAAGGAGCAGCCCAAGAAGAATAGCGACAGCTCCAAACCAAAGTAAATGTACACAGTGAGCGGAGCCGCAACGATATCCAGGTGGAAATTATTGTTGCTCTTAGGTTGGAGGGGCAGGAACAGGAGAACCCGAAGGTAGCCGGTGCTGGTCACGCTAACTCCACATTACAAATGGATCCGGTCCTCATGGAGGAGCTTTATTTATTCACCCAGACAAGCTTGGAAGTTTTAAATCAAAACGGCGCCGAAGCCCCCGGCGAACTTTCAACGAGCGTTTTGCCAGGCCAGGAAGCTGGCCGGCGCTAAATTCGCGGCTGTTCCCTCGGGCAGAAGTAGAAAGAATCACCGAGGGAAGAGGAACAGGCGAAAGGAGCAAGGTCGCAACGCCCAGCAGGCAGCGAGTTTATGGATCGCGCGAGTCCAATGCACTTCTCCGCAAAAGTGTTCGCTCTGACCGCACCGAGAGACGCCTTCCGGGTAAAGCCGATCATCGAATCGGGACCAGAAACTTGGAATCAAAGTCTAATACGCAAGACCTTGTTAGCGAGACTTTCTAATCATCAATTAATGAGCCTGTCTCCTCGAGAGCGAGGGAAACTCCTCGAGTCGGGGTCCTCGACCAATAAGGACATCGAGACGGTTCGAGTATGCTCCTGTCCCCGTTCCGGTCGTTCCGCTGGATTGAAAATGCCAGACGGATTGTCTCAAACGCGATATCGAATTACGAATTATTAATCAAAAGCTAGAAGATGTTCGCCTGTCTGGCTGCGCGGCGACGTTCACGGTCTCGAGTCCTGTGAACGATACGGGGAGGGAATGTGTGCTCGAGTGGCACTCGGCCTTTGTGCCGGGACTTGTCCTTGCGAGTCTCCAGCAGGTTCAATTTCTTTTGTGCCGCGTTTTATCCGACGCCGGTGCTACCTACTGAAAACGAGTCGTGTCCCACCCCCTCCCCATTCCTCCATCCACGAAACCCTGTCCCCGTTTCATTTTACTTCTGTCCCCCGTTATTACAGACTTAGCGGACCGAACCACGTCGGACGTTTCACGTATTTTCAGGATTATTTAAACGGCACACGTTTGCGGAACCGGCCCGACACCGGCTCGCTTTGTGCCCTTCAATCCGATCCAAACTGACCTACGAGACGTCTTGAAATAGAAAATCCGCTGTTAATTAGACAAAGTTAGTTATTTGACGAGCTTGTTCTGCGACGTTTGACGCGGACTTTAATATTTTTTAATATGTTGTCGAGGTAATTACCGTGACTAATGATATCAAGTCGATTTTTCAAATTAAAAAATAAATTGTTACCTGCGAAAAGTAAATTTTACTTAATCCCCCTTCTTCGCAATTAATTTCGCATAAAAATCCATGGTCTATTATAGTCGTACGACCGATTTTGTTGCACCGTAATCAACTTTACAACGCACAATTGAATTTCTATTTCAAGTTACAGGCACCGGGAATGAACAGCGGGATTAGCCGTTGAAAATGTAAATTTGTTGACGATCTCCAAGCCGCGTTAAAAAGCAATCAAGTAATAACTCGGGAGAAGGTTCACTTCCGCCACGGACGGGGAATTACCGAGCATTTCCGATTCTCGGACTGGCTAATATGGAAATAGAAACGAAGTCACGTGAACGCCGTCGTCCAGCAAAGAAATCAAAAATGGATTACCCCGGCTAATTCCGGACATGGCCTAGAAACGAGTAATTCCTTGCTATTCCGCTAGCGTCGTTCGCTCGCGGCCCCTCGCATAACGCGTTTCCATATGCAAAAGAACCCCCGAACGTTGTTTTCACCGAGGCTACGTGGCCTGGAGATTAACTCCGCGTGATTCGCCAGCCGGGAACGAAGTTACTTGTAAAAATTAGTGCCTTTCGACGGCCGCCCGCCGAAATAAAATTCTGTCGGAAGAACGAGACCCGCGATTCGAATCAGGATAAACCTGCGGCCCCGTCCGACAAAAATTCGACCCACTGTAAAAAATTCAACGTCACTGCCGAACGAGTCAGCAAATAATTTTCTGTTCCTTTTGATTTTACACGAAAAATTTACTTCTAATAATATAATAAGTTTATTATTCTGTGCAATTCTTTTCTACTGAGGCCATTTGCAGTAACTTTTTCCTTTGCGGAAATGCTCTCCGAGGCTTCGGTGAGGAGTTATTAAAGAAAATCGCTGACCAATCAGGCCCCGCTGAGCGGACCCCGGCTCGACCAATGCCAGCGCTGCGCTGAGCGGGGCCTGTCGCAGCCGCGCCTTGATTGGTCCGCGTTTTCCTTTAATAACTCCTTAACAAAACCTTGGAGATCATTTCCGCAAAGGAAAATGTTATTTCAAATGATGCGAGGAATCACCCCGTTTAAAGAGGTACGTTTTGGAACGCCCTGTACAGCCGATCAGGAATCCTATCCCCTCCTCGAAGCTAATTAAAAGTAATCCCTCGCGTTTGCGATGGGTTCGCTAATGAAGGGGAAAAAAATTGTGGAGCGCGTCGTCGATTATCCTCTCGGGGATTACTAGAGATTTTCCTTCTACCATTCCGTACCGACGCGCCGCTGGAAGTCATCGTACAGTTACACTCTCTCCCTTCCTGGTCCTGTTTTTCCACAGCGACGATCTTACCTTTCCGTTCGTCGCGCAGATTAGGGTAAAAATTAACTCGCCCGGAAGCGTGTTTCGCGGCGCTCTGTAAACGTTCCTAGCCCCCACTCGAAGCTTCCCCCGGGCTCGAGATAATACGATGACGTCCCCGGAGAACTTAATCTCTCCTCCCTTTTTCTGTCTGAGAATTCTTGAGAGCGTGATAACGCGGATTTAAATATCGCTGGTAGAATTGCACGCGATCTGCGCGAATGGAACACTAGTCCTCCGGGTACTTTCCATATTTTTATCGTTAAAATGTTCGCTGTACCCTTAATCTCTTGTCTCCTGATTTACTTCGCAGCTACATCAGAGTTTCTTTGTCGTTCGTGATTTACTTTTTGTGTCGTATCTTATACACTATTGTTTCTTGTCAAACACGAAAATCAATTGTTTTATTACAATGTATTCAGTAATAACAAGGAACAAAAAGGGACCTTCTCAATTTTCATTACAAACAGAGGAAGTGAAAAAGTTAAAACAATCTAAGAAAAGGCATTTACGAAAATTTACAAAAAAATATTCACACATTACCTAGTAAACTAGTTCATCTAACTTCCAACAAGAGCTCCAGTCGCTTGATCCGATATTAAAAAGATTAATCGGTTCGGAAAGCTGTGTTAAAAGCTCTCTAACACACGATAACGTGACTTATTTTGTTTTCGGATTTCGGCAGTCGTCCCGGAGCGTTTGAGCCGGATACAAATACTGTTTCGAGTTGAATTGCATTGTGGAGTATTATAATAAACTATATTTTCGAATAATTACACTCGAGCTCATTCATTTAACCGCAGACCACAACCGTTTTCATTGTATTCTGCGACAAATGGTTCAATTCAGTAGCTTGCTTTCATTGTTGAATGTTATTATTCTGCTTTTCGTTCGTGTATACAATTCGTAACAGTCTTGCCCAAAAATTTGACTATCTGGTTCCTCTCTCTTATTAGAAAAATTGTAGTTTCCGATAGCACACATGCGCTATCATACTGCCCAGGGGTGTAACTAAATTGGAGCTGGCCACGGGTTACAGGAGCTGTTCCAGGGAAGATATATACGCCCTCTTAAATACCAGAACCGGTGGATGAGATGGGTCAGGGTTTGCAGGGGGTGGAGAAAGCCGCTTTCAACGGGACTCGCGTCTGGGGCGCGTGCCCCTCGACGGGCTTGTAAAATATCGGGAAATTCATTAATGGCCGATCCGCAGGCCCCTGTCAAATAAATTTCTACCGTGAATGAAATTTACTACGGCATCGCCGCGTCGCGTTCGGATGAGGGCAGACAACGGCGTCGATACCTCGTCCCGCTTTTAAGGTTTCGTCACTCTGGCTGTCCCCCAAGCTTCGACGCCATAACTTCGACATAGTTCGAAATTCAGGCGGACGGTATTCCCGCCGGAATCGATTAAACATGTAACTTCTCCGAGAATAAAACACGAATCGATATTGAACGTGTCTCGGAGATCGAAATAAACAGTTTTAAAAGAAAGTTCTCGAAACATCGAATTAAAAATTAATGAGGATGTATATAAAAACGAAAATGTTCCCGTTGTCTTCACAGAATTGATTAGGATAACAAGGCGCATACGTTCATACTGTCTGGTAATTGGTAATATTCGGTTTGTGTTAATTACTTGCTAATAAACATGAACGAATGAATTAAATTGTTTCGTTCGTAATCATATTGTCCAAGCGCCGATCCGATCATGCAATTATTCAATTCATCGTCAAATTAATAGACTGCAGTGATATTAGTTGCGATACCCGCAAAATTAAAATGAGGAAAGAATAAACATTAATTCTCCCAGTAATTTCATACGCAAAAGTGAGTCGAAACGGAAGAACAGAATTTTTCAATAATTCTATGTCTGACTACGACCAACTGATTCTACTTAAAACGTTAAATTCGTTTTTCTCGAAAACCAGGTTTGAAGGAACAAAATTTTCTGCTTTCTTTTAGTTTTGCATAATGCTTCGAAGGGTAATTTCATTAAACTGTAAACCGAACGAATCGGCGCCTAAAAGTATTTAATTGGCTGTGCCGCGTATCATACAAAATTGCTAACTTTCGCGTGAAGTTTTCCGAAACCCGACATACCATTAATTTCATCCCGCCTCGAATTTATTCTCGCGTCCGCCGGGCATTATGCGCGCGTACGCGAACGGCCGGCGCACCTCGTCCAAACACTGCGTTACAAGCGAGCCGAACGCAAACATCGAACGGCCGAACGACAAATTAAAAACCGTGCATCCGACAAATCAGCAATTTCGTATTCAAAAAGCGGTCGTGCTCGAATAATTAATACGGGGGCGGCCGCAAACCGACGGCCGGCGATAATCCTTCTCTGCACGCGCGCCCGTTATCGACGGAATTATTTCAAATTATCGTGTCTCGTGCGCGGAATCGCGACCCACGAAAAATACCGGGGTTGCCGCAGCGGATCACGTTGTGTATCATAAGCGCGGCCGGGGGGATCGGTCTTTGTTGCGGATCATTTGCCTTTGTGGCCCGAACGTGTTTCCCCTGGTGACACGATAATTCGCTTAATTTCGACGCAGACCGTTTGCACCGGCGCACCGCGCAACGACACGTCTATTGCACTTGTTCCTACTAATGTGCGCACGCATTTAAATAAGCACCGAAATTTCAACTTCAACAAATACGTAAAGGAACTATCTTTTTCGGAGTCACCACTAGCAATTGCTGCACCGTCATTCAAAATATTGTTTAGGTTATTAACACTAAACCTACCGACCATCAAAAGTGACTCTGATGAGTATATTATTTTATAAAGATAAAAAAATTAAATTTATTTTTACTATAATATATATATATATATATATATATATATATATATACTGGAGTCAAAAATTGTATTCAATCAATTCCCACGAAAACACCTTTACAACCTCAATAATTGTCGAATAAAAATCTAAAATAGGTCATTTGATCCCTCGTGGTAGGTTTAGTGTTAAACATGTTGGTGTCTACCTGGTTCTACCTGGATTGCAACAATCTGGAGTGAAATAGAAATTTATTTTCTGTCTTAATGTGTTTGATAGATTGAAAATAACATATATCAGTGTTTTTAAATTCTTCTAATATCCTTATTGTTTTAAACTACACCAGAGTTGGGCATTAATCGCGATTAAAATTTTAATCAAGATTGATTGAGTAATGTGTACGATTAAAAAAGGTAATCATTGAAAAATCGACGATTGATTCAATCGATTGATGAAGTTAATTGTCAATCGTTGATTAAAAAAAGAAATCATCGAAAAAAAACATAAAAGCACGTAAACTGATTAAATTGATTAAATTGCCCAACTCTGAACTCATTCTCGTAAAAAGTGCATCAAATCCGCTGTCCATTAATCAATTACTAAACATTTGTTGTATGAGTTTCATATCGGAAGAAATGTTTAATTCTCGAGTTACACTAGCTCCGAGTGCAAAGGGTTGAATGGCGTTTCCATTAGGCAAACATTTTCCACTTTCCAGGTGACAAAACATTGAGACTGCACTCAACAGTTGCACGTCGTTATCAGTCAGGTGTTGTTAAACAACTAAACCGTCAGTGCCGGCACAACGATGCAAAATTCGTTCGAGCGACAGCGTAAACTTCTTGCAACGTAACAACGTTGCAAACCCTTGAGGTGCGTGTTTTTCCCCCCAGCCCTTCTTCGAAGATTTTCTCTTTGATGTCGTCGATGATTCTTCGAAGTCGGCGATGCGTTAAGGCACACCGTGGAATGTTTTGCTCGCATTGAATTTTTCGATCTATCTAGTAACTTTGCGTCCTTTGCCTCGCAGGTGTTGTGATTCTCGGATGGGTGAATTCTCGTTTGTAAATAAAGATTTATTATTTCGCCGACGGATATTTGTATCGTTCTAGCTACGGTAGATCGTGTTCGCTTATGGAAGATATGCAATATACGGATACGAAAGTATCGAGAAGATTTTTATTCTATTGGCAGAAGGAGAAATAGAAACATCCATTTCTCTATTTTCATTTAATAATTCCGTTTTGCTGGAAAGCTGAAAACTTGCATCGTGCAGAATGAAAAATATGGCGTTTATGAGGTTACAAGGTCATCTTCATTCGCGTTGTCTAATCCTCATAACAATGACTCCTCTCAAAATATAATTTTCTGTATTGCATCCTAGGCGAATCTTTACAGTCTATATTTCTCACATGTAATTTATGTGCAATTTAACATATACATAGTAGACGCAGTCTCCATCACAAATTTTATTCATTCAACTTTCATGTAAATGCGCGGCACCGTTTTATTTGAGTCACGTTTTAAAACTGGTTGCTCATTCGTTTCACGGAGCGTATAATAGCGCAAATTGCACGGCAATAACTCATAGTAATTGTGATGAATTATTTGGTAATAAAGTTTATTGGGAAAATGTACTGGAAAAAGAAATTAACGATCGGATACGTTTTTAATGAATCGGTGCTGTTCGAACTATAGAATTTCGTGCAATTAAAAACGTATCGAGGTTCTTCGTTATTCGAAATTAACTGGAGAAGTTTTTGCGCCCACAGAAAGAATGAAATATTTTACAGAATTTTATTAGCAGTTTTTGCTGGATTTACCACCGTCAAGATAAAGGAAGCGTGCTTCGTAGAACAGTTCTGATTTTGTCGAGAGACGGAGATGGTCTCGGAAAAATATTTGCTCCTGAATGGAAGCCGCGTTAAAAACAGTGTGAAATCGTAATGAACCCTTCCGTAAATATGGTCCTCATCCTTAAAGCTCTTAAAAGGTCGCGGCTTACACCTGAAAGCACCGTCAGTGGGAATTGTATGACGTTGGGTTCGCCAGAGCCTCGAATCTCTGATTAGGCAACTCCACCCTCCTTTCTTCAATATTTAACGAACATTTCTGTGTAGTTGGCTCGCGGCGGATTAAGCGGAAATATTTGTTCTAAGCATGGATTGTTACACTTCTAATTGCGAGTTGACTCTGCGCCGAATCTCGCGTCTTCTGATTTCCATTTGCTCCCGAAGCTATTTTCACTCCTGCATATTTTCATCTGACCTAGAATATTTTCGTTATACAGGGTGGCTTTGTGGTGGAGGGGGTGATTCTACACGAGCAGCTGTCGAAAATACAGAGTAAATATTTTAAAAATTAAGTACAAGAAGTTCTTTTTCAATTCAATTTTTCTCCTCGCAGAACCCGCTCCTTTTCGATTATAAATTCTAGGGGTGGACGTGTATCCGGAAACTCGGGTACCAGAAATTTTAGGGTACCCACCCATCCCTGGTATTTGAATTGGAAAAGGGGCGGATTCTGGAAGGAAAAAAAAAATCAATTGAAAATTTAGAACTTCTTGTAATTGATTTAAAAAATATTTACTCTGTATAAATATTAGGGGTGTTAGGGTAGTTAGGTTACCCACTCCTAGTATTTATACAGGGTGGTCGGTGATCTAACCGAAAAGAAATCTTACAAATGCTAGGCACGTGACTTGATCTTATTATTTTGTGCAGCTTCTGACAGAGAATTGATTATTTATTGGCCGAACGTCCGCGCTCTTGCTGCGATATTATTGGTCACAAGTCTCCTGTTTGCGATAATATAGTGTTATCTGACGGCAATAACAGAGTGATCGTAAACAGCAGTAAAGCGGGGAATATATTCTTCAGGGCCGTGGTTCGCGAGCTGACCCATGAAATCGGCGCCCCCGCGACGATTAATCGGGAGGGGGGAAAGCTTTTTACGAGAATTCTTCGTTACACACGAATCGCGCGAGCCTCCGCATTTATTGCCTCGTAAATTCTTTCCTGTTATCTTTCCGTCATTTTCATTTCACTCAGAGTTCCCGCCGCGACGTATCCGATCTCTGCAGATCCGAACTTTATGGATTCATGCTATTCTTGATCTTCTAGAGTTCGGTACTGATAAAATGTTCTCGAAGAGGTTTGACGGAAGATTGATCCACTTTGGAATATAATAAAATTTTCTCATTTTCTATTCTAATTTCTATAAATCAGTCCGAGTCTATCTGCATACGGATCTGGAAATGGAATCTATATTTGAGATCCTAATTGGGTGATCGTTTAATCAAATGTCAGGATGCTTTTCAATAGCAACTCCTTCATGACATTTTATATTTGGACTCAATTGATTCGATAAGTTTTATTTATAAAATATAAATCTCGTTGGATATTTTAAGTGAACGTGTTCATGCCAAGGATAAGCCGATAGAGAGCTAAAATTGGGCTATTTGAGTTTGGGTTCGTGGAACCGGAAGGATCAATACCAATTTCAACAATTAAATTATATTCACTTAGATGTCATAGGTCGGTCCAATCCTATTTTGAACCACTCGATACCACGTTCCCGCATTATCATAAAATCCCACCTCTTCCAAAGTTGTCGGAAGTTGTTGGAAGCAGGAGTGAAATAGAAATTGATTTCATTCCTTAACAATTTCTTGATTAACGCATGAAAATCCGCAGTCTAATAAAAATAAATGAAAATATTTGAAATGCTGCAATAATTTCTCAAATATCTCAACTGGGCTTGAACACATTCTCGAATCTTATCAGAATTAAAACGATGTTTCGTTAGGAAGATTTGTATAAATGCAAAGAATAGTTTCAAAGAAAATGGCGGAGCCGGGGTGTATCCAATTTATTTGGAAGGTGGAACCGTTTGTGGTAGCCATTAATGGTTTGACAAATCGACCGGGCTGCCTCGTGAAACACGTCCGGAACGGCTAACTGGTCCTCGACCGGGCCAGTGGAACTCGATTCCGAACTGCCATTGAGCGGCCGCCGAGAATCTTCGAAACAATTAATCCCGGTTGGGAGAGATCGCTCACCTTCGGGCTGATGGGGCGCGTAGATGTTCAGGTAGAGGCAGTCCTCGCTCTGGTTCTTCAGATAAGGCAACAGCTTCTCCAGGTACTCGTACCGGACCGGTTTCGCCTCATCCTGCAGCTTCGGCGTCACTTGCGGGCAGACGGGGGCGAATTCCAGGGATGGTCGCACACCCCACCATGGTTCCGGTGATCTCGGGGGTGAGAACCTTAAGGATCCGACTGGCGACTCCGCGTACGGCACTCCTGGAACATCGAGTGGCGATCGTGATTGTCAATTGGTAATTGGTTTCGGCCAGAGGTGCTCGGGTCACCCTTCGGACGCGGTTTGAAAGGTTCCTCGGCTTTGCCCGGCAGTTTACGCTTGGTTTTGGATCGAGCTTCTAAAACGGATTCTTGTGACGGATTGAAAAATGTTATTACAATATCGATTTCCCTTCTTGAACCTTTTCAAAAACTTTTACGAAGAACAGAAATTACCAGCTAGTGTCTGCTCAATTAATAGCTTAACTGCTGATGTTTTCTTTAAATAGATAAATTTAATAAAGCTGCCCAATTGGAAAATTTCAAATCAAATCAAAACACGATTTTTCCAAGCGTCACCTAATACCTACAACTAAGGAGGTCCGCGGTTTTTTCTGAATTTTTCGATGTTTCCGATTTTTTAGTACCAGGATTTACAACAAAATGATTGGGCAAAATCTCTACCGTGTGTCCCAATACCCACCATATCTCAATTTGTGCAGGATTTTCACAGGCAATTAAATAGGGAAAGTGAATTAAAAATCGATAAACCGATGTTTCCCTGTAACTACTCTTCCGGCGAAAGTAGAGGGTAGGCAGAAAACGTTTTTGGTTGATAAGCTATCGAGTGGGTGATCCATCTTTCCATTTGTTCGACAACCTGTTTGGGGTCCTCATCCTCAGGTTTTTACTTTTACAAGTAATCCTAGTTAACCCTCTTAGTACTACAATTCAGAGGCTATTCGCTAACATAATCCCCTAACAATGCCCTAAGTACTCTGTGGTTCGATTTTGCCCGGGACCCAGAATTTCCAAAATAAACTAGTAATACTAATTTACAAGCAAAATAATTGTGCATGAAGACCCGCAGTGTACTGATGACTCGCGCTCCTCAGAGTGCCGGAAAACAACGAATTCCGACCGTAAAACAATATATATAATTACTGCCCGTTTTCTAGTCTCAAAATAATGAGTCGTTAATGACTCGAGCACAATATACGGTAGGTTAATTACGCAACTAGTTATCTCGGAAGCGAAATAAGAGATACACGAGTGGACCGGACCGGTTTTATCGACTCCTGAAACAGGGAATTACGGGTAGTTCGATAACGGGCCGACATCTCGACGGAGGGTTCTTAATTATCCCCGGCGAGTCTGAAAAACCCGAGACAACAGCTACGCGAGGGGCGGCCGTCGAACGCCACCATTTAACTTCTCCGATGGCCAATCAAACTTTTTCAAGGTCGTTCCAATTTCGACGCGAGCGATCCATACGTTTTTAATCCGGCCGCGCGACGCCTCAGCCGCCTCCGCCGTTCCGAATCAAGCCTTTCGATTTGCGCCACCCACTCAGACAAGCCGCGATTTAATATTTTACGTAGAAGCCTGCTCTCGGACCCGGGAATCCAATTTACCCGGGAATTGGATAAAATGGATCGGCCGGGATCCTTTCCGCCAAGGTGGAGCGTGTTAACACGGATGCCGGACCGAGCCCGATCAATTTAATCGATCCAACACCGAGCCCAATAAAACTTTACGGTGATTGCCTCTGCGCGACGGTTCGCGCCGGATCATCTTTCCAGCGGCGGGGGTGGACCGGGGGGGGGGGTAGAGAAGAGCCTCTTTTTCGGAGAACAATGAAGCTCTTTCGACCGATCGGAGAACGCCGGCTGACATATTGAATACCGAATATAGACACGACCCCCCCCCCCCCCTGAATGCGAAGCAGCCTATTTTTCCCCCGATCGGATTCTTTACACACATCGAAACTCCCCCAAGTGTTGCGATCGCTGCTGCATCAGATGAAAATATGATATCTCTTATCCGCTCAGTATCTCCGTGTGCGCCACGCTCGATACACGTTTACCGTTACTTTTATTTGGGGCCGACGGAATGATAGGACACCCGATGTATTCGAATATTTCGTCATGATTAAAAGAAGCATTAGATACAAACATCAGCCGAATATTTTGTTACGATTAAAAGGAGAATTAGATACAAACATGAGCCGAATATTTCGTTACGATTAAAAGAACCATTAGATACAAACATGAGCCGAATATTTTGTTATGATTAAAAGGAGAATTAGATACAAACATGAGCCGAATATTTTGTTATGATTAAAAGGAGAATTAGATACAAAGATGAGCCGAATATTTTGTTATGATTAAAAGGAGAATTAGATACAAACATGAGCCGACCTTGGTCCGTCAAAATGATAGTATTCTCTCCGTAACTGTGGAAGAATGAATTTGTTTGCGTTAAGTCAAAAATTTTATTTGAATAAAATTTTTTCCCGACTCTGCACACGCTACACGATTTACTGCACACTTCAATAAGGATTAAGTTCAGCACTGAAACTACAATACGTAATTGTTGTACAATCCGAACAATCATGTTCCGCTGATTAGCACGGATAATTGAAGTTCTACAGCATACAATATATTGATCAGATTTTACGTACACGTCCTCTGCATTGATCAACTGTTTAATTGTACTTAAAACAAATGCAAAGAAAGGAATGTTTTGAAAGTGAATAACCAGGACTTGGAACGAGTTTAACAATCGAGGAGCAGAGTCGACTTGTGTTCAATAATGCAACCAACCACTCGATAATTTCAGACTGAACAGGAAGTCCTGATGGACGCGGCTACTTTTAAATAAGTATCGAAGTGCTCAACTGCGCTCTGTCCCGTATTCCAAGGGTTCCAATGGAAAGAACCTGTAGCGTAACTTCATTACGAATCAATACATGCCTCGTTGCTTCCGTTTTGCCTTTGAACTCGCTGTTTACATTACGGGCCCGTGATGCCTCCCGCCGTGCGGAAGAAATTGATTTAAGCTTTGTGTTCGGTAGAACGGGATCCCTGATTACTACGAGGATTCAACAATCCATTGGAGAGATGGCCAAAAGGTAGAAGGCACGGCAAAGTTCGTGTAATTGGAGGCTTCGTATCGGTGTTCCATTCACCGGTTACAACAGAGTTCCGATCCTCGTAATTCACACAAATAAGCGTTTATTTTTTCCTTTTTATCGTGAGACGAGAATTTTATTGGTCACGTTTGGAATATTCCCAACCTCGCCAAATATTCCGATCGCGAAAGCATAATTGTTGTAATTTTCCAGACATTGATAACATCTAGCAGTTCATTGTAAAATTAGTACCACACAGCAGCTTTTTCAAATTCAACGCAGTGAAATGTTTAACTGTCGAACACCGGCGACCGTAAAACAAGGTCTGCAATTTCGCTTAAAAGTTATTCGTTCGTTCAGATGTAAATTGAAAATTTTAGATACGTTACAGCGATTACTCTTTCAACCCCACTTGTAACTCGGCGAATTTAAAAATCGTAGTGCTACACACGCGTCAACGTGTTTAACAAAGTTCGGCGAGCGTTTTATTTTGCTTGTATATAACGTGAACGAAAATTTAGTAGAATTTAAAATATATTTGCTCCAGTTCCAAGTATTTTCCGCCGCAGTTGACCTTCGACGACCTTGAATGACGTTCAGTCGGAGGTCTCAATAACGTAATGTAAACAATATTTTGAATAATGGTCTAGCAATTTTGAGTGAGGGTTGAAGAACTGCTAAATTGTTCTTTAATTGAAAAGCAATTTTGTAAAATTCCAGAAATGTACCCCTCTTTAAAGGGTTGCTACCCCTTTTACTACTACTATTCCATATTCGGAAGAGCCTAAATTTTTCCACTAAACTCAAAACACGATTTTTCAAGCGTCAGCTAACTTCTACAGCTAAGGAATCCACGTTTTTCCGAATTTTTCCGAGCAGGATTTGCAACAAAATGTTACGAGAAAATGTTAAAAAGAATGCAAGATGCGCTCTTTGTCGCACAGAGTAGTCGCAGAGGAACGTATTAGAGGAGTGGCAAGCGTTCATGGCAGAATCGACGCCAAAGAATGTCAGCGGCTCCCGCGGAACTCGGGTTGTGCACGCGCGACACGATGAAGAAAAGAGCACGCGCGCGTCTATTCTGAAAATAGCCAGCGCGGCTCTCGTTTTCGGTGGCTTTTGACGTATCGAGATTCCCGAAGCGCGGATACGTAGCGGTAATGCGAACGGGTGAAAGCTGATGCAGCTGCGAGGAAAGTTTCGCCGAGCCGGGGCCAAAGTTCACCGTATCGGCACACGGAAGCCGGGCGTGTTATCGTTCCTCTCTGGACCGTGGGGTTACATCGGGACGCTGGGACGCGATGGGTTGCCGGTGATTGGGCCCCACCGAACTTCCGAACTTGCCGTTCGGGATGATTGTGAGCGGATTTCTATGGCTGTGATTGACTTCGCCAGCGGGTTTAAGGACGTAGGAGAATTTTCAGGGGAGAGGGAAAATCTCTTTCTCGCTGGTGGATCATTTTTCGGGATCCAACTTGTTAGCGGGAATTAGCTTACTTGACCGTGCGCGACGTCGGTGTTTAAAGTAATTAAACGAGATTGTTGCCACTCGACAGTGATTGAAACTCTGTGTAGAATTATTTCTGTGGGTCCGCGAATGGAAGGAGTACACGTTGCAATAGTTAACAAGCTCTCCATCGATATAATACGACGATGCTTATTTCGAAATAAGAAAATATCACCTAGCGTCAGGACGAGAGAATCCTTTTACAATAATTGGAAAATGCTTGATCCTTGGATGGTTTTCTGATCACTAGACTGTGGATCTTCACGCATTTATGAAGGATCTGGTTGGACGGAATAAAAAACAGTAAAGGATTTTTGCTTTTAATGTAACAAAATCGTTAAGGGATGAAAGTAATTTTTACGAATCTGTAGCAATTTTTATGCCGAGCTTTTTTTAAGTAATCGCAATTAAGAAAGTGTTTGCATACTTCTGAACGGCAGTGTAAATAGATGTAAAAATAAACTTCTACCAATTTCTTAGGGATCTCGACCGACTTTTGCACCCGCTAAATGAATCCCTCTAGGTTCCCGGAAAAGCTGAGCTCGTTCGGCGCGCTTTTCGAAAATGTATTCCGGTTTTTCAAGGGTTCACGTGGTCCGCTATGTACGTGTCCACCAGCACGGTGCACAGAGACGCCGCCCGAAAGCTTTCGGTGAAAATTCAGCGGCAAAAAGCGCGTGAAACTCGTCGACTATTTCCCATTAGCACTTCTATTCATCGAGCGGGTATCGCGAATCGCGTGGATCCGGCTAACCGCAAAAACTTTCTGATCATTGTATCTGAACAGAGCGGGTGGGTTTCACGATTGGAGGACGTGTCGGGTACTCACCGAGGAATACGTCGACGGGTTGCAGGTCGTGATTGGACCTCGGCTGGACGACCATGCCGCGTAGAAGTCCTTGTTTCACCTTCACCTCTCTGGTCGGTCGTTCTGGGAACTCGTGGAACCTGGAGTAGTGACCATATTGAGTCCTGGGTTGATAGAAGTTGCGGTGCTCCGTGAGGATCTGGGTGCAGGCCAAAAGCAGGATCCCCACCAGCTCGAGTCGCAGCATCCTCGACATTTGTTTGGTCGTTCGATGGCCGGAAAGCGTGGCAATGAATTCTCGCGGGTTCCACCGCGAACCCTCGACTGCTAGAAAGTCACGGGATGCGACCTCGAGCCGAGGTAAAAATAATTTTTCACCGCGCTCCTTCCGTCCCTGCGCCGGATGCAACGGGGAGAAGAAGTTTTCACTGTTATCGTTCCGGCGGCTCCGGGTTTCACGGGCGACACTGTTTCGACGGTCCACTTGGTCGAGGAAAGTGCGCGCCTACGCTCTCGTTCTCTTTCTCTTCGGCCCGTGCCAAGATCGTTCCCGAGTTCACTTTTGGCACCACGTGCACGCGTGGCTCACATTTTCGACGCCGACTTCCTGCTCGCCTCGGCTCCGACACGCTGCCAGCCTCCGCGATATCACATTGTCACGGTCCTCTGCCGGGCCTCCGACGCTACATTGCACGGTTAAATTTACAGCACTAGCCAGCAGTTACACTCGCGCGAGCGGCATGCCCTTTTCCGAAAACTGACTCGGGAACAATATTATAAAGCACGCCTGGTCGGTTGTAACTTCAGAGTCAATGACGCAGAATCGGCTTCCCCTCTATTGCCCTCCAATCGCCCGAACTGCTGGCCGGGTGGGGTTGCCGACTCTACGTCATGCACAAGAAGCAAAACAAATTTTTTTAATAATGAAGTCCTACTGTTTATAATACCACGCACTTGGGCAATTGGTGCTGCGAGAGTCGATGACGTGGTATAAAGTACGGTCGGTTCTCGGAACACCGACTGTCCATGTGCGTAAGAAAAATAAAACAAATTGTTTTTATAATATCGTACTTTATACCACGTATACGATACAGTAAAAGCTCCTTCGTTGTCCGAAGGTCGAGGGTTCGAGCGGACAACGACCGTGCCCGGACACTATTTTCGATTTATGACTGCGTCTTTAGTGAAACGGCTAGTTAATTGACAAAGAAAAGCATTCGCCGTCAAAAGCAATAAACTGTCTGGCTTTAGAAAACTCCCTTTTTTCCTTTCCTATTGTTCTCCGTTCTGCGCGTCTGGACACATCTGGCGACCAGATCCACGCAGGCCCAATCCTGTTTTGAGTTGAGACAAAAAGTCATCGTTCTCGATACTCGAGAAATTGCACGTATTAAAATTGTAATCGTGTAATTTTTTCCTGCGTATGTAGTATTGTAGTTGATATTGTTGAGACTTTCAACATAAATTCTAAACGCACGTTCACTTCTCCCAGTTGAACAATAGTGTAGAATTGTGTAAATTCATAAATTCTCTATGCCGAGTGGGGCTCGTGTAAATTTAACCGTGCAGATTGTACGTGTATCTAACCTTGCACCAGTGAATACGATGTTTAACTTTCCACCAGGAGACTATTCCTTGAGACTGACACTCCGATCACTATTCTTGGGTATGATTTCAAGGAACACTCGCGGACTAAATCGTCACTGTTCCACGACACCGCATTCGGACGAATCTGGTTCGCAGTCAAGATCGAATAAAGTGATAGCGGCGGCAGCTGAAAGTTTACGGTTTCACGGTGGAGGGAGGTCTTCGAATGCACTGTGGTTGCTTTAAATACACGGTCGAGTGGGAAAGTACTTGAATGCTTGCGTTTACAGATTGCATATGTGAAATCAGTGAAATGTCTCGAGTTGAAGATTTTATAAACGCGTGTTCATTGAACTACGATCTCTTTTCGCCTGTACTGTTCATACAATTCGTATGACGCACAGTAATATATACAATAGAAGCTCGACAGGAATTCAATTAGAAAGGCACCTACCAAAATTCCGCTCAAATTGATGGAATTCTGACAATATTCTTTCGGCATTCCTCTCAGTGGAAATAACACGAGAGCTTTTGTCTGCCGAAAGATGCTCGAAACGACACAACGATAATTAAATATAGTGATTTTAAGAATGTCCAAATATTAATGCCGGTGACTAAGTAATAACATTCTGGAAAAATGGTTTAAAAATTCCCGTAATTATGGAAGTGGTCTACGTCAAAATTAAAAAAAAAAATGCAATGTAATTTTTACGACATTGTCAAAAAAATGAACCGTTAGAGGACATTTAGTGTTAATATCCTTTTAAAACTTTCATAATTATGGGCCCTAATTATCGAGGGGCTGATTGATAACCGGATGAAAAAATAAGTGAAACAATACGTGGCCTTCGAGTATATACAACGATTCGAAGTCGTAAATCCAAGCGTCACGATACTTTCACAAGCCAGGAGGCTTGGAAACCGTGGTTTCTGTTTCGTGCTAGGTTTGGTGACGATTAAAAGGCATGAGGGCCCTCCGCTCTGTCCTCCAGCGGGGATATTCTTGGTCTGAACAAGGGTGAACGGACGTAACGCTGCTAACCGAGAGAACGAGAGAGACAGCAGGAGAAAGCGAGCGGTGCGTGCACTCTATTTTCGACCCAAATAGAACGCTACTGCTGTTGATAAACTTCGCGCTGGTTCGAGCCAGAACGCGCGGTTCCCCCTCTCCCAACGAGCAGATCTTCGTCCGTTCGGATTTATGCGACCGTTATGACCCCCCGAACGTTTATCTCATCTACGCGTCTCGTTCCTTAAATATTGAACCTTTCTACCGCCGAAAAATGTATCTTCTATTCCGAGACTACGAGGAAGTCAATAAAATCTTGGAAGGGAGCCCCTGGGGTCTAAGCTTTATTGTATCAACATTACACTGCGGATTTTATGCATTCATGATCAGAATGAATAGGCGTAATTTGAGACAGTGAAAACAAAGAAAAAATTTAGAAATATCCTTATTGCATTTTCACAACCTGCGTTAAATGTATTAAGAAAGAAAATTTTCCATTTCAGTCCGGTTTGTTGCAAAAATCTGGTAGAAAATTTTCACTTTGCACGAAGATCATATTATTTTCAACCAAATAAATGTTTTATACAAGCAAATAAATTCCTATTTCACTCCAGTTCGTTGCAAATCAGGTGTAAAACTCCTATTTTGCACGAAGATCCGCTGTCTAATAAGATACAGGAAATATAAAACAGTAAAAACATTTACCAACCAAGTAAATGTATTAAGAAAGAAAATGAATTTCTATTTCAGTCCGGTTTGTTGCAAAAATCTGTTAGAAAATTTTTACTTTGCACGGAGATCATATTTTATTTCCAACCTATATTAAATGTATTAAGCAAGAAAATATATATAAATTCCTATTTCACTTCAGTTCGTTGCATATCCGGTATAAAATTTTTATTTTGCACGAAGATCCGCTGCCTAATAAGTAGACTGCGGATTTTATGCATTTATAAAAATATTATTTCAGGTCATCAATGTATTAGTTTCAGATTATATAATAGGATAATTAAAAGAAGGATACAATTTCTATTTGGCCCCGCGCAGTCTAATAAAAAATACAAACGTCCCTAAATTTCGTCGGCTATTCTCGCCGGTAGTATCGGCTCTCTGTGATCGCGTTACAATTTCGAAAGCATCCGGTGCAGCTCGTTAAGCAAAGTTTGCCGCGTGTTAATTTCGTGTCCGCGGCGGTTCCCTTGGGCGGAGGTTAATTGTCGCGGGCATAATAATCAGTAGCCAAAAATCGTGGCCGGGCCCGGCTTTAGAAATGCGTCGCGGGTACACAGGCCGACCCGGAAGAGTTTCAATTTAGCCCATTCACGTTCCGCACAAAGCAGCCATCAAAAGAGCTTCCGCTCTCGCCTGTGGAAAATCATTCAACGAAATTTACGGGGGAAGAGAAAAAAAAGCGTTGCACGCGCGCGTGAAACGGCAAACCGGATTACGCGGGCGCGATATAAAACCGGGGTGGGCCGTTTTAACGCGCGCTTAAAAGCGGTCAATAGCGTTAAATTATGAATACCCGTAATTTGCATCCCGACTAATTGTCGCCGGGGAACAACCCGCCATTTTATGCCCCCGTCCCAGTCGCTCTTTTTTCTCTCCGCCGACCTTTTGAAAGGGAACCGACCAACGAAAAAAAAATAAAAAATAAAAAAAAGAATATATAACCCACGAGAACCGCACCGCTTCGACAAAGTATCGCCGGCACGTGACACGTTTATCGATATTTCTGACGCGATTTACACGCAGACGAGCCGCGTTACGTCTCGAACAATTTTCACTCCTCCTACCGGGCAAGCTAACATGCTCGGAGCACCGCTGTTCACGGTTTATCGAACATTCCGATCATCTCCGAACGGCCACAGCAATCGACGATTTTTTACAGGAAAGGTTACCATCAGCCCGAATCGATATTTCACAAGAAAATCGCGGGAGGACACGAGCGGAGCAAGGTAAACGCCGCTCTCGAGGATGTTGAACTTTCGGTTGCCCTTGCGAGCTTGCGCGGATATTCTTGGACCCAGTTCTACCGGTTCCACTTTCGATATTTCGGAGGAAGTCGCGAGCCGACGTTGTGCAAATGTTTTCACCCAATTTCGCCCTTCAGAGACCGCACGCACGTTCGATAATTTCTGCGTCGGTCGTACGAGGCTCTTTGTGAAAACTAAAAATTTTTATTTTAACTTCTTCCCACTACTACGCACAGCCGAGAGGTGACAATGAAGGCTAAGAGTGGGGGAAGTGTCTAAGCGGGGATGGCCACATGTCTGATGTACTTTGTCGAACCAACGAAATTTTTTTCGGATTTATTCCTGTTTCATTAAATGTTTGTTTTGGTCTACGGAGCACAAAAAGTGACTTCAGTAGGACCTCGATTAACCGGCTTGAGGGAAATAATCAAAATATAAACGTCATATTCCAAAATGAATTTTTCATTTTTGAAAATTTATTTCCCTTCATCATATAATATAATTATTAGGGGTGTGCGAGTTCCCGAAAATGTTCGGGATTCCCGTTAAATATCCGGGATTTTCCCGAAAATATACGGGATCCCGCGAAGATTCGGAATTCCCGAGAATATCCGGGATTCCGTCCCGATCTCGAGAAAAATTCCCGTCCCGACCGGGATCTCGCACACCCCTAATAATTATATTTAAACGTGTATTTGTGTATAATCGGGAACCGGTTAATCGAGGTCCTATATCGAGAATACGTCAATCCAAATTGTTAGCCACTTTTTAAAGTAATATATATTTGCAGAAATATAAATTATCTAGAAATCCAAAGAAATAAAATATCAATACTCGTAAATTAAAAATATCAGAAGCTGTGGGTTGAGATGATCTTACACTGAAATTGTCAACTGCGGATAAAGTATTTTAAGCAACCTCGGGTGCGTCCTTCAAGCCTCCAGTATCACAGCCACTGTCTCAGTATTAGTAGAACGTTGAACGAGTTCACACGAGTTTCAAAACCGTGCCCAACAACGATGGGTTTCTACGTTCACACGAATATAAGAAATCCTCGGAAACGTTGAGCATACGATGCTGAAGAATACTGCGTTCCCGAACCGACTTTCGCCTCGATGAAACTCGCGAGTGTACTGAGTCCGTAAGTGCTAAAATTAAATCGAGAACGCTCCGAGAGGAGGAAGCGCCGCCGGGCGGCTGTGTTTCGAGCAGAGACTTTTATTTTCGGAGGAACGTGTCCCGATTGGTCGAGGGGTTCGAGCAACCGAGTCACGTAGTTCTAGAAAAATTGTTTACAGGATCGACGGGGACGTCGATCGAGAGGATCACGCTGTGTGCTGGCGATGGTCGAAGGTCGAACACGTTGTTGTATAAATATTTTAACTGTTCTGTTTGTTCGTTGTTACTCTGGATTCGATGCATTTGTGAGAAAAATAAGCAGCTGTAACTTTAGATGAATTTATTAAAATCCGTATGGAAGTAAAATATGTAAGTAATTGGTATAGACAATTTTTATTTTGCGTAATCATCCGCGATCTAGTTATTGCGTTATGAGTCTTTGTACAATTTTTATAGTTTGGTAGCTTGTTTTGTAAAAACAAATTAGAGTAGCGTGCATTTTAAATATTATTTTTGGTACTTGATAATCCCAAAGTACCTTATTTTTAGTTGCTATTGTTAATGTCTAAATATTATTTACTCGTCAGATTTGTTTGAAATTGAAGAACGAATATCATCGTCAGGCAGTCTGAAAGAATTTCCACGTGATCCAGAGACAGGTTGGTTCATCCTTTGATCGAAGGCAATTTAATTTCGCTTAATTTCCGCGGAGCTGGCAGACTCCTTTCTTTCGTGAGGTGAACGGACAAAGTTAAACATTTTATCTCTAATGAAATTAGTATGTACAGCCCGCGGGTCAGAAGTGTTTGGATTAAATGAAACGCCGGCTCCCGGAGACTGCGTTTATTGAGATTAAGGTAATTGGAGTGCGTAGGGGAATCGGATTAGATGAATATACTTGGTGATCGGTAATTGGTTGTACAATCGAAAAGGGGAAGTGATCCTACAAGAACAAATAAGTCGAAAATGTAGAATAAAAATTATGCCACATTTTCTTTTCGAGAAAACTGGGTTCAAAAATTCGGGGAGGGGCGAGTACCTATTAAAAATTGTTCATATGTCACACTGTCGGCCACATTCGTGGGAGGAGTCTCTCGCGTGGACTCCGCCTTGAGGCGGAGCTTGTTAGTCGCCCGCCTTCGTAGTTAGGCGGACAACTAGGCTGAGGCGCTGTGGATTTAAAGGTTCCGCCTTCCTTTCCCCTTCTCCTGCCGCCGCGACTCGAGACGGCAGGAGGGGCGCTGGGAGACAGCCCGAATCCTCCAGAAGGCGGACCTTTCGGGGGGCTAAGGCGTGTCCACATTCCACTCTCGATACAAAACAGATTATTTCTACAAAAATGGTGGTTTAGATCAAGCTGTCGGATAAACTTGTTCTTTTCCATCGTCGTCTACTGGATCTGTCTCCAATCCGATAGACATCGTCGGCAGTTCCGCGAACCGAGGGCAGATTACAAAAGTTCAGTCGCGGATTATTCGGCGGGCGTGCATCGTCCGAGCAGTGTTCGTAACGACGTGTTAAAGCTGCGATAAGAAGGCTTTGAGAGGTGCTCGAGGCGCGAGGCGTTCCCCCGATGAGTGGCTCCTCTTCAGGAACATCTCATTTACGTTAATGAACTTACTCGGGACTCTAGGGGGAAGTCTGCGTCGGCGTCGAGTCCGCGAAAACAAACGTCCGCCTCTGGGACGGAATGTTCGCGCTCCGCACAACAGGCTCTCCTCTCTTTCGTCTTTTTGTTGACGTCGCTTGGTTTCGGTTAATTGGCGTGGCCACGGTCCCCGTTGTCGAAACATCATTTGACTTTGAAATTTTTATCCTCGGTTTGATGAAACGTGACCTCCTTTCACGATTTTTACCGCATTTCCCGCGAACCCTCTCCTTCTAGACCGCGCTCGACTCGAGCCGCTGCGTTAATATTTAACAACGAAGTTTAGCGTACCGCGAACAACAGCCAGCGGATTTGAATATTAGAATCGCTCTCGCATCCGCGACCACAGCCGCGAATATTTACGAGAGGGACTCTTGTATCCAGCGGCCGGAACCGAACTCGACAATTAAACCGAACGATTCTTCTCATCTTCAAATTTTCCACTATCGAACTCTCCGATATCCTCTGTCCGACTACCAACCTAGAGGCGTCACTATCGATTATCGATATCAGATTAATACTTAATGATACGTCGATAATATCGTCAGAATATTAAATACTAGGACCCCCTGTAAAAATTCCCTCGAATATTTTAAAATATACAATTTATCTTCTAATTAGTTTGAAGCATAAACGAATTTTGCACCATAAGGTGGTTATTTCATTGAATAAAAATTTATTTATGTTGCAGTGATATAAAGTTCTGTGTAACCAATTATGTAGAATGTGTTACAGAGGAATGTTCTAAACGAATTAAAGAAACTTGATATTTCCAATTGTAGTACAATAGCGAAAGTGAGTGAACGTTGCTACGATTGTTAACAATATTATCGATATATCAAAGCACTGGTTACATATCGATGTTATCGATATTTATAGAGAACAGTATCGATAGTCACGCCATATGAACCGCGATCTCATACACACCATACTGTTTCCGCAGCTATCGATAACAGAACACGACGCGAGACGAAGACAAATAACTTCTGTGCAAACTGCCCGCTCGCGATACACGATAATCCCCAGGGGACGTGTCCGTCTTCCGGGTTGGCTTATTCATTCCTGCTGGGATTCGCCTGTGTCCCCAGCAAAACATAGTAAGCTCCGCGGTAAAACCTTTGTTAGGCCTGCCAGGAAACTATGTTAAAACAGTATATACATTATTCTTTTTATCCCTATCAATACATAATTTAAACAAATTCAGTAACCAACAATCAACAACATTTTAATCATTATTCAGAAATTTTCTAATTTGTTCATCTCTTTCGAAGAAATTTACGAAATGATATTTTTTCTACGACGTTCATGTAGTTATGCTCTATTGTTAATTTACGACAACAAAAAAAATTAATTTTCACATAATCATCTCCCAAATACAACAATAACAATTTAAAAATGGAGCTTGCTCAAGGATAAAAATATTGGGTTGGCAAGAAAGTAATTTCGGTATCTTAAGGTGGAATAAAAAACCGAATTTCTTTTTTCAAGCAATGAACAATCAATAAAATATTCTCTTGCTTGTTCTTTTTGGCAAAAGATCATCGGACATTCATTGGAGTTCATTGCTTGAATAAAAAAATTGGGCTCCAATTCACATGAAAATACCGAAATTACTTTCTTGTCACCCAATATTTTAAAAATGATAGTGTCTTCAGGACGAGCTTTCTTGGCCACAAGCTCAGCTTTCGCAGAGTCTCTCCAGAACTCTTATTCACCCCTGCGACTTCTCCAAGGACTACCCTTATGGCGAAAGGTGGTGACTCCCCGCAAAAGAAAAAAATAAAAGGAGTGGCAGGAACAGTTCGCGAGGGATTTTTCATGGATTAGCCCTTGCTTCCATCCCTCCGTGTCGAG
>CM052312.1:4141871-4274474 GCA_028455605.1 Lasioglossum malachurum
GTTGCATTATTTTCTGTCACCTTAGCGTGGTTCTCTCTCCCTCTCTCCGTTGTTCTTTCCTTAATCCGTTGCATTTTACTCGCGGCGCTTCCCCGGAAATGGAATATTGGAACGTTATCTTGCTCTTTTTTCCCGGAGACGTGTTGCCCGGGTCTTAATCTTGTCTTCGCTTGAAATGTTTGAATTCAAAACGAAGGAAAAACATGGATTGGAACAAAATCGAGTGTATAACATTATTAACAATCGTAATAAGTTGGAGAAAATATAATAACTAGATTGCGGATGTTTATGCAATTTTCAATTCTTGTAGGAAAATTTTAAGAAAGTGGAATCATGTAAGATGTTATTTTCAGTGGTAGTCGTCTTTGTGGATCTGAAATAAATATAACTAGCATTTCTTGAAAATTTTTTGAAGCCATAAATGCATAAAGATTCGCAGCCTAAAAATAACAGTCCACTCATTATTGTTGACTTGCAACTAATTTAAACGTTCACTTTATACAAAGATTCGCAGTCTGACACAGAAGAATAGTATCCGCCGACGCTGTGCAATACGATTGAAGGAGTTTGGGAGTGGAAGGATCTATCGGTCGAGCATCCCGACAATTAATTTCTCTTAGTGCCGCGAAAGCTCGCATCAGCGATAATTAAATGGCGGAGGATCGACGAGAGCGTCGCTTAAGGGTCCGTCGATTAGGCGAACGCACATCCCGCGCACGTGCGCACTCTGAGACTTATCGATGCTCGAATTGCGCGGCGATTGGTCATGGCTGAACTTCAATCAGCCTCAAAATTCAACTATTCCGATCCTATCGTTCCCTCGGTTCACCGTCGATTGGCTAAATCAAACATGATTACCTCGGTGCGCGCCTCTGTTGTGCCTCCGATCGCATGAACTTCGGAATCCTATCAACTGCGGTGTTTTTGGGCCGATTCGCTTCCCGAATCGATGGCGCTCCTGTGAATCATCCATCCGCCGGCGTGACAAAGATTTCAGGTTCCGTCCGCAATTTTCGCGCGTTACACAGAATCACGTTCAATTTCAAATGAAACATTCATTTTTATGGAAAATCAACGGCTGACTTATTTCTGGAGGTATTTCAGAAGGAGGGAGATTATGGTAAGAACGTTTTATAACCATGAAAAAATTCGTCAAACTTGCACAATGTCAAGAGAATTGCGGTTTTTTCAATACCACGTGCGGAAAATTTTTTTTTAACATGCTGCACATCATACGTACAATAATCTCCCTATTTTTCCCGTATTCTGTCAAGTTTCAGCTGTAAATAAAAAAAATTTCAGCGCTCTATCTCATTTCTATCGGAAGTTCTTTGATTTTGTCTCCGATTTAGACGAAAGGTCCCACTGTGCGCCGTTACGGTGGCTCCGTCGCGTCGCCGCCATCTTGAACGACACTTGAACGACTACAAAGCTTGTACATATACAGCAGCGGAGAAAAGAAGTTTCACTTGAAAGCAGCGATGCATTTATTAATAAATATCCGCATCTCGTAAAATAATGGAGGCAAGTCCGTCTTCCGAGTTATTCCGCTCGCAGTTCGATATCTTTCAAGAAGTTCCGAGGAACATCCCGTCGATTTTCGCGTGTCAAACGCAAGATACGCTAAAATACTTGCGGGAAGAAGCATCGGAGGACGTTGAACGGGATCGCGGGGAAGACTGTCAACCGCGGGAAGAAAACTGGAGCACGTGCGATCCCGATTCCCACGGAGAACCGACGTCTCGCCAAGGAACGTCGAGGTGGTGGTTATCGGGGCGCGGAATCTTGTAAAGTAGGTAAAGTATAACAGGGGTGGGAGAGGGGGTACAGGAAGCTCGAAAAGAAAGCACTGCGGTGGTACCCCTCTTACCGCTTGACACCGCACTCCTCTGGCAACCTACGAATTCCGGGTTCCTTGTCGAGATCCCCCATCGATTTCTCGGATTTGAATGTTCGTCAGTCGAGGCACGAACTGTTCGTGTCACACTCCGTCGGCTGTCTTCCCTCTTGCCGTATCTCTTTCCACCGCCGACCTTTTCCGCCCCTTGCGGACCTTGCTCGAACGTTTCCCCTGTGTTCCCTATCCGTGGAATATCTCGGTCGCATCTATTAGGTTGTTGCATACGAAGTGTCCGATTTTAGAATGCAAATTTTCCAACGCGTTTTGATCGAGAAATACTATTACAGTTGACAGGTTCATTGTACGTCTCTTTAGGGTACAATTTTGCCTCCGGAAGCCTATTAATAGGATTTTCAATAATTCTGCTGTAACAAAAGAGTGCATAGAAATTTTCTTCTACGTTGCAATCGTAAATGAAACTACTAGATGACGTTGTTGAGGGTGACTTGTTAGTTCACAATGAAAATTGCTGTTGCTATTGAAGGTTAATTATTCCAAATTATGGAATAATTACCGGTAATAATCACCGTCGGTAATGTGTTAATTTACACATATAAATTTTCTTTTAAATAGATTTGATTTCAACGTGAATCAGTGCGATTGTCACGTGCTCTTTGTAGCTGTGGTTATGTAGTAGTTTATGGGAAAAATGAATGGGTGTAATTTAAAAAGCAACGACCTAATACGATAAATCGAGAGACTGACTGTGACCTCTCGGATTATCCCGACGGACTCTCCCCCCATCCCGGTGATTAATTCGTCCCTTGATATCGATCCGGACAAAAGAAAAGGAAAAGTGACGCGGGGGTTGGAGAAGGAACCAATTTGATTGGACCGGTCGGAGTGGTCGTCCGATGAATTTTAAAACGAGCCCAATGATTACTTTGCAAATATCCTGGCCGGAAGCTCCGGCTATTAACCCGGCGCGGAAACCCGTTCCTCGAACTTTATTTTGTACCTTCGATAGTTTAATGGTCTAACAACGCGGAAAGTTGCTGCGGGGGTTCTTCAGCACAGCTTCGAAGAGGGCCCAGCCTCAGAGACGCGATGGCCGAACCGAGATTCGTGGAGTCACCCCGGCCGCTATCTCGACAGGAATCCTCCATGCGAACGTAATTTAGATCAGCCCTCCGGAGGGAGCATGAACTTCCACCGGCGAAATCAGGCGCGCGAGGAATCCGGAATCCTTCTTGAGCACTTCAAACTCAAAAACAAGCTATCTATTAGGGGATTTCATAATTACGCTGAAAGCTCGCCGCTCACCTTGAATGGGCCTGACCTTGGCATATAAACGGGGCGAGGTATTTAACACAATGTTAACAGACACCGAAACCTGGAGGTACAAAGTATTCGTACACACTTTAAAAACGAATAATCTTTTCTAAATTGCACCCAACAGCTTGACTTTTTCTTTCAGATGTTAAAAGGATTAGTTCAGATGTTTAAATGTTTTATCAGTCCCTTTAATGAAAATTTAAAACATGTATTTTGTAAATCCAAGTCAGTTGTATACATGTACAAAGTTTCATTGAAATCAGTTTACGCATAAAAAAAAAGGTATGGGCATTGTAAGATGTAAAAATCATGGAATTTAGTACATGTATTTAACTGGTTTAGATTTACAAAATACACGTTTTAAATTTTTATTGCAGGCACAGATGAAAAATTTAGAGTGGGGAGACAAGTCTTAATCTGGTGACGCGTGGGGGAAGTTAGAGTGGGGGCAAAAGTCTTGATCTGACGACTCTGATGTTCGAGGCAGCATTTCTGAGAAGCTAGCCGCGGCAGGCTTGAAATGGCGGCGAGCTCGTAAATAAATCCGTTTTCCTGGATATCTGCTCGAACGGGATTCCACAGTTCCAGCCCTTATGTCGGCCGAACAGCGCGGATCTCCCGAAACTAAGATTCGTGAACTTGGCTCGGGTACACAGCCAATAAAACCAGCCGGAATAAATGGAACAGGGGGGTGCAACCCTGATCGACCCTCGTTCATCCACCGACGAGCTCCACCCAGCTCGTGCTCACCCCAATTTACGCTTTCCATCTTCCCCCCGCCGCGCCGCCGCCGCCGCGGCGCTCCGGTCGTCCTTCCTTTGAACTCCGGGTCCCCGACACCGAAGCTTTTGTTGTCCCCGTTGTTTTTTTCTCTCTATCTCTCTTTACGTTTCACTTCGTTCACCTGGTCAATCTCTCGCGAGTTTCGGCAACATAGACGAGTCCTCCTTGAACACCCCTCTGTCGGTCTTTGCTGCGTCTCCGTCCGACCAACGGTACACAAGCTTTTTTTGCAGTTCGCCGTCCGTCAAAGGGGTGGATCGCCCATGACGGAGGCCCGACGACGGTAATTTCGCACCGACGCGAAATACTTTCTCGCCTCCTAACAGCCAACGACTCCTTGCAAATTGTTTGCTGCAAACACCTAATAATGCTAATGGCCATTTCCAAAGGACGTGTCCTTTGACGAGAATGAAACGATTTAATTAGAAAATGATGAACAACATTTTTGCAGTCCGTTGTTAGACGGTGTCGAAGTTCAGAGAGCGGCGCTGCCGTTTCGGGGAGCTGCGAATTATTTATTTCCCCCCTTTTGAGGGCAGGAATCAATTATGTGCGAGTAGAATGAAAGATTCAACCGAGAGCTGTTCGATTAGTGATTTAAAGAGCGAAGATTCGACAGACCTTGGCTAAAGACTAATTGCAAGCCTTGAAGTACGTTATGTAAAAGTAGTACACATACAGGAGGGGCGTGCGAATTATTTATTTGCTCTCCTTTAGGGGCTGGTTGCAGGACAGAAATAAAATGATTTAATCGAAACCTGTCCGATTAGTGATTTAAAGAGCAAAGATTCGACAGAAATTCTGTGGACTAATTGCAAGCCTTTGAAGTACATAATGTAAAAATAGTACATGTACAATTTTCGCGGCATGCAGGATGGCTGGTTTGATGGCGGAGTCGGCCGCTGTTGGTAGTTTTTAATAACGCGACACGGTCGGTTGAAAGTTCGAAAGCCGCGGCATGTCGTCTTAAAGATAGAGGCTAATTATCCAGCAGCCATCGCCTGCGGTTCCCGTTCCTTTCTCGCGGCCATATTTTATGCAGGAAGAAACTTGCCGCGACTGGACACCGGCCTCAGAACCGGCACTGAGGGTGTATTATTCAAGGGAAGACGGCGTTCCGCAATTAGACGCACTTAGTACTTCACCGAGCTGCGGCTCGCGAGCCTTTGGGGCTGCGACACGATTTTTTTTCGTACGACTTAGAATTACTCTAATTTTAGGCGTCTTCTTCCACGCAACCGTTCCATTAAAAATTCTACTCTACCCTGTGTGTTCACGATGCAATTCTATGTAGTCCTTTCTGCAGTAACTGTACAGCATTGTCATTAACTAGACCATCGACAATGAGACCTTTAAAACAAATTATGGTCTGTGGATATATTAAGAAAAATTCGTTCAATTTTTCCATTGAATTCAAGTTGAAGTATTTTATTCTTGACAGACTTAAATCCAATTAGATGGGCTTTCTTAATGAGGCAATTAAATAAAAAATATCATTCGAGTATGTTTTATATTTATCACTCATTTCGATGAAGAAATATTTTAGAAAAGAAACGGAAGAATAAAATTTTTCTTCAAACGAAATATTATAATTACTGTTTTATTAAACGATTCTTCCATAAAATTACTTTTGCGGAGGCGTGTCTTCACGTTATCGTATTCTGATTAGCAACAAATGTAACCATAGTTTAAAACTATTTACGAGGGATCGGGAACATGAAGCGAAATCAATGCGGGGTTAATTTTATCGTATAGTTATGCAATTCTATACTGAGCGATGCGAAACTTTCCGAACCAAAGAATTGGGTCAGTTGAATTACAGTAGATACAGACAATTAGACACAGACAATGCAGGAGGACAATCGATAGACTTCTCGTGACGTAATACGGTTTGACAATGGAAGATCGTTTTATTTCCGATCAAATTTTCTGGAATAATCGGACGGTGGGGTCAGAATGTGTAGACGGCGAACAATATAGATTAAACCAACGATCGAGAAAGTTATAGAACCCCGTTTTGATAAACGTTCTAAAATAACTTGTTCCCGTGGAACGTTTATTACACAGCTTCTAAAATATCTGTTCCATAAGAATACTTTTTGAAGAACTTTCGAAGAGTAATGTTTCTTTCCGCGAAAGTTCGACAGCAACAGATATCTTTTTAAACGAAATGTAGAAGTTCGAACGTAATCTTTTGAAAAAAGAACGATTACTGTTTATTTCGATTCCTCCGAGAAAAATAAATTGCTGGTCGCTTCCTTGAAAAGTGCGATTTCATTTTCTTGTATCAAATGTATTCTGTATTTCTATTTGTACCTCTCTGATATGAATGTGAATTTTATTTGTTTTCTTAAAAACTTTAGTGTGCAGATACTGTATATTCTATATATTATAATATACGAAAATATACTAGAATATAACAGAATATATTATATAATTATAATGTACTAAAATTTCTATGGTTAAACAAAATTCTGAAAAAATGATACTTCTAAAGGGATGACAAGTGCCCGCGAAAATTCTTTGCAAGATTTGTGAAATAACACAAAGGGAACGGGGACGAATTTGATTTATAGTGGCCGAGTGATCGAATAACACATCTGAACATCCGACAACGATAACTCGACAGAAGTAGCGAAAGCCGTATACGTAACAGGTAGTATTAAACGGCGGATGAAAGGAGGAGGAAAGGTTTTCATTCACGGTGGATTTTTCCGGGATTAGCTGGATCTAACCGTATTATTCTCTGTGCAGCTATCCGTCGTTACGTTCTCGCACGATAATGGCTCCGATATTCGTTGTTCTCTCTCTGAAATTCGTTGTCCGACTGTACGTCCGTTCCCGTCTGTCCGTATTTATGTTTTTCGTTGTCGGGTTCGATACCACAACGAGGGGAGCCATAAATCGCCAACGGAAATATTTTTAGTAATAGCAAATCCAAATCGAACATAAAGAAACTTCTTTCTATTTCGTTTATTCGCGTTAACGAGGCCAAGAATTGTACCAAAAATGAGAAATTCTGCTTCCGAACATTTCTGAATATTTTCTCAGCCAGTGTAATGAGAAATCTGGAACGCTTAATTTTCCTGAGAAATTAATTTTACATTATAAAAAAAAAGATAATCATACCTGTATGATGTAGTAACAGAGTTGGGCATTAATCGATTAAAATTTTAATCAAGATTGTAATTACAAGTGTACGATTAAAAAAGGTAATCATCGAAAAATCGGAGATAGATTCAATCGATTGATGAAGTTAATCGTCAATCGTTGATTCAAAAAAGAAATCGTCGAAAAAAAAATACATAAAAGCACGTAGAGTTTGTATTATAGACCAAATGTGACAATACACCTAAACTGAGTTCGAAATTTTTATTTAAATAAAACTTTTTTGCCTAATCCTGCATTTAAGGCTCGACAGGTTTAGTGTTGAAGCCCAGTAAAAATCCCCAGAAAAGCTCTGATAAATAGACAGGACGGGAGAGCCAGTGTGGCCTTGAGAAATAGATTTCCATCGGTCGTGGGAGTAAGTAAAACTAGCATACGTCTGGCGGTAGTGATATTGCGTGCTCGATCGTTACGAAATGTTCCGGGGGATCGTTTAAAGAAAACTCTACATTGTACAATCTGCGGGTGGAGGGTGGGAGTGGCGCGCGACTCGATAGCTACTCGCGATGGTCCTCGATAACTGTTCCCCATCGGGAAGAAACAGTATTTTCGTTCTTTATGGGTGCGCTCGGTTCGAACGATTTCCACAGTGCTCTCGGTTAAGTTATGAAAACACTTTCGGAACCGTTCCGTTAGATTCTGCACCGGTGGCACGGTCGCGGGGCGAACAATCGTAAACGAGATTTTTCCTCTCCGAGGCCAGGCCGGTCGTGCACGGCGGTGTTTCGCTCTCCTGCAACGAGTTGATGTTTGCGTTTGCGGGGTATCCACCCCCGGCGGGTCGTTATCGAATTCCGCGTTGAAATTACTGTACACGAACGGGGCACACAGTCGCGCGCCACTGTCTTCTCCCCGGTGAAAACTTGTCTCTCTTGACCCGCGTAAATTAATAATGCGCAGCCACTTTAGTTCGCATTTCGGGATGAGGGAAGTACAGTACTCACGCCACCTGCGCTATATCATAACTCTGCATTTTCTCGCGGAAGGAAGTACAAGTCAGATTCATTATAAGACGGTTCATTCTTCTCATGTTTCTTTTCATGCAGTTTGATCAACAAGTTTATTTACAGAGAAGCTGCGGTTGTTTAAAGTTGCTGTTCGAAATCGAATATTTATGTGCCACGTCCAAATACAAGTACAATTATAAATAAATAAATAATAAAATTGCATTAAAACGAAAACGTCAGAAAAACAGCATCATTGTAATCAATGTATACCGCGAATGAATTACAAGTTTTTCTTCACTGAATTATTTAGGTGGTCAGTGACGACAGTGAACAATTTCAGAGATGTGTAAAACCGTTTCGATTGTGCATTTAAAGAAGAGGAGGACGTTCCTGATGTTTCAGTACATTATAATAAATTATTACATTAAACAAACACAAATTTTCTCTAAATGAACTCGTTGATCGAAGTGGGCACCATTATGATCAACGTATACTGTCAATGAATTACAATTTCTTCTTTACTGAATTATTTAGAAGACGATAAAACCGTTTCGACGATTGTATGTCAACATTTCCGAATAGGAGCCGTCGTAGATGAACGATTTTTGATGCACACTGGCAGCGTATCAGCTGCCATTGTCTCCAGTATCGCTATTATTCCTGCTGTCTTCGAAGTCCCGTCCATCACCGATTTTTGCGCGGGCGAATGGTCGGCTTCATGCGAGCGGCATAAATTAATTTCGTCGCGTGCTCTCAATCGGACAGCGTTCCTCGGCTGTCTCGTAAATTTCGGATTCAACGCGGGAATGCTTGGAGGAAACGCGTCCACGAAACTAGTCCCTCCTTCCGACGGCAGTTCATCGTCGTTGCGACGTCGTCGAAACCGGAAACGACGAAAGAGAATCGTTGGGTCTCGAAGAGAAAGAGAGAAAGGTTGGCTCACGTTTGAACACTCGAAAATCTTGGGGAAAGTTTCCGGCTCGAGCAGCCCGAATTAAACACGTGAACGAAGTTTAAATCGCGCCTCCGTAGTTCCCGTGACACGCTTCGCCACGCTAAACGCGAAACCAATTCGCTCGGAGAATTCTGCCAGGCAGATGCGAGAGAAACGAGAGAGGAACACACAGGACTATAAGCCGGGCCACTTGTGGATTAAGAGAGCGGAAAGGCGATCGAGGTACACGACCAATGAAAGAAATTTCATTCTGGTACTGGCCGAGCACGAAATCGCTGAGAACGGGGTTCTGCGATCACCCAGCAATCACGAGCTGCTTCGACAAGCGTTCGCTGCACGAGACGTCCTCCGCAAGTGACATTGAAACCACAGACCCTGGCTTGATCGAAGAGAACTTTCTACACTGGCTTCGGCCAACGGGAACACTGGCCGGTAGAAACTTTTGCGGATGTCGCGTGTCGTCTTATTTTCCTCGAGTTTAGCGCCGGTGCATGGGTCTGTTTTGACTCGGCACATCGGAATCGTCGTTCCAATGAATTTGTGACAGTAAATTAATTAAATTTCTAATTAGATTTGACGCGGAATATCAGATCCGTCGTTTCACTTAATTTGTAAAAGTAAATCAATTAAATTTTTAGTATTAGCAAGTTATACTTTTATTATTGAAAGTTCATTTCTTAATAATTATTTATTTGAGCTGTGGACAAGTCAGAAATCCATGTTTTTATTACTTCGCATTTCTTAAGAGAACCTTGAAAATACTGTCGTAAAATGTTATTTTACAATTTTCAATTTGTCTGTAGACAAATTTTAGGGTAGTGCTTGTTTTCGGTGGTGCAGTCTGTCCAGCATGTTCTGGAAATTCCTAACTATTTTTAGTGAAAGTGATAACAATTTCTCTCAACCTAAAAGTGCAGGACAGTGACGAATTTCTCTAACGCGTCGTGATTTTTTACTTTTGTCGAGGCCAGTGTACTCCGCGAACGCAAATGAAGATTTGTGCTGTATGTGTATGTGGGAATGATGTGTCAGGCACTGCAGGTGTGAAATATGATCTTAAAAATTTGGTTTATTCTCAAGGTAGCTTATGTGCAACTTGAAGCATTACAATTTTAATATCAATTCTTTGAAATTGTAAAAAGAGAGAAATTGAAAATTGTGGAAGACAATGAAACGGATAGAAATATAACACCCCGTCCCGCAAGATAGTTTAACAATAATGAGAATAAGGACGTTAGTAATGGTCCATTCCCATCTCTGATAATGATCGTAACCTATACGACGGTCGCGCCATAAACCGCCTATACTACTTGCAATCTAGGTCAGCGCCGGCCATATTCTTCTACTTGTAGAGTTACATCGCTACATAATTATTAAAAACGTTACGAGAATATCCAGCTTTTCACTGATGAAAAATTCAGTTTTCTATGAGTGCTGTGACAGTCAAATTTTATCATGTAAAAGCGAAAATTGCAATATACCATATAAAAGGTTCCAATATGTTTCAGTATAGGAATTGTGACAAACATTATCGTAACGTGAACGTATTCCACGAAATGGAATATGTAACAAACGCACGAACGTGTGTAGCGCTTTTCGCGACATATTCCCGCACTTTTCATCTAAATCGTAAAAAGAGAAGTGGAAGATTTGAAGCATTAAATACTTCACATTGTGAAATTGTACGGGATAAAAGCTTTCTAGAGTTTTAGTCATCCTGGAGTTCTTCCCAAAGGTAAGCCATTAACACACGTACTTATTTTCACGCGAACCACTTCATTAAATTAACCCACATACGCTCCTCAGAAATGGTTGCACAAACAATTCTGGGGTACCCGGTTGATTTAGAATACCATGGTTTAAACGAACATGAAGAAAAACCGAACATTTGAACAATGTTCAAATTTTCGCTGCGAGTTGATTTTCCGAAAGCGTAAGAAGTGAAAATAATTTGATCAAATGATCCTTCTTGTCAAAATAATTATTGTTCGCACACTTTGACATATACAGGGTGGAGCAAGAACTGTAATTACCCAATTCCCCCACTCCCGGGCGGCGAGCTTCCCCACGCTTCTGCCGGTAGCGGCACAGAGGGGGAAGCTGTACTCCCCTAAATCTCCCCTCTAGCGACACTATCCGTCTCTCGACGTGATTACGATTCACGACGCACGCGTCGCCTTCGTCGTCGCGATGAAAGGAATTCCGGCGGGTGGATTTAAATCGTTATGACTTATTCATTCTCGTTAAAGTACCCTGTCGCAACCGAAAAGAAGGAGAACACAGGGAGAGGAGGAATTTCACTGCGGGAGAGTCATCCCAGTCCACCACGGCCCTTTTACAAGGATAAAGGACCTGTCGTGGAAACGGCCGTCTCTTCACGGGACCTTCTTCGTCCCAGCGTTTCGCATCTCGCGTGCCACCGTGCCGATCGATGCCAGTTTAGAGCCGTGTTAAATCTGCTCGATAGCTCGGCCGATTGAACAGCGTACCATTGAACGCGGAATCAGTTGCTACAACGGGTGCAACCGGACATTGTTAGACGGTAGTGCCAACATCAACTCTGGGACTGGAGTTTATCCAGCGAGATATGGTTTTGCTAGCTTCTGTGGTCTAACCCTCGCAACCCTTGCAAGACTGTGGATTTTAAACGAAAAGAGAGAAATTGTTTAGAAATTTTAATTCTTTGATAAACCATTCGATCCCCATTATTATCCTACGCATAGAAGTACCAAGAATAAAGTGCAATTGCATCTGGCGGGTGCATCGGTGCTCCCACATAAAAAATAAGGTCATAGAAAGTTAGGACTATTACTATTTTTACTTAAAAAGTGCAGTAACTCGTCCCAGTTTCCAGAATCACTCTGTATATTTATTTCCTTTCCTATCCGTATCTTATAAAGTTTCTTCGATTTTGGACTTTCGCCATCAGCGATTAGGCGTCCCCTAATCATTTCGCAGCAGGGGTGGCCGGCCGGGCAACTTCAGGAAATAAGTAACAGGATTTCTTGCTATAATCAGCTAATAAAACCGAGGGGCGACGGGAAACTGCGGATCACCGGGTGGAATTTTCGTTGCTAAGGGGTCGGCCAGCGGCGTTGTCGATCGCAATCTCGGAAATGGTGGGCGTCCACCAGCGGCCGGGAGCCCTTTATGCGACATTCATTCGCGCCGGCGTCCATAAAAACCGCGTTTCGATGCTTTGAGGAGTCTCGATGACGGCGTTGCTCGCTAATCGGCGTGAAAGGGCTGCCGTAGACACTGGCGTTCTCGATTTATTAGCGCGTCATACGAGGCACGGGGATTCACCGGCGCAGAAGAGCAACCAGATTTATCATCGTGAGAGCGGTTCGACGCGACTGGCATGCTTGCGGATGCTGGCCCCCGTGCGTCGTTATAAATCGAAGTCCGGTCTAAGGGTTCCGTACGTGTCGCAGGAAACGCTCGACGGGATCCCAGCAGGTTCCCTACTGGACCGTAGCGTGCCGTGAACCGATGCCAGGGGTCGGTTTTATGGGGACCATGATTTTTAGTGGTGTGAAAACAGTACGCGCCGTTCATACCGGGTCTCGAATGTACGCCGTTAAATTTATTACGCGCGGGTGAGCCGAACGGATAAAGTATTTCCCGGGTCTCACACAGGCATTCGAATGTTTGCACGCCTGTTCAATGAGTGCGGTAAACTCCACCCGAAAGCCAGTCTGATAATAAACGCTCCAAAATTGCTTTTGTGATGCGACCGTGCAGGCTACGATGGCTACCCTTTCTCTGACAGTCCCGGACTCGTCACGCGACCTAGGGCATCGTAGAAGGGGAAGTTAGAGTGGGGCACAAGTCTTAATCGGGTGACTCATAAGAAAAGAGATCTTCTGAATTAATTTCCGAAAATGATTCGCACAGAGAAAATGTCCACCCTTCCCCAAATCGATTCCATTCTATGTTTCAATATCGAGGCCGAAATCTAAACCTTCATGGTGGACGCTCAGATGATTGCAGGAAGCCTTCGAAAGACCCAACGAGCAAGCCCCTGCAATGCTATCGCGTTTCGCAGGATGCATCTTGCGTAGCTCGATAGCCCCTGGGGCGATGTTTGTGAAGAGTGGAGGGTGGTCTTGATTGAATTACGCACTGTTTTCATCAAGGAACAACATACAGACTTCCGGCTGTCTAGCGTTTAGGGTTGGAGGCGAAAGAGGTTGACGTTCGCCTTAGGACACGTAGCTAATAGCATTGGCAAAGTTGACGCACCTCGCGCCGGGGACGATGTTAAATGCGTTACACCTCCGTGCCCGGAAGAATTAAGTCAGTAATTCATGAAGGGTCGTCCAACAGACACTCTCGGCCTCGTTATCTCGACGTTAAGTAAACTTCATCGTACAGGAACGACTACGCTCGACAGCTTTTGCGATAACACACGCGACCTGACGATGCGATAGAATGTTTGAATTACACGGCTCTACTGTCTGATTATTATCATGCTCGATAAATGTCGATAAATGATTTCTTTGTTTCTCCATTGTTTCTCCATTGTTTCTTCTGTGATTGCTCTTGACCATTCTTATCCCACAGATCATCTTTGATCCAAGTGTTTGCTCGTGATTTATCATGGTAAATCGAAACAGCATTTCCTGTAATTAATATATCCGATAAACAATGCAATTATAGTGTACTAACCAACAGCAGTTCGTGCGGAAAGTATAACTATTGAGACGGAATAAGCTTCAGCGAGCACTGTTCATGCAATACCAGCGAATCGAAATTGCTCGGTGCTCATAGAATGCTACGAGGACATGTTTACAAAATGATCAGTGGAAGCATACACACGACCACGGGCTTTGTTTGCAAACAGTTAAATGGATCTGTTTATACTAGTCTAGTTTGTCAAAAGGATTCGCCCAACACAAACATGGTTATAACTTCGAGGCAAGACAAGATCGGCCCGATAGTTTCTGCCATCTTCATGGCCCGAGGTCATCCCTCGCATTGCACGTTTTGAAACAATGCAATTCTTATGAGAGGACATGTTCAATTTTCAAAAACTTGATTTTCAATTTGGGAAATTGTAAAGGAAGCCTTCCTTTTCATATATTTTTAGAATAACCGGACAACTGTAAATACTACCAACAATAAAAATATGTAATTGTTCATCGGGCTAGTAACGTCACAGCATAATCTACAGTTCCCAATGCGTGTACATTGTAGAAGCTCTTGATTATACTTCAACAAGTGTCCAAATGCGTACAGAAGTTCGCGAACATATCTTCCGATCACGATGTATCGACGAATAATATTATCACCTAAACCAAACACACAGATGTATACTGATTTACTGCAACGTACTGTCGCCATTCCCAGAATGATTTGTGCAGCTGCGCTATTTTATTGCTAATAGGGAAAGATGATGGCGGTAGGTATTGTCACGCAATTTTCTTCATAATGAAAATTAACGCACTTCACCGTTTTACGCTCTTTTTGAGCATCGATGTAAATGCTTATCATTTCGAATAATCTTGTGACGTGACTTGAGGGCTCCAGATACTTCGTTATCTTGGAACACTGCGTCCTATGCACATCCTACACAAAAGTATCCGGACATTTCCATTTTATGCATTTATAACAAAAATGAGCAAGTTCAATTTGAAACAGTGAAAACATTAAATGACTTTAAGAGTATGAATATATTATTTTCCTCCCACATTAAAATTATTAATGAAGAATATAAATTTATATTTAGCTCCTGCGTCTTGCACTCGATGCACAAACACTTTTATTTTGCATAAACATCCGGAGTCTAGTAATAAAGATCGATTGCAGTCAGTAGTTTAGATGCTTAAGTAACTTTAATGCGTTGCTATTACACATTTCGCTAGTGTCCGGATAGTTTTAAGCTATGGACCAATGGGATAGACACGGTTTCAGACACGAACCAGTTTTCGCAGCGGAGATCGATCGCCGCTGCAATATCGACGCGTCGACGGACTTACGCCCATGTCCTGAGCGGTGTGGGCAGCTTGTGCGCGGGGCATGCGCAAATCCGTGTGCTCGGTGTCGCTTGACGCCAGTCTGTCCGAGGTCGAAGTGACGGCAACATCGGCTCCTCTGATCCAGCGGGTTTCGCGGCCGCGTCTCGTTTCGTCCCGTTCCGTTCCGCACCGTTCTCGGTGATCCTCTATCCGCGCGATTTGGCGATCGGTCTCGCGATCCTCTCGGCTCGGATTCGGGGATCGCAATGCCGGCGTCCACGTGACGGAGATCGCCGGATGGATCGGTTGTGCAGTGCGTGATCGAGTGTCCGGGTCCTAAGTGTCCGCGTGTGTCCAGCAGTTCGATCCGGATCGGGCAGCAGCCTCGAACACGGCTGGGTCCGCCTGCTCGCAGGCTGAGCCCGAAGGACGCGTCCTGTGCCTGAACATCGAGTCGCGATCGATTCGATTACTATTGAACCTCCTCAAGAACCGGAACAACCATACCCGATGCTTGCTGAATCCTCTGGACCAAGTGTGCTCGATCGGATCCGAGCTAACAGTGAGTTCCGAAGGCTAGCATCCGGTAGCTAGAACCATGATCCGGAACAGTGTGAGAGTGCTTAGGTGTCTACAATCCGCGGGCATCGAGTGATAAGGTGTCTTTAGATAAGTGATCCTGGAGGGTCTATGATTCATGTTGGACGGTTATCCCAAGTGGACCGTCGATCCTCTAACTAGCTGCCTCTCAGAAAGGTCTACCCGGGATCGGGCGATTCGCGAAACTTTTGTCCGTCCAGAAAAGAGTATCTCGTGAGAAGAAGCAATAAAGCGTACCGGGGTGGACTCGGTATCCACGGTATCCGGCGTGTTCATCCCCCTGGAAGCTCTAGGAAGCCAGCTCGTAAGGATGAAGCGGACCGTTAAACATCCGAGGAGCGGATTTCTCCTGAGCGTCATTAGGGCTGGCGCGTTTTATTTGTACCGGCACATCAAGCATGCCATTAGAAATGAGATCGGCTTTCTGTAATTCCAGCCGAGGCTCTTAGGATTCAACAAATCGATGTGTTCGACGAGAGACGTCCTCTGAAATGTTACGAGACCTCGCGGCAGGTGTCTAGTGACTCGACCGATATAAGAAAGGCGGTTGCATACGCGAGTTTCTAGGATACGGAGTAAAATAGCGGCGGGAGCAAACCTACCTCGAGGATCCTACGGAGGAGATCCGCCGCGCGGCTATTTACCTTTCAGAACGCTGAGTCGGGGATGCTTGGTACCGCGTGTTGACTTCCCTTGGATAATCGTCAGCACGTTTCTAGAGCGAGCTAGTCAAACAGCGGGCCGGGGGGACTCGATTTAAAAAAGCAGCTTCGACGATCCGTCGAAACCGAGTCTTCGATCGAGCCGGAACCGTGGAGGATTGTGAAAGATGACTTGAAAACCAGGTGGTGGTCGATGGGACTGATCCACGATTGGGGATCGCGGTGATCATCGATCGCGGCGAACACTGATGCATCCTGGCGAAGCGTCCGGTCCTCGTGGCAACGGGGTCAACAGGATTGCGAGTATTACAGCCTCCGGTGGCGGCTAGAACAGAGGAATGAGCTTGTGGTGGATCGACTGAGGTACCAGGCGAGGGGACGCGCGTTTTGAAGGGCGCGAACGAAGATGACGTCGTCGATCCTGGCGCTGCTCGGCCTCGTCCTGGCCACCGCCAGCGCCGAGCTCAGCTCGAGGATCGTCAGGACAAAGTATGGGGAACTGTCTGGCGTTATCGTAACCCTCGATCGACACCTCGAAGGCGTCGAGGTGTTCCGCGGCGTTCCGTACGCCTCACCGCCGGTCGGATCCCTGAGATTCATGCCGCCCGTCAACGGTGCGCTATGGCACGGTGTCAAAATCGCCGACAAGTTCGGGCCCGTCTGCCCACAGAGGCTGCCCGAGATCAGCGACAAAATGCCCAAGGGACGCGCCGAGTATCTCAGGAGACTGTTGCCGTACTTGAAGAACCAGAGCGAGGACTGCCTCTACCTCAACATCTACGCACCGACTCAAGGTACGCCACCCGTCCCAACGGGTTCAAATCACTTCTAAACAAGGATTCAGTTCGTCCACACCGTTCGGAGGACAAGCTGATACTCCCCTTTGTTCTTGTTGCCCTCTTTAGCTAGGGGTGAATATCTTGACGTTGACTTTCAGATTAGGGTTTCTTATGTACAAGCTATTTGGGGGGCAAGGAGATTTGGATCGTGGGATTCCATTATAGGTCACCATTTATTTAACACCATAACGCATAAAGTGCATCAGGTCAGCCTCCCCTTTTTTCTCGTTGACCTCTTTAGCTAGAGGTGAACATGTTTATATTGATCTGCCACTGCTCATGTGTCCAGCTGTCAAACGGATGGCAACTTTCAGATAGGACTTCATCCATTTAAACTGTTTGGGGGACAAGTTGATTCAGGTAATATGGATCCATTAACAGTCGCTGCCCATTTAGTAGCACAACGTCGGCCCGGCACTGATGCGTGTGATTCTGATAACTGGATCGTTTGGATAATTAGGAGTCCCCTAAAGGTTGCTATCCATTTAACAACACAACCCCTCCACTTTCCTCTCGTCCTCTCATTTTGGGGGCTGAATGAATGCGTTGATGCTGATCAGACGTCGTTCAGGTGTTGCGCTGTTAAATGGACGACGAGTTTCAGATTAGAGTGAAACTTCATTCATTGAAACTATTTGGGGGACAAAGCGATTCTGATAAGTGGATCGTTTAAATAATAGAACTCCACTAAGGGCGGTTTCCCATTTAACAGCATCGACAAACGTCGACTCTTGTTTCCTCTTTTTGGTGAGGGTGGCAATGTTCTAAATTGTTTTACTTCATTTAGTCAAATTATTAGCATTAAAAAGAGATCGATCTCGTGCTTCTACAACGTTTGCTTTTATCCCAATTTTAGAACGTTTATTGTGCAGCGACGAATCGTCAAGAGATTTTAATTTCTTCGGAAGACTTGCAACGAAGTAGTACCTCAACCGTTAGCATTGTAGTCGTACTGAATGGAGGATATTCCGCTTTGAAGACAATTTTATTGAAGACTAATGAAGGCGAGAGGTAGCACAAGGCTCGGAGGGTTGAGGAGAAGGCACGATACAACGAAAATTAGGAGAAGTCACGCGCGGGTCCCTGTTCCTAGATCATGGACGTGATAATCATCCCGTCGACGAAATTTCGGTTAGAACGAAATTACGACGAATATTTTCTACGTAATTAAATCGTATCCCATTATCTAGTTATTTAACCTCTCGCGGTGAACTGCTGGCATGCCGGTGACATTTAACAACACCTGTAACACGATGCACTAAGAATTTGATATTTCGTGCGAGACATTCCCGACAGCCACATATAACACACGCTATTATAGAAACAAATTCTATTTAAAAATAAAAAACTCAATATTCTTACATGTTCGAAAGAAATAAGTTCACAATAAAATTATTGTATCGATTATATTTTCTAACCGTTTTTAATTAGCTTTCCGGACGGAGCCGTGGTGTATTGACGATTCGCCATAGAAACCCCGAAGATTCCTCGTGATTCGGTGTACGTAGCTGCGGTGCTTTTTCGAGGCCAGGAATTTCTTTATACCGAGCAACTGTGTCCATGCTTTATTTCGAGGAAACATGCGCGGAATTCTACACAGAACTCGCTGCATGATCGTTCTTTGGACGTAACGCTGGATCGGCGAAGGAAAGTCGGTCCTCGTAAGAATTCTCCGCAATGCTGCTCCTTCTTCGGCTGCTTTCACCGGGAAAATCCTTTGCATTCGTATGGAAATGCAATTTAATTTATGCAGGGACCGCGATCTCGATATTTCCTAATAATATATAGTCGTCGAAGTAAATCCGCAATAGTGCTTGTACATAGAAGAACAGATCCACGAACATATTCGCCAGTTTGAGCGAAAGTAGTGATGGGTATACGTGGAATTACTCGACGCAGCCATCGCTAGCTGCGGTTCGAGCTCCTAATTCAGCGTCAATATTTTCTATGGGAAATGTCTTCAGTATTATATAAGTATGTTGCTCTAAGTAACGACTCAGTGTTTAATCCATGTGTAAATAGTAAAAGTGAAAACTGTACAATGTTGCGAACTGGTCAGGCTAGCTGTTTCTAGCAGACAGACGAAGGTCTTGACTTTAAAAACCCTTATACCGTATCGTATCGTTGAATTCCAAGATTTTCAATAAGAGAACACACGACGAAATTAGTCGGAGCCGTTGAGTGGTTCGGCAGGATAGTCTGGTAAGCTGGCTGCCGACTCGTTGTTCCTGCCAGTTCATCTTCCCTTCGTCTATTTTTCGCGTTTTCTTTCGAGCATCGTTGCCCTTTGTGCCTGACAGGTGCGGCGGATTCCTTTCAAACGACAGAAACGTATACCAATTCTTGAACAGCTTTTCATCGATGCTCCGACCGCTGTCAAAGGAGTCCTCGGCGCGCTTCCGTGCGTCGAAATGGCGACATGAATTAATTTCGGTATAGAAAGGGGATAGCGGCTGGATTTCTTTGGCATTACGTACGCGTCAGAACTCGACTTGCAAATGAACGGAACAGTCGACGGACGGAGGGTAAACGATAGTCACTGTGACCTATTTGCGCGCTCGTTGTACACATTGCTCGAAGTGTTCCCTTCAGAGTACAGTGGAGCCTCGGTAGTTGCACGAGACGGGACCGAAACACCGTGCGAGTATCGAGGTGCTGGCGTAGCCAATCAACTCTTGCTATCGCGTGTCACGTGTTCTCCGTAATTGGGCAACCATCCCCACCACCTGTTAACCCCCCACTATACCGGCCATTTTTTTAAAATGTGTTATCAATAAACAGGTTTTATGCATTTATGAGAAAAATTGGTAGGTGTAATTTAAAACAGTAATTAGATTAGAAGAATTCTAAAGTATTTAACATATTCAGAGAGAAAATAAATTTCCATTTCACTCCAGTTTGTTGCAAATCAGGCAGAAAATGTTTGTTTTGCATAAGAATCCGCTGCCTAGTCACCAATTATGCGAGTCACTCCACACATTTTTATTTTCTTCTACGATCGAAGACACGATTAAGAAAGTATTTTCAATATTTTCGAAAATCCTCGTCCTCAAAATTCTGTCAGTTTGAAGGACGAAGGTTAACAGAATCAGTTATCCTTCCGACGAGTACAAATTAAATGTCCACGATTAGGTCCGTTGTTTGTAATCCGAGGGACATTGTCCATGGAAAAAAGCTCTCGTCGGAAGCTTCTCGCTGGTCGGCAGCGTACGTTCCGCAGATTCTGCGGCAATCCGTTTGCCCCGCAGTCCGACTATTTCGGAATAATAACCGAGCACCGAGCCATTGTCGGCTGGCGCAAACAAAGAATCTGTGAAAACGACCATTAATTTGCCGATCTGAATGGGAAGTGTTATTTTATAGCCGGGTGTTCGCGTGCCATAAATCGCCTCGGGCTCTGGAATTCATCTGATCATCCTCCTACCCTACGGTGCATCTCATTCTCCTCGCTCGCACGCTATGCATACAGTGACAACTTTTTGTTTCATTAACCCTTTTGCATTACGTCCGCTTTTCCCGAATCTCACCGAGTTTTTAGTTGGCCACGATATAGATCGTAATTATTTGTGTATTACACGATTCAATTTTTCGGCGTGAAAGGGCGCCGATTTTTGGTTCTACTAGACCCGCTTCCAGGATTGCAAGGGTGCAGGATCCTCCTCATTTCTCGATAATGCAAAGATGGGCTTTCAATTTAGGCCGTAGTCACCCACAAAAATCCTGTTTTTACGTTTACGAGGCATAATTTGCATTATTCGTCAGCATGTAGCTGTCGCTGCTTCATGAAAATAAAATTGAATTGAAATTGAAAATAAAATGAAATTGTAAAATAGGACTTTGAGTTCTTTGCATTATCGAGAAATCAGTAGGTGCATCCTGCACCCTTGCAATCCTGGAAACCAGAATCCCTGTTAAGAGTGGGGTCGCGAAAATTTCCGCCATCTTGGACGAAGAATATCCTCGGTCTCATCGCCATGCACTGTTTGTGAACATCAGGGAAACCAGTACGACGCCGTTGATGAGTTGAAAAACAAACTGGTGATCGGCACGGTTCGATAATGTCGATTTTGTTTGCGCGCAAACTCTGGCGGGCGGTTGCCAAGACCCATCGGGTCTTGCCGAAGCCCGACCAGTTCAATTCCGTTCTGACCACTTATTTGTACCGTTCACGATACTTATACGTAATCCCGGTGGGCGATACGTGTTTGCAGATCGCTTGAGCCGGCCCGAAAATCCATCCGTGGGTACGGGCCGGTAACACGTTCCAGGCATTTGTTTCAAAGGATCCGCCGGTCGGTTTCTATCTTCCGCGCCGTTCCTCCACGGCTTCGCTTATCGCTTACCGACTCGAGAGTGAAAAACGACGTGAACCTCTCTACGGGAAGAAGCTTCCTGCCGGCGCTGGATCTAGTCGGGTACGTACCCGCGCGCTACCCGCCGGTCGGGTTTACTTTTCGGGGTCAACGCGGCGAGGAGGGCATGGTATCGGTGCACTCTCGCGGCTTTCCACGCCGTTGCTGCCCGCCGTCGACGAGACTGTTCTTCCCGTCGAATCAGGAAAAAACACCGGCAATTTCACCGAATCATTTTACACGGTTACCTTCAAATCGCCCGCAATGTTTCGACGAATATTTATTTATTCACCGATATTTATTCACCTACCAAGGGTTGCCTAATATGGGTATAGCTATTGACATTCTTGGCGTGGGCGCCGAATATGGCACTATGTGCCATATTAGGGACTCAAAGTGTACCATATTAAGAACCCCTTCCGCTGGAACCTGCAAATGATACACCACAAGAAAAAGATATTTTCCCCACGCTGTATTAATTTTTGAACAAACTTGGCCCCCCAGAATCTTATAGCGAGGAAATGCATCTGCAACTGGTCACTTTTTGGTCGAAAAAGAGCATTCTAAAATAATCAACAAACAGTGGTTCATATTTGGGCACTTTACCCTACAGATATCTTTAGTAGTGCACGTATTACAATAGGAGCCGCACAAAGTCTAAATAAAATCAATCTTGTAATTTTTATAAGTGAACACGTGTACCAGTTACTTTTGAGGCTTGGTAGGTTCAGTGTTAACAATTAACCACGAGAGTCCTTACAAGTCGAAACACAATGTCGGTGGAATCGTTGTCAGTGATTTATACGTTTCATGATCTCTGTACGATAAGCGGTCCACACAATAGATTGTTTATTTATGTTTCAAGTATCATAATTCGCACTGTATTGAATTTAAATCGCGGATACATTGTCCTTTACTTAATCCTCTGCAATGGTGTGTGACTCTGTAGTAACGTATTCATTATTTGCAGTGATTACGTCTGATTTGGGTTGTACGCTGGAATTTAGCGTGACAATTAATTGTTACACCATCATTTACGTCATATAATTTTCGAATGACGTATTGTCTGCTCAGAATTGAAGAAAATTGCATTGTAGCTTGTTAAAATCTCAAACAATGTTCTGTCTGTATTCGCTTAGAAAATTTATGTTCCGCACTGTCCTATATTTTTGTGACAGACTGTATATAGAAACCCATTGTCGGGACTGCGAATGGTTAACAAATAGGAAATCGAATTCTGTTTCACGGACAGTCACTTTTATAAATCTATGGTTACCGCCCTTTGCACTATTGTGGGGGGGTGAAAATATACTATCAAGTGGCTTGCATTCACTATTGTGCCGCTTCCGGACGTTTACGACACCATAAACTATTGAGTTGGGAGCAGGACGCTGGAAGCGCACATGTTTGCTAAAACGTGCAGTCATAAATTAACTTCTAGAGCTCTATCTCGAGCGTTAATTTTGTCATCCCACTGCGGCCGGGTCAGTGTGACCCTGGGAAACAATACCGCCTTTTTAAATCATTTTTCTGCCCCTATTGCCTATGCCCCCTATTGTGCTCGGCTGATTATATGTATACTAGTAACTCAGAGCGAGAAAGAGTGTCGCCACTAAAAATTGCTGTACTCTTATTCAAAATATTGTTTAGATTATATTAAATATGTTGGTATCTAATCAATTACTAAACATTTAAGTATTGTTCGAGGTATAATATCAATTTGACATTGATACACAAAGAAAAAAATTAATATAAAATGGAATTATTCTAGGTCGGAAGAAATGTTAATTCTAATCATAATCTATTTCGAGTTGCAATTTCTTTATAATTTCTTTCTCACTTTATGTAGTAAATAAATTGTTCTAACTTGTAAAAAAAAATCCAGGCCCTACGGTCCGATATTAACAATGTGATTCACTGAACGTGTGGTTAAAAAGCCTTTTCTGGGTTGAGCAGAGGAATGTAAACTTCTTAAAGGTCTCGCAGACCGCGTTTTGCGATAACCTGTTAATTACTTTCAGTCTGACGTTATCGTATCAAATCGGATCGAGTTACCGTGTCTAATAGAGCGTTAGCTCGATATTCTTATCTCGCGTTGGAATTCGTGGGGTTGCATGTCTGATCTCCACATTCCATTTCCACTTGCCTGCCAACAGGCCGGCTGAAAGTGGCACGCGTGACAGTTTGTTCCGGTTAAAAATGCACCGGCGTGGGAACGAGACTGACAGTCTGTCCGACGAAAGAACGTCTAGCATGTGGACGAGGGTTTCCACGGCGAGGAAGAGCGGCGAGGAGTAGGAGGGGAGGGCGAGGCAAAGGGAAAGGCGGAGCGCGATTAATGTGCAAACAGAATTAATTAGCAGAGGCGAGCGTAAAGCGGAATGAACCATGGAGAGATTCGCCGGGGTCTTTCTTGCGAGGGCGGCTTTAATGCGAGCGCCTTTAATCCAGCCACGGTCGGGGCAACGCACGGGCACACCGCACCGGTGCGGCCCGACTCGGCCCGACCGTTTCGCTGCTCGGATTGCGTATTCACGTAATTTCTTGATCGAGGAAAAGAAATTGTATTTAAATGGACCGTGGAAATCTGCGGGGCACGCGCGCATCGCGAGGCGGTGCTCTACACTACGTGCACCACGGAATCCTGTTATGCTAATTCAGCCGGGCAGCATTTTGCGTTTTACCGCCGGCACGGTGGATATCCGCGAAGGATTCTCCGCCGGATCGATGGATCCTACCGGCTGTGCACGTGCTGTTCCCCCGTGCTCAACACCGACCCGGGTCAGTCCCGTGTACGTGGAAATTTTAAGCAGACGCCGCCACCTTCGACCTGCATCAATATTTAATTTAATTTTATAATGCTGCACACTTTCGTGGATTTAATCTGAAACTCTCGGCCCGTCTTGAACGACGCCGGAATCGACTTGGAAACACCGATTCTCTGCGGGTAAATATCAATTTTTTGGACGTACTCTAACAACTAATAACTTATTTGAAATTGGCAATGTGCAAAGTTATTCGCATATTTAAATGGAGGAAGGACTTTTGTCCCCCACTCACCTTCCTACTTGGCAGAGAGGGGGTAACTTTTATCCACGCGATTCGACCTACCTCCCCTCATCTAGTCACTCTGCACCAGTAATTGAAACTAATTGAACCAGTATTAAACGAATAGTGGGTTTCACAATGCGTTCCAACTTCCTAAAACAGTTTTATTACGTGTCACAAGAACTTTTTCAAAAATTTCCATCGCGAGTGCACTTCGTAACAAGTAGGCAGCGGTTCATTATGCAAAATAAAAATTTTCTACCTGAATGGCAACAATCAGGAGTGAAATAGACATTTCTTTTCTTTCTCAATACACTTTACTTGGTTGAAAATAATATAACAACATTTTTAAATTCATCCAATCTTTTTACTGTTTTAAATTACACCTCCACATTTCCGCCATAACTGCATAAAGTCCGCTGTCTAGCAGAAGGTCGCCAGAATAAAAATTTTCTACCTGATTCGCAATGAACTGAAGCGAAATAGAAATATATTTTCTACATTTAATTGGTTGAAAATGATATAGCAACATTTTTAAATTCATCCAATCTTTTTACTGTTTTAAATTGCACCTACTCATTTCCGTCATAACTGCGTAAAGTCCGCTGTCTAGTGGTAAGTCAAGGTGTAAGTGAGATTGAAAAGACCGAGGGCTGATGGCAGGTGCAGTCGCGTGCCATAAACCGCGTCGGAATCCGCAGAACCGGGATCGTTCCGCAATCGGCGGATGAAATCGCGGCGAGTACTCTGTCTCATTTGCGGCGGCTGATTTACAGGCACAATCATCGGGGACGCATGACGGCTGATGAGTGGCGAGATTAAGGCGCGGCCAACCTCGTAAAGGGTCTTACACACCGCGACTAATTATGAAATTTAATTAAACCGCCGCGCACCGCGTACGTGTGCGGCTTTGAAGGTGCGCGAACCGACGCCGCCATTTAGCGGCGCACTAATTCAGCGTTCATTTATCTGCCGCTCGCGGTGAAAGAGAGAGGAGTTCGTTCCATTTCGCCGAGCCTCTCTCCTCCTCCATGCCTTTACACTTCTCGGCGCTCTGTCCGCGGAAGCTGCGCGAGAAAAAAAGATAAATGAGACGCGCGCGCGCGCCACACTCGACCCCCGAGAAATTCAAGAAAATTCAGATCAAGCGGCCGAGAGCATTAGCCGCGCGCGAAACTTCAGGGTGGGGATGTCTGCCCTTGGAATCGAACGCTACTGTCGATTCCACAGCTGTTTCGACATTTCGCCTGCTCATTCTGTTTTATCACGAATGTTTTACGAGTTTTCGACGTTCCAGTCTGGCTTCTCATGGTTTCCCGTTTGCACGGTTGGTGTGCGCGCATGATCGTCGCGGAACGCAGCAATATGCTTCAGAAAATTATTTATTCAACTTGTTTTAGCACTTCTTTGCATAACGTACGTAAATACAAATTTTGGCCACGTAGATCGACTTTGAAATAAAACAACGTGTACACTGAAACCAATTTTCCTCTCGTTCTTTATAACTGGGGTGAGATAAATATTTAATTTCTTGCTGAAAATATTTTTACTGTCTTAGATTAGACCTGCCCATTTTTATCACAAATAAAACATCGAAAGACCGACATTTAGGAATATTATAAAAAGTCCACTAAAAAAAAAGAGATCTCCTAAAAACAATAACGCTAATACAGTGGGTGTGCAAAGTATTCGTACACCTTCTAAAAACGAACAACTTTTTCAATATTGGTTTACTAAAATTGGAAAGGTTTTACTTCGTACATCCACTGTATATTCAAAGCCCTTCCCTGATACAATAATTGAATGGCGTATAAAATCACATCCTCTCGGCGATGGAGGGGCGAAATTATAATAATAGCTAATTCCGAATGGGAATATTGTCGATCGAAAGGGTTTACCCGTGGATATTTGTTCGACGTGGGAGCAGCGTTCACGGGAATATCGTGACAGATCTGTCTGTTCGTGTTTCCGGTAGACCGCGATGAAATTTCAGGGATCACGATCGGATGAAATTCGTGGAATAACACCGAGGCCGCGCGCCGGCAAAGAAAACATGTGCGGCACCAGAGAGCTGCCAGGACTTTTCAATTTCGAGGGGGAACTCGTTTCTGGCTGGCAAATAACGGTTGCTTCTTTTCACGCTGCCCGGCAAAAGTGTTGCGCTACGCGATGATCCTGTTGCGCGCCACTATATATCGGATCATCCGGATAATAGATTCCCCGGGAGCTAACTTGGACGTCCCTTTTTCCGCGAGCGCGCGCGACGATTTCGCGGCCGCGGGATAATTTAAAGAAAGCATCCGGCCATTTTAATCATCCCCTCCGCGAGACTCCCGGCGAGAATGATGGATGACTTCCAACGAAATGCGAGAACGTTTTTACACTTCTCCACGGTAAAGCCTTGATCTAAGAAAAACCCTTACTGTTTCTTAGATCCTGTGGTTCTATTGTACTGTTTCTTCGCGACATTCTTGTACATTTGAACGAGTCGATTCTTCACATCCAATCACAAAATTGTTTGAAAGTACTGTTCAAAACCAGATTAGGGTAGTTCTACTAGTACTAGGGTAGTACAAATTATTTTATATTTACATTATTAGATTCTTCTTGTTTAATCTGTTCCTTCAATATGTAGCCCCTGTCCCATTATAAAACAAATAGCATATTAATGATAACAACGACTACCTACCGACCTAAAACCACCCTGCCCCCATAAAGAATTACGTCTGCCCGCGATCGTAGACTTACAAGTAGAATAGGAGCACCATAGATCAGACGTGAAAATTGTCAACGAAAAGAATCCCGCGGGGTTTTTTAATATTCCATTGTTAGAGCCGTTCCCCGGTGGCTTTCGACTGGGAAATGAGGTGGGTAATGAAACCGGTTCAATGGACGGAGCTTAAACGGCGCCTTTACCGCGTGTTTCGTCGGTGGAAACCGGTGCCAAGGCCGAGGATTTTTTTTTTTTACGGGACATAAATCTTCGGCTGAAAAGCGAAACGAATTGAAAGCTCGCGTCGATGAGACGGTGAAAAAGCATAACTAGCTCCTGGTTCGTTGCGCGAGCCGAATCAACGGTTCCGAGGAGAGAGAGAGAGAGAGAGAGAGAGAGAGAGAGAGAGAAAGAGAGAGAGAAGGAGAGAGAGAGAAGGATAGAGAGAGAAGGAGAGAGAGAGAAAGCGTTGGAAGAAAAAGCAGAGCGAGCGCGGTCCATAATAAAATCCCGTTCGACGAGAAATAAAGGAGTTCCGCAGAATCCGCGGATCGATAATCAATTTCCTGTACACTCGTTCACCCTTTCGATCGTAAACCGGGAGAGCGCGGAGGGTTTACTGTTTACTAAAAGACTATAAATTTTATTCCATTCGTGGCCCACATTCTCTCGGACTTCTTTTCTTTCTTTTTTTTTTTTTGTTTCGTTCGTTGTTCTTTCGTTCTGACCGCGGAAAGTTCGCCGACCGCGGCGTTTCGGGATCGGGGATGTGCGCACGGGATGCGCGGGAGAAGCGGCGAACTCGATAACGACGTCCGCAATCCGAACAATACAGCCGGCGGCGGCCGTAAATCGATCGGGTCGAAGGAATAGCCACGCGAACACGTGACCCTCTGAAACAATTGAAAAACATGCATTAAACATGGCGGCGACGTGATTTACCGACGGGCCGAAACTCTCTTCTCGCGACCCCATCGTTCTCGCCCGCGCAGCATTGTATTCTATCTGGATATCGAATGGCGGCCCTCGGCTACGGCTCTGCTCGCTGTCCCTCGGAATATCGGATGACGGCCCGCCCTTTGAAATGTTAACCTTAATGCGCCATTAGTTTATGCTTTTCCTTTGGGATCGCGGAACGGGAGCCGCGGCGGATCTACATCGGATTCGAACGGCTAGAAAATTCAACGTCATCCTGCTCCGATCACTGTAACCCGTCAGACATTTTTAGTGATTATCCGCCTACTCGTATATGTTTTCGTAACGCGGGAACGTTGTTACGCCGTGATTGATACGTTCCAGTGTAGTGTTTCGCGTTTATTCGATAGGTCGACGTGCTGGTGAATCCGGAGATCGGAAACCGAGGAATTCAAAGGGGTTCGTTTATCGTCTTGGGTACGAACCTCGTGATTAGGATACGCATTTATAGGAAAATTTAAAATAATGAGGAGATTATTTCTCCAACTCTAGAAACAACAGCCAAGACGAGGAACGAGTCCAATTTATCAACTAGAAAATTTCTGATGACTAGACTGCGGATTTTACACATTTATGACGAAAATGGGTACGTACAAGTTAAAACAGTGGAGGTATTAAAAAGATTTAAGGCCACCAGTGTACTAGTGTCACCTTATCGAGATCATCAAAAGGAAAATGAAGTTTTTATTTGGCTCCTGTGTCTTGCAACATTTTGATTTTGCATAAATCTACTGATGAGCATATGAAACTGTGAGGACGTGAATTTACCACTTCATGTATTATTTTCGACACGTAAACACGATTAGGAGGAGCAAAACTTCTGTTTTTTATATTAGTTGATTGCATAAGTTCGTGACAAATTATCATAGATGTCGCAAACTGTACTAATTGTAGAAAAGAATGGTGGCTACATAATTGATTAATAAAGCTGTATTCTTTAAAATTTAACCATTGAATTTTATTTTCAAATCGGGGGCACGAACTTATGCAATCATCTGATAATTAACTTGGACAATCTTTATCTTCTACAATTCCTCATATTTTTAAAATATGCACTCAGTATAAATGCAAACAATCAGCAGTCTAGTCACTAATATTTATCACTCGGAACTTTCCTCGTAATTTCAAAATGTGCACATACTACAAATGCGCAAACGTAACTCAGACATTTCGCCTACTTAAATCGGCCTTGCACCGTGCGAATAACTTCCGGGAAAGAAGCAGTGCCGGATATTACTCGAAATTTAGAACGGGGTGTTGTGCAGCGAGGAGCTTGGTCGGAAACACGAGCACGAGGGAAAGCAAGACAATAATAATAACTTGCTTAATTTTCCGGCCATTGTCGGGGAAACGTTGCCACTTGTTCGATAACTATTCCGGGATTTGCATTATCTAGAGGTGCGTTTGGGTCGTGGGTATGCAGCGTCCCGAGTTGGGTTTTGTTTCACGAGAGCAAGAGAGGGGAAGAGAGAGAGAGCTGTTTCACTCCTGATGGAGCGTTTCTTCGAGCGTTCTCGCCATGGCGGAACGTGTGGGACGTGGTTTCGTGGAACGAAGCACGCGTAATTGAATCATTCAACGCCACGCTGTAAACCGGGGAACAATCGCGAATGTCTTAAGGTGCGTTTATACATGGGATCGTGCTAGTCCGACGCGGAGCGACCGTTTTCCGTGTGTAGACACGTCCGTACGTTTTCTGCGGCCACTCAAGAGGCCCTCGAGACGGAGTCGTCGGATTAAGACTTGTCTCCCCACTCTACCTCTTCCTTTTCCCCGCCCAGCATGTACCGTTACCATAAGTGTCGCCAGTATTCTCACTCTTTGCAAAAGAGCAAAAATGCATTGTATAAATTATATACGCTCCGAAAATTTCATTGAAATTGGTTAATCGGTTTACGAGTTATAAACGATTAAAAGTGGTAAAAAGACGAAAAATCTTGAAAAATTGCCATTTTTACCACTTTTGATCGTTTATAACTCATTAACCAATTAATCAATTTCAATGAAATTTTCAGAACTATATGTGAGAACTATAAATATATACATAATTTATACGAGTTGTGTGTGTGTGTGTGTGTGTGTGTGACTAAACATATCTTTTAAATTTTCGTTATTGGCCCAGCTAAAAGAGTCGTAAAAATTAATTTTTACTATTGTTTTTAACTATTCCAATCAAAGACCTCTAAGTGAGGTCCATACCTCAACAACCAAATGAGGTTTTATAGTCCACCCCATTTTCTACATAACTGATTACACGGAACTTTATATGAATCCATCATAAATAAATTTCTGATTCAATAAAATGACAACTTTAATGCAAAATAGATATTTGCTAGCGTAGTCGCCACCTACGTTTATTTTAAAGTTTTGATGTTGCAAGTACTATACGCGAGAAATTAAAAGTTGAAAGGTTGTCAAATACAGCAGCGTTCTCTCTGCAATCCCGACCAATTATATTTTTGAAACATCTGTTTCGCGTATCAGATATTTGTCCCAACTTTGCGAAAACATTCAAACCGTCTGGAGCGCTATTAAAAGAGTGATGGTCGTTTCAGTAGCGAATGAATTCGAGTATAAATAAAACAGTCTCTAACCAAAATCCGAGGCCGGGAGCAACGCACCGCGCGGCTCCGGTATAAATCGGCGCTTATCGTCGAAACGAGAGCAAGGCTTGTCAATCATCTGGTAGCGGAACGATCGTTCTCTCGTGTCGAAAGTGTGCCCCTGCCTGGCAGACAATCGAGACAAAGAAGAGACGTCGGTCCTCGAAACAATCGATCCTCGTGACACACAAAGCGAACGATGAAATCAGCGCCTTTCGCGGCAACGAGTGAGAACGAGAAAAAAAAGAAAGATGAAGGAATGAGAGAGAGAGAGGAATGAGAAAAAAATGGAAGAAGCGTCGTCGATCGCGAGAGCGAACAGGCAGTCTAAGGAATAATTCAAAGGCATTGTGCTCCGCGTGAATTCCAGCTCTGGGAAGGCTGCTTCTCTTACCAAGCAAAACTCTCCACGGTCCAATCATCCGGCACGGGCTGATGGAGCTGTCAGCTGCAGAATCGTAGGCGAATGGTCCGTAATGGATTTCACTGTAAGAGGAGGCCGCGGCTAAAAGCGTGAAAGGAGTATCGGACAGATAAATATTTAAATTGGCCGAACACCTAACTGCCGGTCCTCTTTCCCTCTCCCACCACCATGGCAGAGAAAACGGATATCGCATTTTCCCCCGGAACGTTTGGCGGGTTATTTAAAGAAGTTTTCCAAGCGTCCCGGTGACGCGGCGCGACGCCGATCGATCGCCAACGCCGAGGAAACTAGTTGAAAGACAATATCGCGGTGTCGGGAAGTTTCTTCTCGCTGCTCGGGCTGATTCCAGATATAGGAAATAGAATCTTCTATATTGGCAATATGCTATAACAGTTTGATTCCTCGTCGTCTCGTCGCTACGCTGCGCTGTGCCGCCCGCTCTCCAAATAGAATTTCCACGGGACGATCGATCCGCCCATCGGAAACCAACAGAAAATAATCATTCGTCTTTATTTGCGCGCTCATCGGTACGAGAAATGCGGACACAAAGCAGTGCCGCAGAAAATTATTCGATCGAACGAATCTAGTAATTGATCTTGTAATTATTCGTATTTCCAATGTGGAACGTGCACACAGCTGAACGTCTAGTAAGACTAGAATTTAGGACAATTGTAGTATAATCTCCCAAATATCTTGCTCCGTACATTGTGAAGAAACAATCATTTTCATTTTTGCATGGATATCCTTTTTACCATGCAATGAAGGAATCAGGAAACAAGAAATACATTTATGAAGAAATGTGTGTAGGAATAATGTCGTTTGCAGTAGAACAAAATCATTGATAGGCTTCGGATGTTTATGCAATTTAGAAAAATTCAAGAATATAGAAATGTTGTTTTTAAGGCAACTAAGCCATTAAGAAATTATTAATGAAATCACTTTATATTTTAATCCTGCTTCCCACGATCATTGCAGAATATTTTTATTTTTCGAAAATAAATAAAAATTGTACTAAATTCGGTCGGATTTCATTCTCCAACAGTTGTTGGACATTTTCGTAAACCATAAATGCATAAAGACCCGCAGTCTAATAGACACGATGAGTCTATAAGCATGAAGTAAAATTTTGTTCAACTCCTGTTCCCTGCAGTGCATTTTAAAGATGATTACGTATGACCGAATAATTGTTGGCAGGGGTAGCAGCGTGTCTCCAAGACGACGGCAAAGGGCAGGTAAATTGAGAATGGTGTTTTCAGTATCATGACGTCACAAATCGTGTCGTGGATGGTCCCATAGATGGGGAATGCATAACACGCAAAGCAGCGCGGCCAGCTAATTGCATTCGATAGTGGGGATTGCGAGACCCGTATCCTTTGAAGAGGCCCAAGTCCGATGGAGCCGTGCGCTTCGACGTGTAAGCTGACTTCGAAAGCACTTTGAGACGGTAGCGGCCGAAAGACAACAATGCCGCGCTGTCGAGGGATACCTTAATCTGTCGATAATTTTACGTCCCACTCAATATCGTCGGCTAACGAAGTTTGTCTAGCAACGACACGTGCACACCCCGCCGCTCACGGATTTACGAGCCGATGAAGAGTCCTCCACCGCATTATTCCGCGAGCTTTTTGCTGTGACGGGTGATTAATGGTCGGCCGAATTCTTGCCGGAAGGCTTCTTTATGCAACGATAAGGAAACGTCGACTCGAGACCGGGACGATGAGAGTCCATAATTTTCCTGGGCACGTCAATCCCCTTAGAATGTGTTAACCCGTTTAACAAGCCGTCCGGGTCCGTCCTGATCCGATCTTCTAAGAATTTTAACTATCAGTTCCATTTTAGAACAATTAGTTCACCAATCTTTTTCGAAAAAATTGCTGAGAAAATACTTAAAGATTTTTTATGCGGGCGAAAAATTTTTTTTATGAATGAACCTTAAATCTTGACTGAATGTCGAAATTTTCCCTTTACTATGATATAAAAGAACTTGATGCACGATTTTTTTCTAGCCGTTTTAATAAGTTATAAACGAAAGGTGTACAGCCAAGTTTACAATGCCGAACTTGGTCCCCATTTTTCTGCACAAAACAGTGAAAAAAAAATCGTAAATCAATTTTCAAGGTCTCGTTGGAAAGAGGAGGCTTTGTTCTTCAAGTCTGTGGCAGATTCATTCGTGAAAAGAATTTTTTAATGTTTTTACAGAGATTTGAATTTATAGCATTTCTGAGGAAAAATAGATGTTCAGTTTTCGATTTGCTGTGTAACGTAAAAATGTCTTAGGGGAAAATAGATAATACAGAACGAAAATAGAGTGTTCAAGCTTTAAAATGTGTCCAAGAGTATCACTGGACGATTGTTTTTCACGAAATCACGACAGGTTAAATATCGTCAATTTCTCGAGAATTTGTTTCCAGATGTTTCTACATTTCCCAGAGATTAATTGTCTAGCATTTCTTCCGGGAAGTCTCCGTAAGCTGGCACAATCTGTTCCACGACTAACTAACCCCTTAATTTCTCGTGTATACTCCAGAGAACCTATGATTCATTTCGAACTCGAATTGGACCGAGTGAAGACCACGAGTGCAACAATTCTGGTACTTCAGAGATAAATATATTCATATAAATTTCATAACACAACAGTTTCGGGCCGGAAAAGTGCCGAGGACTGCCTAAGGGTTAAGCAACCCCCGAAGAAGTCGGGTTGCCCGAGATTAATTATCGAGCATTTCAGCGGGAAAGTCTCCGGAAGCTGGCACAATCTGTTTCGCAACTAAATTACTCGTTAATTTCTCGTGTATACTGTACACGGTTGAAAACTACATTATTGCATCGTTAGTTGGACGTTGCGCTGCCCGAGAACGTCGTCGTTGTAATTTATTCGACTAGTTTGAACCAAAGCGGCATCCTCAGCATTTATGGGAAGGCATATTCCCTCGACAAGGTATATCTCGTCGCGGCACTTAGCGAGGCCTGTCAAGAACGCGAAAATACACGTCGGACGACGAGCACGTTAAAACGATTACACGTAACAAGGGCCTGATATTGCAGCAGGCAACGTACGAAGGCGGAACGTGGTGATCATGATGAAGACGTTGTTATCGGTTTCTCAAGCATGCTACGCGACCCGTCGTCGTAAATGATATGCGCAACTCGAGGACACTGTCGAAAGTTGATCGCGAACCAACGAAAGTCGCGAATTTATCACCGACGAGACATTAACGGATTCGCGCACGCGCGCACTCGAATTACTCTCGTTAACCGCGGACCGAAGACTGATTTATCGACAGCTCGACCTGCGGGTGCTCTATGTCCCACTGGATTCTCTGGTCACCGACTACTAGCTATTTAATTAAAATTCACGAAACGAATTAGTTGCAGAATGCGTGCAACCTGGCCATAAATTATTCGCGATGACCGACGAAATTCTGCTCACACAGCGCAATGAAAGAGTGTCGCTTCTGTCTCTCCGGACGCGAAAAAAATTGTAAATGTTTCGTTAGAAGCGAGATTTTTCCGAATACAGCGAAGCCTTCATCTAAGAAAAATCCTTTCGCCTGAGCTGTTCCTTAGAGCCTGTTGTCGTGGCTGATTATATACTGACTTACACTACTTGCGCTTCTAGTATCTTAGCTCATCAAAAATTTTTCAATAACGAAGAATATCATCTGTAGGATCGTCTCCGATTAAATACTGACTTACACTACTAACAGTTAAAGTATCTTAGCTCATAAAAATTTGCTCGTACATTCAACAACGATAAATATATCAAAATAATCAAAAATAAGTGTGTCTGATTAAACACTGACTTACACTACTTACAGTTCCAGTATCTTGGCCCATAAAAATTTGTTCGTACTTACAACAACGAGAAATATCATTTACAGGATTGTGTCTGATTAAACACTGACTTAGACTACTGACAGATCTAGTATCTTGACTCAAGAAAAATTGTTCGTACTTTCAACAACGGAAAACTTTATATATAGCATCCTGTCCGATTAAAGACTGACTTACACTACTCCCACTTCCAGTACCTTGGCTGTTATTATACTTAATTTATCTCTGCCACACATTCTACGTCACAACCACTTGTTAACAACAATAATTAGCTCTGAAGATTAATTAGTACTTCTGCTAATGAAAAATATCTCGATTGAAATTCTCGTATATCGTTTACAATATCCAACTCGTTATTCAGTCTAATTTGTATCTCTTTCACGCGTACAACTTTCTCTCTAATTATTCGCGGAACTTCAATCAACGGAAGAACTTCGTTCGGATGGCTGACCCCACTTCTTTTTGCATGAACAATTACCTTTGTGGAGTTATCGCGCTGCACGATGATAAACTGATTGGTGGCAGTTCGATAAACAGACCGCGAATGGTAGAACGGGATGTGCAGCAGGAAAATCGTCCTTTCGTTACCGGGCCGCAGGAATCTGGTTATTCGAGGGAATTAATGCTGTGATTTACGGGTTGGTCGGTATTCTTGCCGCAGAAACTATACATTCTCAAGTTCTCCATTACTAATACCGGTTAATTCCGACTATTAACCACGGTCGGTCGAGCACTGGATCCCGAGAACTCTTCTATGTTCGTCGAGGACGACGACGGGTCCGCGATTTTTCTCGGGTCGAATTCGCGTACCAATAAACGCCATCGCGAATATTAGACCGGCTATCCTGCGGCAATTATCCCGAGTTTGCAAACCCGATTGCTGATCGGGTATGCGAGGACCGGCCGCGCTGGAATTCGTTAATAATCGACGTTGGACCCACCCCCAATGTCCAACTATATCTAGTCGGCCGTAATACCGTCGAAACGACGCCTTTAAATAGGATGCTGGATAAACATGCGACATGCGACGCGAGTTTATCGATTTTCTACCGGACCATCGCATCGTCCCCTCTCCGAACAGATCCGTGCGGAGCTACGGAGGATCGAAGGGACAGATAATGCCCCGTGGATGCGATAAATTCCTGTTGCGGTAACATGTTTACGCGTTCGACGTGATCGTCCTCGTAAAAACGATGCTTAAAGTGTTGCTGGCTTCTACGGCAATGTACCAAGTGAACGTAGAACGTCGTTTCAGAAGTTTAAACGCGCCTCACTACCGGCGTCGCTCCTTTGGCCGCGCGTTAACAAGATGAACTAGCCGTGCCGCCGCCGCGAGACATTGTGCTCGCCGGAAAAAGGTTTTTGAGTTATGCGGTGATTCCAGTTTTCGAGTATAATGGACCCTGGCTCGAGTAAGTATCACTCCGTAAATGTACTTTAACTTCAGCCCTGTGAGGGACATTGTAATAGATCCTAACATGATTCTGCTCCTCTGAGTTAGTAGGAATCTGTTGAAAAAAATGTTTGACCTTCAATCTTTTCTCAAGGTCAAACTTGTTTTTAGATTGCATTTATTTAGATTGCACAGAACCATTAACCCCTTGCCGTACCATTTTTACGAAAATGTCGCGCGCGCGTCTTTTAAAGGGAAAAGAAAATTTATATCTAGGGCTACATTTATGTTAATGCTTACATACTGATTACTAGATCGCGAATCTTTATGCAAAATTAAAATTGTCTGCATCGATTACAAGCCAACGGAACCAAATAAAAAATTATTTCTTCTTTTAATTATCTTATTAAGCTGAAAAACTAATACACCGATGTCCTTAAATCATTTTAATATGTCGACTGCTTTAAAATGTACGTTTCTATATATGCATAAAATTCACAGTCTATTGGTTACACACATACGAATCGAATTCTATTTCATCTCAAAAGAAACACACCACATTCATAGTTGTTAGACTTTGTTGAAATCTTCGAGACGAGTCTGACTCACTCAAATACGGCTTAAAAAACAATTCGAAAGTTTTTATGAGTCTACAGGGTGTCCGAAAGTGGTGCAAACGTGGAGGGGATGATTTCAACGTAACAGATTTTTTTCAGCAAACTGGTTTTTGGTCGCGTAAACTCGGCGACCTCGGAAGCGTCGCGACGCCGGCGGCAAGCGAGTTTTATGATTACACGCGTTGCTCGCCGCGACATCTTTGAGCTGGGGAGTCGCAGTTTATCCGGAGGCGGCGGCATAGCACCTCGGGGGCAGTTCTCTCCGTCATTTATCCGGAGACGCGGCGATTTTCTCGTTCCTTCGTCGGCGGATCATCCGGGCGATGCTTAACGGCGAGGGACGCGTCGCGTCGTCTCGGTAATAAGCTCGCCACGGGGTCAGGGAACTCTCGAATTCCGATTACGCGCGACGGAAGCCGGCGTCGATCCTGCCGATCCTAATTAAACTTTTTGTATTATTACCTCGGCCGCTTTCATCCTCGCCGTTGTCCCCGTGCGGCGCGCAAATAGAGCTGACTGCCGCGAAAAAATTTTCCGTCGAGTGCCGTTAGAGCAGCTGACGAGAACAGAAAAAGAAGAAGAGGGTGGGAGAACTAGAGGGTTGGAGAGGGGCGGGCGGGATCGTACGGAGGGAGAGAACGGTGTACAAAAGCGCGGCAAAAGAACGAAGAGACAAAGACGTCGAGTGAGAGCGAACGACCTCCTCCATCGCGACAGTCCGGTCACATTTTTAATCCGACAAAACTTTTTGAATTACGACCACAGCTACAAAGGAAACGGAACGGAATCTGGCGGGAGAGGGGAACGGAGAGAGAATCGGCCCCGGAGAAAAAGGGCAGAAAGAAGGAGGGCATAAGGCACGGACTGTGAGACAGAGGCCAGCCCAGAGACAGCGTAAAAAAGATTATATTCTTCTCTAATGGTTCCTACTCGCTTTAAACGAACAAGTCTTATAGCCTGTTTCGCCTCGGCTTCTCCCCACTTCATCCCGCCCCTTCGTGCTCGCTACAGTTCCCCTCCCTTTCCCCGCCTATTCTGTCCGCGGTTGGACCGGAGAGCAGTCATTAAAAAAGACTTTCCACGGCCAGTGGACCAGCGAATGAAAATGCCGCGGGACAAGGCAGGAAACGGGCTAGAAAAAGACCGAGGAGAAGTTCTTTGCCGCCTTTCTTCCTCCCGACCTACCACCCACCTAGAGTCTCTCCTCTTTTCCACTTCTCTCTGTCTCTCTCTCTCTCTCTGGCTTCGCCTTTTGCTTCGACCCTGATCCACCGCTGGAGGTGACGTTTTATACGAGGCCTGGGCTTACCACGGCCGCGGTGAAAATAATTGCGGGACCGTTAAAGCTCCGCATCCCAGTTGGAACACGCGAAAGCGCCGCGTTTCCTCGGGGAAAGCCGAGATCTAACCTCTAACGCCCGACGACGCTTACGGCACCTTTCGATTAACGCGGTTTTTAGCGTCGTCGTCATCCCGACGCCTTCCAGGAGCCTCGCGCGTCGCTTTACGACCTTCTCCGAAATGATCGCGACGCCCCCGGGCGTCGAATTGCCCGCGAATACGCGCGGTACCGCAGTTCGACTCGGAATCAGTATGGTGAATTCGCAGATCGTAGTGCTCCACGGTTTACGAGTTCCATCAGTTTCGTGTAGCTCTCGGACACCGTTCCGCGATATTGAAATAATAAAAATAACTGCAACAGGATACGCAACAGCATCAGGCTCCCTCAGATGCTACTGCCTAGCTTTTAGCGCTACCAGCATGAAAGTTTACCTGTTCCCTGTTTGTAGCCGCTGTAAAATGTTTGGTTTCGCTTTGTTTGCCGCAACGCGTTTTAACCCTTTCCGGTCGGAGCTGTTTTGACTTGGAAATTAAACGTTTCTTCCGACCTAGAATAATTCCATTGTATATGATTTTTTTCATTAATACCTCGTACCCATAAAATATAAATGTTCTGCCTGAATTGCAACAAACTCCAGTGAAATAGAAATGTAGTTTCTTAATGTGGTGAATGGGTTGGAAATAGTATAACAGTATTTTAAAATTTTTCTATATTGTTTCCGCTGTTTTAAATTACAGCTGCTCGTTTTTATTATAAATGCATAAAATCTGCTGTGTAGTAATCTTTTTGGAGTGGACAACATCGCTTAGACCCTAGCTGGGATAATACAACGAACACATGTCTGAGGAATGAAGGGTTTACAAATTGTTAAGTAAGCTGATCAGCTGACACAAGGCTGAGCTGGTCTAGCTCGCGACATTTGCAACAATAGCACCTCGCTCATGTTTCACGAGCAAAGGGAAGCAAAATCGAAGAGGGATACTGAGTTGGCACGCGGTGTCTCGTGGCTGGAAGTGGTACTGGAGGATCGAGCAAGGACACGGGAAGTTCGGAATGATAACAAAGGACTTTAACGATGCAATAATTGCCAGTGCGCGCGAGGGCGCAGTCGTGCTCGAAGCTAAGGGCGGCTGCGGCGTGATTCAACAATGGCTCGGTTACAGCCGGGGACGACTCTCTTTCCCGTTAATCTCGCAAAACGTGCCGTGGCTTAAAAGGAAGGCAATGAAACCCTCCCCCCCGTCCCCAGACCTCGTTACTTCCCCTCTAATGAAATAACAATGACTATTATCGTTTCATATTACCACGCGCTCTTCCGAACCCCCCTGAAACCGCCCAGCGAAAATCGATACCCTGTTGATCGACTTCCATGTTTCTCTGCTTCTTCCTCGAATACGGCCAGAGTTTCCCCTGGTCGAATCCTAATAGACACAGCTTAGAGCGTCGAAGCTTCGGACGACGAGATTCGGTTCGACCGACCCCGACACAGACATAATACAAACCTAAGCCGGGACCTATCCTAGCACCATGTTGTCAACAATCCAGCTTCGTGCTATCAGACAGACTTCACTTTCCGAAGCCATGTCTCCATTCGGAATCAATCGTACCGCGAGTAGCATTTTGTGGAGCGGTATGTCCGGCTGAGACCTAACCAGGGATCCTAGAGATTACAATTAGTCCTTAGTCATTCAACTGCGTAACACTGTTCATATATTCTTCAGGGTCTTGTAAAACCTAGCTAGACCCATCTAAACTTGTGGAATCCTTCAGACCCCGAGTTTTCAGCTTCGTCTTCTAATTCACAAGAACAGGACCAACTCTGCAGTAACCTAACCCAGAACTTAGTCTACTCGTATCCGTCATACAGCCTTGCAGATTCCAGCAGACTGGGACTTTTCAGCTCCACCTTCTAATTAAGAACAGTACCACCACCTGAAGCAACTTTTCCGTTTACCCTGATTTTAATCTGAGCCGCCGTCCTCCAAAATTACGAAAATATGTTGAACCCAAAATTGGTAACTCAATTTTTTAACCTCTTAGAATTATGGCCTCATTTCGAGCACTAAAACCGAAGGTGGATTCCGCTGTTGAAGATTTATATCTGACCCGTCGTCGTCCAAAATTATGAAAGTATGTTGAACCAAAAATTGGTAACTCAACTTTCTGACTTAGTTCAACCTCTTAGAACGACGACCTCATTTCGAGGGCACTAAAACCGAAGGTGGATCCCGCTGTTGAAGACTTTCAATTAAGGATGAGCCGGTGTTCCGCGCACGCCGGACCACCATTATTTATCCAGTGCGGAGCAATAACGGATCGTCATTCTGTCCGGAGCATTCGGCCGACAATTAAGGGGCATTACGAGCAGGTAAACAGGGAGTCGGTGATAAAGTGGGCTCTGTGAAGAATCCCGTGGCAGGTTGCGGCGGTCACGTTCCTCCGGGGGTTCGAGAGATAAAGGAGAAGTCCGAGCGTGGTGCTGCGGATGCGGTGGCGGTGGTCTCTCGGGGTAGAGGGGGTTGAAGCAAGAAGCTTGGTACGACTGCAAGAGCAAGCATGGCTTGTCGCCGTGTTTCCTCCTTCTGTGACGCCAGCATGCAACATTAATCGACGGACTTTTGATCCGCTTCACGGGCGGACTAGCCTGCATCTTTCAGGTCCGTCTGTTTCGAGGACGCCCGGCGAAATCTTGTTGCACAATTTTTTCGACTTTCGGGGATTATACCCGAGGGGGAAATAATTTGGCCTGTCCCTCGTCCGCTGCTGATTTATTGAGATGCCCGGGGAAACAACGTCGAGTTTCCACCGTTAGATTATTTAGAGCGGCTTCCTTTCGGAATCTTTTAGCAGCCACCAGCCACGCGAATCTCGTTTAGGTTACCTTTCTCGAGTAGCGAATCTCACTCCGGATGAAAATAATTCCTGCCTGGACTGAAATTTATCGAAACCGCGGCCTATGGAGTCCGGCTTGTTCAGATTGTTTAATCAGCACCCCCGTTATATTAAAAATCTCGAAGATCCAGAGTTCTCTATCTTTTAAACACACCTTCTAACAAGTTCGCCCGTTATATAGATCGCTTGCTGACCGCCACGTTCAGGAGTGGAGAGTTAGGACAAATACCTTTCCGCTAAAAACTTTCACGCGTCGAAAGGGTGGGGTGTGTTTTGTAAAGCTCAGCCGGGATTTCAAGAATTGAAGGACCTCTGCAAAGAGTAATATTGTTCCGCTAGTGGCGGAATCTGTCGCAACCATACAACATTCCCAATATCACCTCTTCTGTAAAAGCTTCTTTGTGAAAGGGAGTCTGGCAAGAAAATGCGATCTCGAACCTTTCGATAAATTGCAGGACAGGGGATATTTAAGGTTTCCCGACTCAGTGGATCGCCGTGTTTCGCGACGGTTCGCGTTTCAATTCGTCTGCTAAAGTGGTATCAGACTTCTCTCCGCGAGTCACCAGCCCCTCGAGTTCCAGAGCGGCATGGCACCCCGGGGCGTCGATTTCCACTTAATCCATTGATCGAGATTTCATCTTTATACTTTGAAAGACGATTAGAGAGTCTGAGCCACCACTTTCACGGGGCCTCGGGCGGGCCGAGCCAGCCGGCTGAAGTCTTGTCTTTGTTGTTGCTCCGACGTCTTAACCGTCTCCCTGTCGGGGAGCATCAATTTAAATAATCGCTTTCTTCTATCGGCTGGACCGCAGGCGAAAATCCTCTCCGTGTAATTGAGAGGAAATTCATACTGAAACTCCGCCGGAATTTCAGGTCGCGGCTGCCATCATCTTTTTTCAATTTGTCCTATTCTTTCTTGCTCTCTTTCTCTTCGCCGAGGAAAATCTCCGACGTGATCCCACATTCATCCCAGAAAGTTCAAACTGTTATAATTTTGTAGAACAGAGTAGTGCAGCGGTAAAAATGCTTTCACCAAAATAAATAATTTGTGCTTGCAAATACGGAGCTGCGGATTTAATGCGTTTATGACAAAAATTTAGAACAACCCCCTGCTTTATTTATAATTCTGGAGGTAGTTCTTATAGACACGTTAGTCGTTAAGTTGTTCTGAATGTAACAGCTGGTTACTTAATTTATGCATTTATGAGGAAATCGGCTGAGTGAAATATAAAACAATAACAGAGATTAGAAAAATTTAAGAATGTTTAACGTTGTATTTAATGCAACAAAATCATTAAGGGATGAAATCAATTTTTATATTACTGCTGTTACAATCAGTGCAGAATGATCCGCAGTCTGTTAATTTAATCGCCAGAGACCGAGTAATTAAATGACGCTTTTGATATTCTGGGTCAAAATAGACCCGTTAAGCGAAATCTGTGCGACACCCGACATACGAAACGGGGCCGCGTCCGCGATAAATAATAATCAATTAATTACTACCAGCCGTGTTTTGTAAACGCCATCGATCGGATCGACCATTTCTCATTTCGATTACAGGGAAAGATGGCGGCTGGTGGTGTGTGCGAGAGCACAGGTCTCGTTTGCTCGACGCCGGTTGCGCCGGGAGTTGTAACTTGCCGCATTCTCGACGAGTTCGTCGACCAGACGCCTCGATATGCGAAACGGAATGATGCACAACCCCGAAACGCAACTTGCTCGCGGAAACAACGAGAACAGGGTCTACCATCCGTGAACTCTGTGGCCGGGTATCCTCTCGTCGCCCCGTCTCTTTTTACAATCCCCCACCCCTCGATCCCTCTCTCTATCTCTCTATCTCTCGAAAACCTTCCGGGTGGCTTTATCCGAGCCGCAATTATTCAGCGACAAATGCGGAATTGAATAAATTTCTGCGCCCGGTGGAGCTGCATTCAGCCAGGATACAGGGGACAATAAGCGGTCGTTAATTCCCCGGTAAATCGAATCCTTTATCAGAGGGTGGCGGGGGTCGACATAATGGAAGAACAAACGCTGGAATTACAAAGTACCGGTCGCGAATCATCGCCGATACATTACCGCCGGTGCTCAAAGTCGGCTGCTTGTTCGAGATTGCCCCACTCTACCCCAACCCCCTTTATTCTTTCACCTACCCGAGACCGTCGGTGTTTACCTGTTTCATTCCCAAAGCGACTCGATGAACAATTACTTCGACCATTGTTACGCCAACAGCGGCAAACGAATTTTCATTACACTTCGAGGAACTGCTCGGCTCGTGCAGTCGACACGAACTCGTCAATTTGTCGGACTCGCAGAGTTGTAATATTCGCACGAGCACGTTCATTACTAGACTCCGGATGTGCATGCGAAATGAAAAGGTTGTGCATCAACTACAAGATGCAGGAGCTAAATATAAATTTATATTCTTCATTAATAATTTTAATGCGATGAAAAATAATATATTTATAGTCTCAAAGATCTTTTAATATTTTCACTGTTTCAAATTGCATTTGCTCATTTTATATTCATTACCATCGTCTTACGTCGAAAGAAAATTTTATTGTTGCAAGCCAATGCAAAATGGTCAACAAACATGTGCACGAAGTTAGGAAAAGGGCCTCCTCATCGATTTTGATGAACTTGAAATATCGTCAAGGTCATCAAAAGCCTTTTTCTAAATAATTACCATCTCTTTTTTTAGATTTGGGTCGGTTGGGTTCACCCTGACATGAAAACATATTTCAAGCTCTTTAAAATAAGGTTAAGCAACAGTTATTATTAGACTGCGGGTTTTATGCATTCATGACAAAAATGGGCACATGCAATTTAAAGCAATGGACGAATTACGATGATCTAAGGACATCAGTGCAGTAATTTCTGCTTAACAAGACAATTAATGGAAGTAAGAAATTTCTATTTGGCTCCTGTGTCTTGCAATCGATGCAAACATTTTTTATTTTCCATAAAGATCAGCAGTCTAGTTATTATGCAAATGTGGCTGTTGAAAATTTTTCGAAAAATTCTGGGATATAAAATATGACAGAATTAATTAATTTCGGATCTGAAAAGAGTACTACCACGGAAAATAAGGAGTTACTTAAAATTCTAAAAAACTACTTTCCGAACGACCTAGTAATTAGCAGAGAGATTCCAGGCAAAACATTTTGAAGATTTGTAACGACTATAGGGGAAGTTTGAAGGGCGGAGGAAGGGCACGTTGCTCGAGGAGGTTCCGCGACAGCTTGACCGCCGAGAGGGATGGACAGGGAACGATTCGAGCAGCTTCCGGTCGATTTCTCGATCAAGCCGGCAGCTGAATAGTCCCGGGGAAATAAAAGATAACACCGAACACTGCCAGTCCCCGCGACGACGGCTGCTCGCTCCGGGCCGTCGCTCTCGATATTGCTAATTTCGACGTCGAACGCTTTCGATACTCCCGGACTCTTTGTTTCGTTTCGATGATACCTGACGCGGGAGCCTCGGGTTCGCTACTGTTCAGCTGACAGGGCAGCGCGTGTCGAGTTCGATGTCTGTTGAATTTATGACGTTGAACCGCGGCTTCATTAATTCAGGGAGCGGTTGATCGATTTCACCGTGCCGTTTTCCAAGTGTTACACACGGTCCGAGGGACCGGTTCAGTTTTTTCTTTTTTTTTTTTTTTTATTTCACGAGAGTTTACACACCGTGCGACTCTACGGCGGAATTTTTGAAAACGGACCGTGCAAAACAGCTGTACTTTGTATTGGACGAGTCCTGTTCCCGGGGAAAAAAAAATCTGAAAAATACCCGAGGCTGGTCGTTTAACTTCGGGACGGTGTTTCAATAATTCATAACGGGTAACGTGGATCTTGACCCGTTAACTCTCTCGAATACGAATGCGCACTGTACTGGTCTTACAGGGAATACGGTCTGGAATTGCCCACAAATTCCGAATATACTGGTTCGGTTTATATAGGGTGGGCCGGAAATCGTTCTACATGTAAAACTAAATCGAAAAAAAGGAATAAAATTTTTTCGTTCGACGACTCGTTTTCGAGAAAATCGAGTTTCAAGACCAGTCAGGCTTCGGTGCTATAGTATATGCAGGAAGTAGAATTGGTCGATCATGATCAGACGCGTCAGTACTCCTTGAATTTTTAAACTCGATTTTCTCGAAAATGGAATTCCGGATGAAAAAATGTTACATCGAACATTGTTCTTATTACGATTTCCGGGCCTATCCTGTTATAGTTTGGGAGAACATCCTAAATTGGCGATCCGTTCCAGTTACGTCACTACCGAAGAAATTAGCTGTAACAATTCCTTTGGCAGGAGATTGCACATCGTGGGTTCCAGGGCTAAAGGACTTTGAACTAGAACTTCGAACTAACCGGGGTAAATTAGAACTTTGAGCAGAACATATCACTAGAACTTCGAACAGCTTAAAACTTTGCGCTATTGAGAAATGAACCGAACTTTGAATATTCCAGTCGGACTTCGCGAATATATTTTCTATTAAATTACACTGTTAAGTATACTCGTGTAGCATAACTGCGTTCGATCGGCTGCGAATATCCCGAAACAATTTGGTAAAATCATAGTCAAATTTGATATAATGACGGATTTGTGTTTAGAATGAATTATTCAGGGCTGAGTGGAATTGTTGATCCACACATACCCATGCGTAAAATTATTGTAAAATTTGGGATAATGAGGGATTCATAGTTTTAGTAAATTATTCAGGTCTCAGTGGACTTATTGATCCATACATACTCATATTAATAATTTACATATGTTGATTAGCCCTTGTAACAAATTAGACGTGAAACTAACAAAATTTCAATAACAAAAATGGGAATTAAATTTTCATTCGTCAACCCAGTTTCTCTACTTGTTTTTCTACCCTCTTTTTCTACCCCCAAGTAAATCTAAATCTAAAGATAAAATTATATTGTATTATATTATATTATAGAACTTTCTCGTGTGCGTCACTGTGAGTCAATGATTGGTCAGACGCCCGTGACCGAGCCCCACAATTCCTCAGCGAGGAGGGCAGAATGTGGCGCAGAGGAGCTCGGCAGCTCATGGACTAGAATTGCGAAGCACGGATGATCGGTAACGAACAACAGCGCGGCATGAATGATGCAAGTGGCCAGCGCGTGCATCCGCCATGCCTGAGGTTTCCATTTCCAGATGAAAGATACCCGGTATAATTTTCTCGGTTCAAAGAAATTATTTTTCCCCAGCGGTGTTCCGTTCTGCGGGGCGCAGCCGCGACGCCGTCAGCGTCGTCGTGGTCGTCGTCGTCGTCGTGGTGTTTTACAGGCCGACCCGGGAACGTTTTAAATCCTGCCTCTGGATTTACCGTCCCTCTTCTTGCCCTTTCATTCTTCTCGTCTCTCAGCGCGCCAACAGGAAGAAGGATGGGCCGAGCCGCTGGCAAAAAGTTCCGACGTTAAGTGTGTCTGACGTTACTCTCTTGTTTCTCCTTTATTGTGTATAATGCGCCACTTTCCCAGTTCCTCTTCCCTCGCCTCCGCGGCCAGGTCCCCGCGCCCGTACCTGTCCCCTTTATGAAGCTTTTTTCACGCGACCCCGGCGAATCTGCATGCAGATTTCATTGGAGACGAACCTCGCCTTCGCGCATTAGATGAAAACTTCTGAAATTGCAGTTTAATACTCTACCACGTCGTAATTTATTTGTCTCCCGCGACACGGGGACGATCTCTCCCCGGTAATACCACCGTCTTGCACTCCTTGCCGACTGGCTTCAACACCTGGATTGCGTTCACGTCACCGCCATTTTAATCCTTGAGAAATTCAACAATTTTCACAGAGTGATTCCTGCGGTAATTTTAAGCATTTTCCTTCCTTGCCGTTTTGCGCTTGGCCGTTCTGTTCGCGAGGTATTAACGGAAAACACGGACCAATCAGAGCGGGGTTACGGTGTTAGCAACAGCGGCGCTTCTTCGTAGGGGTGGGCGGTACCCAAAATTTGCAGTCGGAGCGGCTTGGAAACCGAAAAATTAATAACTGTTCCGAGACCCAAATGTCATAAATTTTCGGGTTACCAACCCGACCTGATTTCGACTTCGGGTACAGTGAAAATTGCGGGTACCCACCCACCCCTACTTCTTACCGCGAATTCGCAAAGGAAAAAGGCGCTTGGAGTCACCTCAGGAACCACCCCTTCCTCTTCCCTACACTCTTCCTGGGCCACCCTGTGTGTAGAGAAAAGAGACGAACATTATTCATTCTTCTGCAGCAAAGGGATTGTTCGAGGGACGAAGACGCGTGATCAGCGATTCAGGGCTCAAAGTCAAAAGTTCCGCTCGGTCGACAGAGGTTTCAGGCCACGGGGGGTAGGTAGAGGAAAAAAAACTCGCAGCCAACTCGTGGGGGGTTGGGACTCGACCATTAAAATTCACGCATATCTGCATTCGCGATGAGCTCCGAAGTCCGGGGGTGGTTCAGGCTCGCCGGTATAGAGAGATAGCTCCTCGCGAGCGTTTCTCTCGTCCGTCTGGTCGTCTTTCAGGCTCGCATTACCGCGTGATTGTGCAACCATCTTGTAACATATGGCCTCGGATGAATCGCGACCGGGAGTGGACGACGAGGGCGAGCGAAGGGTGGCCAGAGCGGTGGATCGGGAGGAGGGACGAACAAACGATTCCCTCGGAAAGGCGAGTAACGGTTGCGCGGCTCGTTGAAAATCGAGGTAACGAGTCGCATATTCTCCTCCCTGTTTCCCTTCCGACCTCATTTCTTCCCCCGGGCCGTTGCAGCTTTTGGCTTGGTCGCCGCTCGAGAGCCGAGGGCCAGTCCAGAGTCCGTCCCGAGCCATCCAAGTATTGCGCCCAGCCGCCGCCTCCGCCGTTTCCCCGGCGGAGGAAACGATCTGCTGGAAGCATTATAAGAACTGGAAACTGGGCCGCCGCCGCATGTATATACAATAATTGTCCGCAAGCGCGCTCCGACCGATTGCTACTGCACCGAACGCGGCCCGTTTTTATGGAAACCAATCGCGAAACAAAAGGGTCGAACGACGTCCGAGATGGACTTCTTGGAAGGGGACGCGGGAGACGTACAAGTCCGATGATGCAGTCCGGGTGTCTCAAATGGCAGGGAGCACCTAAAAATGGATTTTCACGAAATGAAAAATCTTTATGCCACAGTTTTAGTTACTCCGATGAACGAGTGTCCGAGAGACAAATTTTTCTTGTTGGCTCATTTTTCGAATTCTGGCATTTGTAGAATTTACAGGGTTGATTTCAGCCCTTGTGTAACCAACCAAAATTTCTAGATCATTTAAAACCTTCTGTATTCAACATATCTGCAAAAATTCTCATTTTCAGTCCATACATTAATCTATCAGCGAGCAAAGAATGGACATTCAGAGAAATTTTGTAATATTTTCTCAGAGGAACATTAACAAGTTGTTGAAAGAAGGTGGAGTGGGAGACAAGTCTTGATCTACGAACAGAGACTGACGAAACAGATCCAAGTATGATTTCCTCGGAAACGATTTCCTTGCGGACAAATTTGATTCTACATTTTCAACGTATTCTTTTATTTAGAGCCACCCCTAAGACTTCAAGTAGAATTTCGCTGAACGAATTTCACTTCTGAAAGCCGCGGTCTTCTACAACAATTAAACCACTGTTTTCCGTAGTCCGTAAATCGCGAACTGTAGAAACGTACTTTCCGGCTGATGCCAACACTTTGATTTGAAATGGCCCGTGGTGGAAGTTGGGCGCGGACATAACGGCCGGCAAAAAACAATTCGGAACGCAATTAAGCCCACGAGTGAAATTTCCAGCGGAGTGTTGCACCCCGTTGTATTGATTAAACTTCCGGTCCAATTGGAATTTCAACGAGGACGATCCCACAACGATCATTCAAATTTCCCCGAGGATGATAATTTTCAGTGTTGCTGTCCGTTGCCCGCTTTGATCGTTACGCGGACGTTCGTTAATTGGTCGTTTCCAGATGCTGCTAGAAATTCGCCTGAAATTCTGCGTCTTTATGCGTTTTCGGCATATATCATTCGTCGGAGTTTGTCCAGGTTAAGGTGAACGCGGATTCGCGAATGAATTAAATGTTCCAACGACGAAAGATTCGGCCGCGCTCGGATAACGGCTTTCGCTCGTAATCGTACGCAAATCGATAATCTATAAACGGTCAGCGGAGCGGAGCGAACCCTTGTCGCTGGCCGCTTTTCGCGACATCGACACGCTCGCCGTTTGTCGCTGCGAGGACCGGCCGCCGATGATCGATTATCTTCGCTCGCAGCCGCTCCAGTCGACTTCGAAACGATACCTGCCTCCGAACATGTTACGCTTTTCATCGAATGCGCTCTCACTGTCGTGCTAACTGACCAACTTGTGACCGTGGAATCATCGCATTAAAATATTTCCGTACCTTGCTGCGTAACTGTGAATCAATAATATTGGCACACTTTTTAAAGGGCCATAGGAAAATTATATTAGAACAATCAGTGTACTACACGATGCGAAACAAATTTTGGGAACTACAGAGAAAATACTAAAAATTCACAACTTTTTTATGTGGGTCTATTGAAAATTTTAAAATGTGTCAATCATGCATATTCTAGGAATTTCGATCAATTGAAATTTTCACAAAATATTTTTTGCACGTCATCCAATTCTAAAAAGCTATGGTCTATTGGTCGAAATTTTCCAATACATATTAAAAAGCTACGGCACTTTGGAAAGTGTGCCGATATTATTTTGATTCACAGTTGCAACAATTATTAGGCTGATGCATAAATATTCAGATCGAAAAATATTCGAGGCTTTTACCAATCTGTGTCGCAGAAGTTTTTAAACCAGTGTTGAGATACGTATTGATAAAATAAATGTTTTAGCACGTATCTCGTAAATAATTTGGTTACTTGGCAGGATAATGAACTTCTCAATCCGGACAAATAATTGCGTGACCCAAATGAGATGACGCGACAATCAAACGGTTAAAATGTTTCAATTTAAACGACCCATCGAGTATGCAAATTGTACATCATTTGTTCCGATAATAGTCTTTATAGTTACTGTTTTACCGTAATGAATCTATAATATTCTCTCAACGAAATGATCGCAATCTGTGCGTTAAAAGAAATCTCATCAGTTCAACAAATTATGAGTTACAGAACGAATTATGACTTCAAATAAATTCTCGCATGAAAGCAACCTGGCTGCTTTTATAAAAAGAAAATACGAACGTGGCAAATATGTAATGCATTTTTTAAAGTTTTCACAATTTTATATATGAAAAATATATTCTCAACAAATATCGCTAACAGACTCGTCAAATTGGCTGCATTTTTACATATTTCAAATGTTAAGCACACTAGGAAAGTAATTTCACGATTCACTTGAAATTTGACAGATTTCATTACACGTTTCATTCTCGCCGTAGTTAAAATCATATACTTTTAATTAAGCACAGTAAATATACTCTGTTTTATTAATTCAGAACCGTGATCGGCAACATTTTATTTTACGATTTCTGCGAAAGTTACCACGTGCAGAAACAATTGTGCAATATAATCATAGAATATAACCATTGCAATATTTGTGATATTAAAAATCGTGTTTTTAGATTAACAGATGCTCTTACAATTTTCATAATGAATTACAGCATAAAATACCACTACTGAGAAAACTAGATGAACTTCCAGTAGTAGCTGCCTGTCTGCGAACGCAACAATAAATAATTGATTGTCTTCCAGGTAGGCTAGCAAAGTGTAGACGTGTAATCTACAGTGAGCAGAGCCAAGTAGTAATAGTCAAGCTATAGTCGGTGGTGCAAGTAGTAGTGGGCAGTCTGTTGTCGGACGCCGAACATATCTAGCGCAATACTCGTGAACAAGTGCATCGTACTCGGAATAGCGAGGAAAACAATTCCATTCCGCGAATAACCATCTCATTTGTGAACGGGATGATCCAAATTTGTGTATCGAGTGTCTTAACTAGCTCCCGGCCATGTAAAGGCTCCCGAAGTTGCAAAATCGACTCGTGTTTTCATAAGAGCTCAAGTCGGTGTTGCACGAAGCTTTGTTACGATCCCGGCAAAAGCTCTTCAACGATATTATATATATATATACATACATATATGTGCGTTATTCTGACCGTCGGGAACTACAGAAGCCTTATCGGAGCCTGGTAAATGCAGTCTTTAAACCGGATTAAGCGCTCGTACAGACAGTTCGTTAATGTTTAATAATGGCGAGAGGTGTGAATATAATTCCAGGCTATAAAGTCGATATTGCGGGGGGAAAGAACGATAACGCGCGCGGCAATTATCTCCGTGGAACTTTACAAAATTACAACCCCCTCGAAGCAATATTTAAAGTCCCCTTTATTGCCTGACAGTGTCGCTCCACCTTTGAAAACTATCGATTTATCGATCCCACCACCTCACCCCCCAAGGGAGACAAAATATTTCCTTATTTTACAAACCCTGGAACCACGAAACAAAATTACATGTTTCGTATATATTTTACAATTACTGCAATGATGAAAAAGTTCTCAAATTTCATTAATAAAAACCGTGGAGGATCTTAATGAATTGCAGCATGAAAACTGATCAAACAGAACATTCGTGAAACCGTTTCGTTCGTAATTCGCGGAATGAATTATTTATAGGAAAATATGTACCAATCAGTTTGACTACTCGTTCGAGTAACGCGTCAAAGACTGTATTTAATTTTTAATTGCGCCCGGTAATACCGGCGCTGAAACAGTTCCGCGAGCAAAAGGCAAACAACCGCGCACCCTCAGCATTATTTTAAACAAAAACGTCGTCTCGTTAACGGGGCACAGTAGCCGACTGCGACACGTTTACATTAATTGCTTGTCAGATGGCAGAGACGCGAACCACTAGATACAATTTATGGGAGGAATAAAGCCGGGGATACGGTCGGCGAGGCAGGCTGATAAACAACGTTATAAACAATCTGGACTCATTACACGGCCGAGACTACGGCGATCGATCCGCAACAAGCCACCCCGCGCCCCGGCCAAATTCAAATCTGCCTAACTGTATCCGTATTAATACGCGAACGCGTAATCCGCGAGATATTAAATGCGAGCTCTCCCCCGATCGAATTTACGAGATGCTCGCGTTTTCACGCTGCTCGCTAAGCATAAGCGAGAAATCGAACCCGTAGCTTTTCGGGAGCTTCCAATTTTGCGTGCGATACGTTCGAAATTATTTTTTTCAATTTTTTTCCGCCAAAAGTTGCGGAATAATAGGCCGAGGTATCAGGAAGTCCTCTAATCTAACAAAATTTTGTTAGAGAAATACCATGCAACTTTCGTTTCGATTTTTAAAAAATATCATTTGTTGTTGTTGAGATATTTCATGGAAAAGAAAATTTTTTCAAAAGCTAATTTCACCTCGCAAAAAATAGAAAATGAATTATCGTAATATCTTTGCTGTGTTAAATCGTTCCTGCTCATTTTTCTATTCTAGTCTACAATGACCAATTATTATTGATCGTAAAAATTATAAAAATTTCGTGCGCAGTGTTCAAATAAATAAATGAAGTTCTACGAATTACATTGCATGTGGAAGAACAGAGAGCAAAAGAACGAGTCAGGCGATTGTCTATCGCGTTGCGCGCACTGTGTAAATCGCGCAAGCGAATTGTCTATTTTTGCCGGACCGAGTAAGCGGCGGAATAAAGCGTCGCCGACGGGGAACCGATAATTACGATTCCCCGGTTAATCGTGAGTGATCGGAGCGGCGAAATTTAAATTTGTATGCGACACAATATTCCGCGACTGTCACCCGAGGGAAAAGATCCTCCGATAAAAAGGCGGCACACGGTGCACCACTGACGTTTTCGGTCTCCGGTGTATACGATTTTATTGTCGGACCGGAGTATCGAATTCTGGCCGGACGTGCATGATGAATTATCAATTTCCGTACGGTAGGTATCGATCGGTGATCGCCGGCACAGTCTCTGCGGTTATTTCGATTCTGATCGTTTATTAATTGCACCGTTGCTACACGACACTAAGCCGCAAACTTCCGGATAACCAAAGATTGCAAGATCCAATCCGATCCGAGCATTCATGCATTTTTTAAACGATCCTTCCTGAGAATGGCAGATATTGTTGCTTGACATTTCCAAAATATGTACAGAATTTTTCATTAAAGAGGGTAGATTGGAAAAATTGTGTTCTATGACTTTTTCATCTGACCCTCCATTGGAAATTTAAAAAATACCCGTTATCGACTTGCGTCAGTTACACACACCCTGAAAAACGTCATTGAAATCGCTTGACGTTGCTATGAACTGTAAATGGTTGAAAATCGCAGTTATTCACGTCGTGACTGCTAGTGATTCCAAAAAATTTTCTACTTTTCACGCATTTTTGTGCCTATTGTTTGTTTTTCAGCCGATGTCGATGGAAAAACTAAATATTAAATGTTCGATACGAGCCCCGATCGAAACACTGTGAGCAAAAAGAATTAATCTTGCTGCGTATTTTTGTCGAAAGACATGGCCGTTAATGAATTATCAGAATGATCCTGCAATTAGAATGGCAGCTCGAGGTAGAATTTTTGTTGAGAATTGTCTGCATCGTCTACCATTACCTGTATTGGTTTTGTATGTGCTCCGACGGAACGGAAAATTCAACGTTTTTTACACACGCGATGGTGGGAGATTTTTTATTCGAACAAAAAGTTTTAATTAATTTGCGATGGGTTATAAAATTATTATTTTCATTATGATATGTGCAAGGAAGTAAACTGACACCGTCTGCAACAGCCCTTAAAAAAGGGGGTGTAGATCTGAAATTTTGCAGGATTGCATTTCAGGCAAACAATTATTTAACAGAAAAAAGAATAGAAAATGGCAAAACTCGGGCTTTTCCAGATGAAATAGGGGTAGTAAAAGGGATAACAGCCCTTAAACGAGGGGGTAGAGATCTGGAATTTTATGAAATTGCTTACCAAGCAAAGAACAATTTAGGAATTACTTCTTTTAGGCTTTTCCAAATATGGAATGGGGGTAGTAAATGGGGTAACAACCCTTAAACAGAAATTTCACAAAATTGCTTTTCAGGCAGTGAGCAATTCAGCAATTATTTAAGAGGCAAGAAAAAAATGGCGTATCCTGTGGGGTTGTTCACAGTGTCTTCGTGTTATTTCCATTGGCCTGTATGAATCACTATATCTTGTCCGTAGATGATCTCGATGCCCACTGCGGAATAAGTTGTTTTGATATTTTTAATTCGCGGAAAGTAATGGCCGGTGAGATTAGAGCTGATGTACGAGGTCCCGAGCGTTGTTTCCGTAATGAGGAGACGTTCTATCGCGAAGTCCACGTAACCACTTTGCGATCCATTTAAATGCTGCGACCAGTGGAATCGCGGTAGCGGCTTTATAAATTTCTTGACTCTTGCGCGGAGCTTGGCCAAATCTTTCATATCCACGTTGCTGGATGTGCTTTAATTCCATTTCCGCTTTGTCAGCTCAGCAGCGACGGGAACGTAGCGTATTCCGATGACGCGACACACTGTTCCGCCGGTGATTTTAATGAGGAATTTCTAGTCTCGAGGAATACATTGATAACAGCCGGCGCACTATCACCATCTCAGTCACGTTGTCAATTTCAAGATGACCTGCTTTCCCCGTCAATTTCCCCTGTAATTTCCAACGAAGTTACATTATCAGCTGGTATTTAATAAACTGCCCCATATTAATTCCTCAGCCACTGTTATTCCAAAGCATCCCAGAGGACCGCGCTCTCTCGCGACGACCACATTCTAGAAGTTAATTCCACTAAAAACAAAAAAAAAACGAGATAATTTAACTTCGCCAGCGTTTACTCGCAACACGTTCCTCCTATCCAAGTAAATGATAATACTTTTTTCGCCGGGAAGTGAGTTTCAGTAATGCCGGTAATGATGACGAAATAAGTAGAGTACAGGCACTTCTTATGGCGTGTTCCTGTACAGTGTAATGCAAGGGAAAAATCGCAGCAGTGTGCACATTACACGGTAGAAAGAGCTCGTATAATCGAGTTTACGTACTTGCTGTTTGTGGATGCAGGTTCACATTTTTCTGTGCAGTCAGACCTGATCGCTGAGAATTGTAAGCGAAACTATTTTGTTTCTAATTATTTTCCAGCGAAATTGTCGCCGACGTATTCGAGACATTTTTCCGATTAGAACGAGCCCAAACATGACGTCATTCGGAGGTTATTTCGTTTAACCAAACTTTCTCGTTCTACAGAAGAATGGGTCGTCTGCGACCTGTGGTTCCTTTGCGACTTTTGTTTCTTATGAAGAGTGCGCTACAGAGAAAAGTTTGACTTCGAGAATTAAGCTCAAGGTCGATGAAGAAGATCTTGTTTGTTTTAATAATTTTTATAGACGATTTTTAAGAAAGTGGAAGACAATAAAATTTTACTTTCAGTGGTAGTAGCCATCGTAGATGTGAAATGAATAAAAATTGTTCGGAATTCTGCTGAATTTAATATTCTAGCAATTTTTGTGCATTTTCGGAAGCGACGTAAAACAAGTAGACAAAATAAAAAGGTTTTATTACACCCCGTGCGTCTAACGGGTGGGAAATTAATTCGCGAGTCGAAGATACACATCGGCGGACACTTTCCTGCGGACTGGTCCTGGCCGTCAAGCGTCTTGAGTCCATTCAGAGTGGTACAATGAGGTAGGGAGCGTTGTGGGATTCGCCGGAATCTTAGAACAAAGTCCCCTTCTCCTCGGTGCGCTTCCTCAGACGTTGTTGGCCTGTCTGGGCTCTGTCGCCGCAGTCCATTGTCGATTCCCCGTTGAATACCGGGCTTAGAGTTTTGAGGCTCGCGTGGACGCCGCGCCGCTCCGTTCGGCGTCGCTCCGCGCGGCCAGCTCGCCGGATTTCATCGCGTCGATTCGCAGCGAGCGTCGAGTTTAAGCCGCGACACAATGCCGGGAACCACTTTGAATCCCGACCGTCGAGGAAGTTAGACGGGTGGCGAGCACCCTTCAGCCCTCTTTGACGCGAGCAAAACGGTCCGGCGATGGTTGACGGGCCGGCGCGAATGAATTTCTCGCAACTCGACGACGAATTGTTCATGATACTCAATTAACGAGAACCACTTTCACGGGGGAAACTTTGTGGTTCCGCTGAACACCGAGCTGAGAAAACAACGGGAAGAGCCGCCTGAGTGTCCCGATGATACCCGACAACAACTCGACAATCGTCTTTTCGACAGAACGCCTGATCCTTCGTCGACCACAGCTACTTAAACCTCGCTAGAGATCGCACAACTGTTCGCGACTACGGATTCAATGAGCTTTTGTACAATTAAAGAATAATTTCCGAAAGATAAATTGAAGATAACAGTCTTTATGTGCTACTCTTTGTATATTATATAAAAAAAAACACTGCACCTAAAATACATGTTTAGTTATTCTGTCTATAGTAACAATTTACATTCGAAAATCAAATTATCACAGCCTCAGAAAATTCTATTTTCCATGCGACAAAAAATTTTACGCACCGTGTGAAAATGTGTATTTTTAATTCGTAAATATTCATATTTCATTAGAAAATAAACATCATTCCGTAGCCAGGGTTTTATTTAAAAATTCATTATCTCAATGTAAATACGAACTAATGATTTCATCACCCGCTGTGTAGCCTGTAATCAGAGCCGAGTGCATTTCAAATAAAAAATATTGGGAATCACAACGTTTATTTACACAAGCTCGAAATCGTGATTGCCGCGTATCCTTTTTACAAAACAGGATCCTTTTGACAAAATCAACACGTTGATGACAGTATTATATGACGATTGGTCGAAATGTAATAATAAATGGACGCATTGTTCGTCGATGGAGAACGTGTACGAAAAATAAAATTGAATTTTTATCGGAATGCGATCAAGAAACTTGAAATTCGTTGGCTGAATGCGTCGATTGACCTCATTTTCATCAATATGTTAATTCAGAAAACAATTCGTTTAATTGTTGCAAATTCTTTTTGACCACCAGAAAATTTAATTTATATCGTAATACATATTGGAGGATACACGTGATAAATATAACTTTTCATTTGCATTTGTGCAGAGAAATCCCAATGACTGTAAAATAAATAGTAGTGTGCAAGGGATAAATGCTAGCCCCTTCATCGCTTTAGAGTCAATAATATTAGTTGTGGAGCCTGAATAGAAATTTCTGACCCCGTATCCCCAAATAACGTCCTCGTAAACGTACAGGGAAGCGAGGAAACTTGACAAGAATTCTCTTGGTCCTCTTCAACACGGAATTTCCCGGGTGGTTCGATATTCCCACTCGATTTCTCGATTAAATCTCGGTTGCTCGGGACGCCGGCGATAGCTTTCGGAACGCCATCAGACCCATCGAAGTTCCAAATCGCGGCCACAACGAAATTTAGGGGGCAAACATTGGACCCGTACCGGCTCCGTGGAGCCTGCCTTCGGTACACACCTATGTGGGACAGAGGTGAACAGGTCCTATCACCGGCGTCGAGTTTAAGTTTTGAATTTATAGAGTTGTTCCGGACTTCCCGCCATTGCTGTTGACTTTGAAGACCGCTATCGTTGCTTGGAGAACGTTCGATCCCGGCAGCGACCGTATCTTAACGATCTCCTCGATCTTCCACGGAGCCGATTACAATCTACGCGACTATTTGACTTATAGCTCGTCGAGAGCTCCCGAGTATTGAAACAATCTCCGTGGGATTAACACATTCGCTTGTTCCGTTTGCTTGTGTACAATACAATTGGTGTCTTGTAAATTACGTATTGGAAAATTGTTTAATATTAAAGTTCCACGGAACCAACAAATATTTCACGAATCCTCTCCAGGTGCACGTGCTTTCTGAACGACCCTGAACGACCTTGGAAGACGAAAGTGTCACCTAAATGAAAACATAGAGGACCGTATAAAGAAATAGCGGTCACCTCGAAAGGAAGCAGGTCCACATAGAGAAGATTAGTGACGAGGCGATAACGCGAGTCCCGGGATATTGGAAGAACTTTTACGATTGAAACAGCGAGCACCTGCAACGTTATATTCTCCCGGTAAAATATAAATAGTTTTTCCGTCGTTTGCGCAGAACGTATCAATGCTACGCACAGTGTCACCGCGGGACACGTCGCCCTCGAACGAAATTCCCCATAAAATGGATCATAAAGCACCAATGCTGCGTGACGTTAAAAATAAAAATAAAAGACCTTTGCACGCGAATATTCTGCCACATCAAACAGAAACGGTGGCCATACACCTGCTGATAACGGATTACGGATCACACACCGGTCGTGTATTAGAGATCACACATGTCACCTCTGGTCACGGCTATTCGAGTTGGTTTATATAATAACGTCGAAACCTTCGTTTCGGACGGATTTCATGAAAACTGGAATTAAGTATTGAAAATATGAAATATACAAAAATCGATTCGTTTCGAAAAACCGCCAGTTTTGGACAAATTTTCGAAATAGAATATATTCTTGATTTACGTCCGTGAGTTATGGCTGGAATCCATGCTAGCAGCCATATTTAACTCGCGCAACATTTTCGACGAACACAGTGTGAGTTAAATACGGTTCTCACGGTGCGACGTGTAACAAACAAATTGTAGAGAAATTCGGAGATAGCAAATTCATGGTATCAAATTGTTCGAATGATTTCGAAGGGGGCAATTCATCCATCAATTGGAAAATAGCGCAAGTTTCAAGAATTTATTTTGGAAAAACAAGTTGTTCTAATTTGAATGGCGTGCGGTTACTTTTGGGAGCCACTGTACACCATTAAAGCGACGGTATGGAATACTTATGGCAGCGGAGATAAAAAAATGTTATATTCAAGAACATCGGGGTCCGGATGAAGTTCCTGGCGGACGTCAGAGCAAGGTATCGGCCACGATAGATAAGGGGAGCGCGTATAAAAGGAATTTATGGATTACGGGGGCCGATTAACCGCAATTAGATACGTAATCGTGACCGAAAAGTTGGCGGACGACGATCCCCGTTGCACCGGGCAATCGACGCGCTTTATCTCGTTCCCGAGGCCCTGCCGGCAGATAAGAAACTTTCCTGAAAAACTGGGAAACTTACTTTTTCCAACGGAGGGTCCGTACCAAGTCGAATAAGGCGGACGTTCGCCGGAACTTTCTCCTTACAAATGGCCAACGCTTCCTGGGTCGAACCGTTCCGGTCACGGGGCGCACTAGGAAGGGGGCACAGGTGGGGGTGACGGGGTTGGATCGAAAAAGTTTTTGTATTTAAATACGGAAGGCGGAAATGCAAACGAGACTGTACCCCTCCTGGATTAATTCTTCGACCAAACGACTTTTTTCCGGGGGAAAATTCGAGCATCGCCGTCGATTCCGTGTTTATCTCGGCGGGAGTCGAAAGTGTCGAACTTTGCGTCGACTACGTGCTCCCGCGTTTAAAAGATTCGGTCTGTTATGCGAGTCTCGCTTTCTATTCAAGGATGTATTTCAACATGTCGTTAAACAACGTGTCTGTTAAATGACAGTTAGATAATATTCTTTCTGCATGAAAATCTGAATGTATGTATTACTATTTTTTTTTTCGATATAAGACGACGACGTTTCAGTCGAAATTAAAAAATCTCTATCCCCTGTCATGTCATGTTCTATCCTTTTCCCACGGAAGATACTGTCGCTCATTCTTCGTGTTCTCCATCAGCTTACGTCGAAGCAATACGTCGAAGCAATACGCCAGAGTAATATGTCGGAGCAATATCCTAGAGTAATATGCCGGAGCAATACGTCTGAGTTATACGTCGAAGCAATACGCCAAAGAGTAATACGTCGAAACAATACTCGAGAGTAACATGTCGAAGCAATACGTCGAAGCCATACGACGAAGCAATACGTCGAGGAAATACGCCAGAGTAATACATGGAAACAATACGTCGAAGCCATACACCGGAGTAATACATCGAAGCAATACGTCAATATTCTAATTTCAATTATAACCGATTTTTTTATTTCCTAGATTGTGTAAAATGATCGTTCCCGGATATCTCCGTTCCCTTGGACGGGTTCTGCACGCACGCGCGCGTCGATTGATGAGAACTACCGATCGGCGAAGATTGTAAAGCTGCCGTCAGTTACGGATTCGATATTTGCCATAATTTAAGGCTATCAAAGAACGCCGCCGGGGACCGCAACGCGTCAGAATCCCGACAGCCCCCGTAGCTGCATGAAACGTAGCTTGTCTCGACCTGAAAGTCGGCTGCCACGCGGAAGAAAAAGTTGCTCCGTGGCATGCTGGGAAATATATTAACCCGTGAGCACCAGGGGGAAACCCTCCCCGGCTGGCAGACGCGGGTATCGCACGCTGGAATCTGCCTCTCGCAGGATTTGTCTCTGTCCGTTCCGAATTACCGATGCCAGTCGGACCTCTTTTACGAAAATATCCGTGCACGTTAGTTTAAACAAACCAGCGGCGTTGGTCTCTCGCATTTTTACCTAACCAACGAAAAAACACACGCTCCGGAGGTTTTTCCGCGAAACTTTCCGTATTGACGATCACTTAAAACTTTCATATTGTTTATACAGGTTTTACTCGGCCGCGAGCAAGAAAGCTAAATTTTGCGGGATAATACGGCTTATCTTTTACTTAGTTAGTAACGTCCGCGGGATAAATATATTCCACCGTGCTACCAATATTTTATGTAAATATTTTCTGTTAGCTGAACTGGTTCGAGAAATTGAAAAAGTTCATAAGTGTGCAGTGCAGCTAAACATTCGGAAGACTTTCCGAGTAAAAATTCTTAGCTGTATATTTTTTTCATCTCCGTTTATGATAAATAGACTGAGGATTTTTATGTAATTATTTCTTATGGAAATTAAAAGAAAAAGCTAATCTATTTCAGATCTACGAAGATTACTACCACTGAAAACCAAATTTAATTTGATTCCAATTACCACATCCGCAGTCTAATGTTGAACGAAGGCAGCTAACTTGCAGTTTTAATCAGAGCAGTGGAAAAATTATGGCACATGTGCCAGCCAAAGTAAGTAATATTAAGTAGTGTAAACATGGTAGTATCAGGCAAAACATACACCGCAAACGGCACCGCAGATATGGAACATAAATCTGCGTAGAAGATAGATAGAAGACTCGGCTGAAAGATCGGCATTGCCGCGCTGCATTCCAGATGACAACCCGCGACAGGGATTTATTTCCCTTCAAAATGTTCCTTTCACCGATCGGCGAGGAACTAATGGCGAAACGGTGCAAGCCAAGTCCCCCCGCGTTTTCCACGTTTCCTAGCAAGAAGGGTGAGGTTCAGGGCTGGACGCTGCAGAAATTGCTCTCGCATCTATTCCCCCACTTTAAATCACTTTCGGGGGATTGCTTATAATTCCGATGACGATAAATTCCGCGGCGCTGACGGTTTAGTTAACGAGAAAACGAACTCGCATCCGCGCTACGCCCCCGCAGAATTAATAACAGATTGCCGCAGGCTCTCACTTTGTTTCGTCCAACGCTCGCGCGTCCCTCTTTACTTTTTGCGGCCTTCCGACTGGAACGAGTCGTGTCTGAATATTTATCGCGCATTATCAACACACACGCTTTCAACCACTCGTCCGTTCATATTTCTTCCTATTGGTTGCAATTTATAGTCGAGCAAATTATTTCTTTTTTTAACAAACTCATTTACGAACATTTCTGTTCGTGACTGAATCTATTAGGGTTGATCCGATTTTTAGCGTTGGACATTTTTTTGGAAATAAATTGGATGGAAGTACGCCGCAGGCTAATCAACAAATTCTGTCAATGAATTACAATTCTTTGGTCCATCACGTTCCCCATTAACTTGTGTCGTCAATTTTTGAAGTGAAACTTCTTTTCGCGAGATGAAAAAGCGAACGGTCAAAGGTAAAAAAATGGGGGAATATCGCTGGCAGCTGTCCTATATGTATATATATATCCGAGCGGTGGTTCCGCCGCGTTCGCGCTTTCATGTCGCTGGCAGCTATCCCATCTCGCGGCGAGCAGAGAACTAATCTCTACGTTTGGGTCGCAGCGCGATTTGACGCAGCACGATTGATTTTTTAAGAAAAAAAAAAATTGAAAAACGTGCGACAACACGTGCGACGGACCCATCGAATCGACGAGCGGACTACCCTTATGAATGACGTCATTGATGACCGTAGACAATGCCACAAGGAATTCCTTTGACAATTTCCCCACTTTTCCATCCGTAACCATTCACGAGAAACCGAGGTGACAACCGCAGTACTATTTTGACCGTGGTCGGAGTAACTTCTTCCCGTTCGTTGTCGCAATTTTGAATAATGTGTTGTGCTTCAAACTGTTGATCCGACGGAGGTACAAAAGATTCTGAAAAATTTGTAAGTACCTATACTTGACACTAGTATTTTATAAACCAGGATTAATATTCTTATGTATAAGAAATTATACGCGTGGAAAACCACGCGCGGCAGAAGTGAAACTTCTTGCAGTGTAGTAATGTTCAGAAGTAAATTAAGATTGGAAATGGTAAGTGATCCTAATGATGCGACAAGATCAGCAACTACTAATACAAAAAAAAAATACTGAAGCGACAACAAGATCAGGGACAACTAATACGTGGTTGAAAAAGGGTTTTTGATAATTTAACGAGGTATCGTACATTGTCAGAAATAATCTCCATCAGTTTCTGTGCATCTACGCCATATTATAAATAATTACGGAATCTTCAGTTTGGATCTACAATGAAGTTACTGCCAATTGATTGTCGAAAATTGTTGTTGAAAATGCGGAAAGTTTATTTTTTGATTTAATACACCGGCGCACGCTCGTACAGAAAATTACACGCTAGCGTTTCGCAAGGCGATCTGAGATACAGCGGCCGCGATTCGTGCGACATTCCCCTTTATTTATACTCGCGATTTATTCTGCCGAGCCGCGCGTGCGGAGATCATGGGGAACGGTTGACAGGAATTCATTTCTTTCCCCCTTCGAAATCGCTAATGTTCCCCTCGATTTTAGAGGCGCGTCGTTACCCGGCGTACTTTTTGCGGCCGGTCTCGATAAATCATTTTTAGCCACGGTCGTCACCTGCACGTCAACTGGGCCAGGAACGAACTTTCGAAGCGAACGAAACCCGTCCGAGAATCTCGCGTTCGAGCAATTGTTTCCCTCCCGGGCACACAGGGGATATACGGAGCGGCGTTATCGAGGCACGCAGAACGCAAACCGGGAGGGCAAGCTCGGCCTCGACTCGTAAAACACGGGGAATTTTTGGTCCCGAGTTTCGAATACAAAAAACACTTTGATAAAGCGGCATACGGATCCGAGCCGCCCGGGAAATTAACTGCTTCCCGGTCTGGCCCGGAAAAAATATTTTCGAGCTTACCGCCGCTAATGCATTCGGTTCCCAGCCAACGAAACAACGGCGACGACCTGTTTTCTTCCTGCACACGCCGCCGTATAATCTGCCGCGGAAATTATACAGGCGCCCTTCTAACCGGCGAACCGCCCTTAATTTACTGAATGCGGCTCCTCCTCGCTTCTGGCTATCGAAACTTAAACCGATTTTTCGAATCTCTCTTAAAACTTTCTTGGAATTTGTCCATTAACTTTTAGGCTACGGACAGCAACCCTAGACATTTCTACAAAATCGAGGTGTAATTTAATTAACCCTTAAAAAATTTTTCTATCTGTATTTTTATAATTTAATTTTCTCAAAATAGAAGTGTCCCCATCTACCAAACTGTGGACAAGGCTTAAGACACATGGGATACAAAGGGGTCGAAAAATATAATTGTTCTATTAGGACTCGTGATAAGAGACCAGTACTTATCTCGAGCACCGTCCTCTTGCTTTTTAATTGTACAACCGGCCAATTAAAAACTACTGGTACTTATTGATCCGGAACCTGAGCACTGGCACTTTACATAGAGCGCATTTCTAGAGGCACATCGGTGCCAGTGCGTCTTTGACCCCTGACGAAGCCAACTGCAATGATGGCGAAACTGTGTGAAAACTTTCCTATTCGACGTGGCTTACACGAGAACACTTCGAAAAACTAGGGAAATACGTGCTCGTTGAACGTCGAGTTTAATATTCATAATTATTTTTATACGCCGCAGAGTGAATTTTGGAATATTTTTTAAAAATAATTATTTCATATATACCCCGGAAAATTATTATCTCGAATTTATAAAATTGTACATTCTATAAAAGATATTGAAGTAATTATTTCACGAGAGTATATCGCGCAAGGAAAATATTTCGAACACAATATACTATTTCAATTAATGAACTGGAGAATCACATAAATCGTGAATATCATTAAAAATAATATTTAATTCTCTGTTACAAATTAAACCTTTTTTATAAGCTATTAATAAAGTAAAGCTATTTTAATTAGACAGAGGATCTTTATACAAAATAAAAAATGTTCGCATTAATCTCAGGACACAGGAGCCAAATGAAAATTGTATTCTTCTTTTAATTACCCTATTAAGCTGAAACTAATACATTGATGTCCTTAAATATTTTTGACATGTCCACTGCTTTAAATTACATGTACACATTTTTGTCATAAATGTGTGCATAAAATCCGCAGTCTACTAATAATCCACAAAGAATCGCTTTGAAACAGAATGGATGTTCTGCAGTTTCACTTGGCCCGCAGTAGAAGCAGTACGCATGCAGCCAGGCATGCTTCGAGCATAGTACAATAGCATCGAATAACTTGTAGTAGAAAGTATTCCAACACTGTCAGGCATAGTTCTACAGTAGCAGAGAAGCCTGAAAGGCAGACGCAGAGCATGTCCGACTAGTTGCGGACTAATTCCACTTACGGTAGTTTCAGCTCAGCAGGGTTCGCCCATTCGAAACATATTCCTCCCCATTTAAGCGGTATCAAAATACACTTCACGGAGTTTTGAAAGCCAGTAAACAGTACTTGATACATCTCGCCGAACATCATGTTGGCGTTAAAACGGCGAGATGCAAGAGAGTTATTCTACGGGGGGAACACATGTTCGGGGAGAACTTTCCTCGGACGCGAAATCCGTTGCGCGCGTTCCTTCGTGGGGAACATTGCCCGCCAGAACGCTGTGTAAATGTTCAATATACACGGTGAGCCGGGGCTGTAGACTTAATTATTACCCGGCAGAGGCCACTAAAATAACATCGGCGCAGAGACAGTGATCCGATTACGTGCCATCAGGAGCGAGGGCGAGCTAAAACGTTCCGCCGCGCAGCAACCCATCAAAATCCGGCTGGCGCGGCCGGCAGCTTCAGAAATTCCTCACGAGCTACCAGGGGGCCGCCGCAGAACCTGACACTTCCTTTATAGTCGCGAACGTGGTATCCCGGCACGTTTGCTCGCTACGTAGGAGGAATCGCGTTCGAGCGACGAGAATTGTCAGCTTTACGTTCGCCCCAGCCACATTCGGGTCCCGGGTTCCCTATCCCTCGGATGAAGTCGTAAAACCTTCATCCCAACCATCCGCGATTTAAAAAAAAATTTGTCACGTTCTAGTTTTAGCAAAACTAATTCTCAAAAAAATCCAAGTCGTTCGACATTAGAAATGTTATCGTCCTTTTAGAAATGGCTGAATATTACTCTGAGGGATATTACATCGAGGATACCCCTTTCTAAATACCTACAATGATACTCCCATTCTTTAGAAATTCACTGAAAATAATTACTCAAGATCATTCAGGATCACTCAGTTTTTTTAAAAGGACCATCGCTTTCTAAAATCCTGCGATGATACTCCCATTCTTTAGCAATTCAGTGAATGATATTACTGAAGGTCATGCTAGGTCACAGACAGAAGATAGATCACCTCGTCAACAATTGCTTTGTTTACATTTGCCTAAATTTTCCTGCATGTTTGTGGCCACGTATCCCAGGACTTCATTTTGAAATTCCTCTACGGAAAATATCCCGATGCCGATCATTTCGTCCCCGTATATCGGTATCCGGTCGACAGAGCCGACGGGCCGCGGCAGCAACGTGCGTGAAATCGTTGCGCATAATTACGGCGGGAATCCGAGAACGAACCGGAGACGCGGAGACGATTGAAGACTGGCTACGTGTCACGGATTTCTCGGATTATACCTTGGCTACCGGCCAAACGGCGCAACCTCGTCTTCCCGGTAATAACGCGGAAGGTAAACGTTCGGGAATTGAGCATTGCGAGGGACAAATATCTAACAGCAGAACGGCGGCTCCGACGTTCCTGTTCAGACTGCGGTTGAGTAACATTCCAAGTAAGGAGGTGGTTGCTCATGAAAATATAAGATGCTGAAATTTTGTTGCACCAGTCTCCGAGATAATCGATTTTTAATATTCACTAGGTGTACCAAGTCTGAATATTTCGGTTCCGTATCTTCGGTCCTGTTTCACCTGATATTACGTCGCTGCATACGAAATTACTGATCTCAGATTGCAAATTTTATGAAGTGATTTAATCAAGAAATACCGTCATGATCTACAGGTTTATATCATCTGAAGACATTTACAAATCCAACCCCTTTATTCTCAAATAAAATTTGATTCAATATCGACGTGATTGTCGTACCTAATAAATTTTTCAATTTAGAATTATTGGTCGTGTCAAAAAAAGAAATAGAGGAAAATCTGAATCAATGCATTCTCTATGTAGAAGTATAAATCAATGTGAAATAGGGTAAACCTAGTTAAAATTTCTGTGCGTGTGGGTAGCAGTAGATTACAGTTTGCCCGACTCGACGTTCGAAATATGCATAAATAACCATGAGTCCTAATCCCACGTGATGGAAGTTGACTATTTTAGTCGAATCGGAATTGCCAGTCCTAACGAAGGTTGGGCCAGTTGGATGTACCGCAAGCTAGACAGAATAAATCTGCAACAAGTAAGTTATGGGTTCGCGAATTCAACACGGTCGCCTGTGTGTTAGGTCTACATCACCGGTCCCCGGGATCCAGGCAATTTAGTACGTATTGTCCAGGATGCTTTGCATATTCAGGGAAAGGAAACTCCATATGACTTACATAATTTCAGACGCAGACTCGCAACCAGTAAGAGAGAGAGAGGGGAATATTCTTACGCGTGTTCTGACTTCGCAATTTACTGCCGGTGGCACTCGAGGAATTCGGTTGAGGCTAGTGGCGTGGGTCAGGCATTGGGCCGACCTCCGCATCTTCCGTGGTATTTACCAGATGCCGGTGGACACGGACGATAGGTTGCAACGCTCCTTATTCTTTCGTCTGAGATCATTTTTCATCTCACTAGTGCCCCACCCCAATCACATTTTTCTGTTCTCTTTCGTCTCGTGCACGAACAAACGGTACCAAGATCTCAGCTGATCATTTTCAGCTCGTAAATGAACGGAACTTAATTTTTGTTACTTATATTCTTATGGAGATTTTACCAACATATTCGTGGCATTTCCCTGATTAAAATGAGTCCAAACACGACACAATTTGGAGCATATGTTCAATTAATACCCATAATCCACTGGATAGTTTGGATAATCGAGGGTCTGCAATATCGTGAATTAAACGAGTGAATGTGATCGCAGGTGCATCGTGTTTGGACTCATTTTAATCAGGAAAATGTCACGAACACGATAGGAAATGTTATATAGTCTGGGGACACAAGGCCAAATATTGCACTTGTTAGTAGTTATTTATTTTTAAGCAATTTGTTTGGGGGAAGGTATTGGCTAGAAGCTGATATGAGGCACGTTTACCCGCAGATAAGTGCACGTGAATCGATACATTACAGTATCTCGCATTCGAGTATTTTGCCCGCGTCCTTCCATTCTCCCGGCGAAATAAAAGGACGTCCGGCACAGTTAAGCCGGAGAAGAATCCCCCGGTTATATTTCACGGCACTTAAAAGCTGTATAAATCATTAAAAGATATCGATACGGGACGCATTTGTCACGAGGACCCTGGTCGGCTCAGTGCCTCCCCATTCAAGTCGCCCGCGAACGTTATTAATAACCTTATTATTTCACGCGGCGTTCGCGGGATTCCCATCAATGAATAATTAAAATCCGCTTGTACTCGTATACAATATCATTATCAGAAATCGATTATCAGCGAATTGAATCGCGGGAATCTCCGGCTTGGCTCGGCTCGCGGACCTCGATGCGCACAACCGGATAATCGGATAGGTGCGAACGAGTCGATATCCTTCGTGCCGAATCGGAGATAGAAGCAGAGAAAGGACGAGTTTGCGGTATCAACAGTGGTTTAAGAGAAAAATGTATTATTCAAGTTGCGGATTTTATTTTTATGACGAAACGAGTGGGTGTAAGCAGTACAACCATTGGAAAAATGTAAAGACTGTTATATTATTTTTGACATATTCGAAGAAAGTAACTTTTTTTCTACTCCTGTTTGTTGCAATTAGAAAATTTTTATTTTGCATGGAGATCCACTGTCTAGTGATTATACCACCTTAACACTAGATTCACTAGAAGCGAGTATTTTATTTGCAAAAATAACAAGACTGTGCATATTCAAACTTCTCGCCATTATTTATGTAATCTACAGTGTGGGGCAGATATTACCAGCTTGATTTACATCATTATTATTGTTATTCGCAGCGAGAAATGTTTGGATACCAGCAGTACAGTCTGTTGGACGAAATGAGTATGAAAAATGGGTTTTTTTTTTCTCCGCACATTAGAACGCTGAAAAAAGTAATTTTCTTTTAATGAGTGTACGAACGCGGACGAGAGTCGTTGCATATCAAAAAGGAAGGATCTCTCGGAATTGCCTGATATCCGCGGAACGAGGGTTAATAATCGAATTTTAAGGAGCCCATTCGTCGTTGCAGGAGTCACGAATGCTTCGAGTCTCGTCGAATCGGCCGGCGATCATGGTAAATTCGAGGGGTCGGGGGGAGTAATCGCCGTCCGTAATTAGATTCGTGAATAATTTAAAGCCCCTGTGGGCCGTTTCCCGGCGAACTCGCCCGCTGGATCGCGAAGCAACGTTTCGTGTGTGTAGAACGCGATCGCAAAGCATAGTGAGCGTCAACACGGAAATCGATTGACCGCAGAAGTTTCGCTGGAAAGACGCCGCTATGATCTGCGGTATAGTCATTATCAGTGTTTAATGTATTCGGAGAATATCGGTTGTGCATGATTTTCTCTAGGATCTTATCCTTTTCATCCAAAAATGCTCGCCCATGGTTCAACAATATTGACAAAAATATGCTTCGCGAGTTTGGAAAAGAATGTTGAAAGTTTCTCCGCGAGCTATCCATCACGTAAACTTTGTCAAAACCAACGTGTACGACCCAGATAGGAACACTTACGCCACTGTTTGTTATATACCACGTACATCTTCTCTGCTGTATATTATTTTCGATTTACAAAGTTCGTAAACGTTTCTCCAAGAACCGTCCTGTAAACTTCGTCGAAATCAATGTGTACGACCCAGATAAGGGCACAGATGCTGCCCTTCTGTCTCTTCCACGAAGAGCTTTTATATAATTTAAAATTCAATTTCTTAATGGAAGACCCTGTACATGTCCCTGCGAATTAATAGTACAGTACACGATTCGATTTGTAAATTTTGGAAAGTCTTGACGGAAACAAATACCGAGGGTCGAAGGGGAAGCCACCCCTTCCCGTTCACCGATCATTTTCCCCTCCCGTAACATTACTCGCGAGGCCTCGTAAAAGTAAACCATTCGAAACGGCCGGCCCGGCTCGAACCAATAATAGCAACAATTTAGTGGCAATAACGAGCCCATATTCGTCGCGATTCCGTGCTCGCGCTTTACGCTCACGATTATTGTTTCCCAGGTTTCCTCGGCGAGGCGCAATCGGCCTGGAATTATTGCGACGAAGTCGGCGCCGATGAGCAATTCCGTCGATGCCCCTTTTCTCTCGCGGCGATGGCGGAAAGGCTCCGTCGCGCGCCGAATAGCCGCGCGACCGTGAATTACTTTCGCGTTAATCGACACTTTATTATCATCGGCGGGACGATTCTTTTCGCAACTCCATTATCGATGCCTTCTGCTCGTATTCAAGAACCCGCCGCCTCAGCCTCCGTCCTCGCCTTCGTTTTTCCCGCGCTGAAAGAAGCGCGATAAAAGCCGACCAGGCTCTCCGGGTTACTCTCCCCGTCCCCCTTTTAACCCCGCGAAAATTACTTCGGCGCCTGCTTGGCTGGCTAATCTAAAACGCCTTCGGGAGGGTGGGGGGTTCTACGACTTCCGTTTGGCCGGCCCTTGCTCCGCGATTTCAGACGAGATTTACCGCAGGGAATTTCTAGTTGGCTCGAATCATCGTCCTCGACCCCGCAATCGGGACTTGCGTTTTATTTTTCCCCTGTCTTTCGCTGTCCTCAAACAGCTGCTTTATCTTCCTCTTGTCCTGTTAACACGGTCCACGTCGCGTGTGCTCCACTTTGAACTTTCCCCTCAGAACGCTCCAAGTCTTTTCTGTGATGGAGAACCTGTTAAACTGTGCTGTGGCGGTTTTGCTGCTTCGACAGCGTCGCCTGCAGTATCAGACTTTACACAACACAGTTGTAACAGTATTTAAGAGTTACCGGTGTAATTAAAAATTAAAGGATTTTGGCGATGGCGAATATTAATGACGAGAATTAACTCGTAATCCCCGGTGGTTACCGAGGAAGATAACATTACTTAGTCTGCTTGTCTGACCACCGGTTGACCTATGCTACTTGCCTAATGAAGTAACCAACGTCTGACTATTTAGTGGTCTGTACTACTTATGGAACGAATTCTCTAACGTCTGATCATTCAGTGTGCTATTCTACTTGCTGATCGAATTAAACTTTTCAAAAAAATTTCATAGAAATATTTTCATCTGAAAGATTTCTCACTGAAAAAATAAAATCAAACTAGATGTATAAAAATGTATTAACCCTTACACGATCCTCAGGGTAAAAATTCACCCATTTACTATTTTCACATACTGTAAAATCATTGATCCCTTTATGTCTATGTTGTGAGATGTATTTCTTTAAAATGTGACGTTACAAATGGAACATAATTTGTTGATTTCACGTGCAGAGCAAACTTGGGTGAATTATTATCCTAGTCTCTTTTATGCAACTATTCTTGAGGAGCGTGTAAGGGTTAAATATATGCATTAAAATCAGGCTAGTTATAACAGACAATCAATACGGATCTTATGTTTGTTCGATGAGCAGTTTGCACAGATTGGTCACGGAACGCATCGCAACCGCAGCCGAAATCGCGGATCGGCGGTTCGCAAAGAAAAACGAAAATCCGTGGCCCACGACACGCGCGAAACGTAAAACTTCTCCGGCCCGGAATCCCACGGAGATTACCCTGTGAACAGTTTCCAAAGAAATCCACGCGTCCCGATGGAATTCGCGAGGCAAATCGCAGCGCGTGTCAACCCGCGTCGTTTTCGTTATCGCGGCACGTGACGCCACTGCGAAATCCGCCGAATCCAGCGGGACTTCTAACGAAACAGAACCCCTGACTATCCTTGAGAGGAACCTCGCGTGTCTGCCGAATTCGGAATAACTCTCGGGAAGCATCTCCGTGGCAGGCTAACGGGAAATAAACGACTGTTCATCGTTCGCGTGTTATAATTGCACTGCGGATTTTCTATCAGCCAAAAGATTCCACAAGAATTCAAGAACTTCGATATCCAGCGATTTCTATCATCATTAGACTGCGGATCTTTATGCATTTATGAAGAAATTGATTAAGTAAAATATAACACAGTAAGAGATTTAAAAAATTCGAGAATGTTATTCCTGCTTCCCACAATCAATGCAAAACATTTTTATTTTGCATAACGATCTGCAGTCTAATCATCACGTAGAATGTCACTGTGATCAAAAAGAATTTTTATTTTCTCGAGGTTACTTCAAGGTCACTTCGTGTTTTTTCAGGGACTTTTCTCGTCATGTAGAATACCACTGTGTCAAAAAATGTTAATGTTCTCAAGGTTATCTCAAGGTTATGTGTTTTTATTTCAATGGAATGCCATATTTTTCATTTTGATATTATGGAATTACAGAAAAAATAAACTGTTCCCATTAAAAATAGGATTTCGTTCCACTTCTCAAAAATTTCGTAAAAATTGGATAACCTACCCCGTTCCATTTATCCAACGGCGAACGATCTTGTTTCAGGATTCCGTTCATGGACGTTCCTAATTCTTCTTCTCCAGCCATTGGCTACCCTATTCTACTTGCTTAACGACCCCAATTACTCGGAAACGTCCCTACATTGAACTGATCAGAAGGTATCAACTTGAAGCAAGAACGTGTCGATGGAGGCAACGCGTTCCGGTCGCGTCACGAGTCGGGACATCAGGGCTGCGAACGAGCCGCTCACGTCCGACATATCTAGTTAGGCGAGTTTAGCCCAGCGTCCGTGGCCTGTTATAGCTGAGCGCGAAAGTCACGTTGGTTTTTACGAGGGTGGAAAGGTTTCGACGGCGACGGCGAAGCCTGGTCGTTCCCGTGACTCCTCCGGATGAGGCAATCGCGCGAACTCGTAAAGACATCGACGGAAAGGCAGCTCTTAGGGTCCGCGGTCGTCTGCGTACCGTCGAAGTTCATCTTTTCAGGCAGGCTGCCGGAGCGACCGTAATTCGAGTTAATGGCCGTCAGACGAAGAAAGCTCGCCAGCGAACGGCTCGACTGATCTCCGGTTGAAATATCGCCCGACCCCCTCATCGACTACCCTACCCCCTTTCCAAGGCGATGGGGACCCTTCAAGGGATGGGGGTTGATTAATCGCCTTCCCGACGAAACTTAGAAATCAATGGGTCACACGCGAATCCGGCGAACCTGAGTTTACTCGCGAGTCGAAGAAGGTCGAGCCCATCCTCAGGGCGAAGGGGCAAGTTAAGGGAGTATTAACCCTTCGCGGATGAGATTTTTATGCAAAATCAAAATTGTCCATCTAAATTGCAAGGAACTGAGATGAATCAAACATTTATTTTCCTTCTTAACTCGGAACACTTTGAAGTTGACTTTAAAGGAGACCTGTAAAAATCACGTGTCGCAGTTTTCCACCCAGAAATCAGAGAAATTCTACAGTGACGGGATTATGGTTTTACCTCAAAAATTGGCTAAAGGTGGTCGATCAAACACGGCTCATAGTTGATTTAATAAAGTTCATTTAGAATATGGAAAAAGCTTGATTCATTTCTGCGTTAAAATACGAAGAAATCTTTTCCCCAACCTCTAATATTTTAACTGGAAAATTAAACATTTTTTTCGACCTAGAATAATTCCATTCTATATTAATTCTTTTCTTTGTGTACAACAATTTTTAGTGGCGATTCAGAGTCGCCGTTAATGCTTTTTTTTAATGTTTTTACTGTTTTACATTACAGCTACTTATTTTCGACGTAACTGCATAAATAGGTAGGTGCAACTTGCAAGCATATTTGTTTTTAATTTTTCTTTAGAATTCTCAAGGTTGTCTTCATTTTTTTAAAGGGGTCCATTCCTTTTTAAACATCCACGATGATAGTCCCTGTCATTAGGAATTCAGTGACTATAATCACTCTAGGTCATTCAAGATCAGACTAAATATAATTCTGATCTACTTGATGGTTTGTGAACGAGCTGGCAAAACATCGTTTCGGGGAAGAGACTTTTAAAATTTGAGGTCGCAGCTCGGAACAGCGAGCCAGGTGTGCAAGTCAATAACATCGTGAACAGTAGCTTAAGATTTGCCATAGTCGTTTCCGCAGAATCAAACTATAAGATTCAACGAGAGAAGTCGACTACTTCTCGGGAAAGGAAAAGAAGTTCCCCCTTAAGGCGGCGATAGGGGTCGCGACGTGACTTCGTTGCCGACTTCAGGATTGGGATCTCCGACGCAAGATTCTCTTTATCTGGAGTCCTCTCCACCCGTAATTTACTCATTCCGACGAGCGGCTGTTCAAGACTTTCCAACTCTATTAAATTCTTTGTTCGCCGACGGACAAGTTCAATCGGAAAATTTCATATCCGACTGTATGAATTGCGGTCGCCCCGGCCATGTCGATGTCTCGGATGAGCGAAGTTATTTCCCTCGTGAGTGGAATTCCCCGGCCGTGCAATAATTCCGTTTTATCCGCCGTTAATCGCGATAAAGTAAGCCGGCCCGACGAACCACGTGAATTACGTAAGAACGGAAATAGAAGAATCCACGGGATCACGCCTCCGCTTCGCTCGCCTGGTTTTCTTAATTGCGCCGCCCTTTGAATTTAAATTACTTCGGAACGCCGAGAGACTCGCGCTCGCCCCTCTCCGCCCCTCACTCTATTTCCCTCTCTTTCATTCCACAGCCTTCTGCAATATTATCGTTACATGTATTTTTCAATAATTCATTCCAGACTCGCACAAAAGTTATCAATTCTACGCCACTGTTATCTCTACCGCGCACAACTTCGCCCTTCTCGTCCGTTCACTTTACACAACATTCTACGGTCCGACTGTGCTGTTTCAAATGCAATTCCTTTCGCATTCAGAGACGAAAAGGGAATTGGAGAATCGTGCATCTAAATTAGGTTACGAGTGACTGCCAATTTTGTTATTCCACAGGGCGATACAGCGTGCCACCTAACGCGTAAACTATTTCGCGTTTGGCTAAATGGTTGGAACAAAATTTGCATGGTTTCAAGAATAAAATACAATTGAATGAAAAAGTTAACTGTAAAGTGTAATTTCCATTGTGAACTAATCCTCTAGGACTAACAGTTCCCGAGATATTCGTCCCCAAACTTTAAGGGCTGTTTCCACCCCCGAATCTGAACGCTGTGCGCTAAAAAATTGAAATTTTTTAAATGTATTCTCCAAACAAATTAAGATATCTATCATCAGATTACGCGGCTCTAGCTTCGACAGTTCGCGAGATATTCGACCCCAAACTTTACAAAACGTGTCTGATATTTTTGAAAGAATTCCGTGCCTCCACTAAGATGTAGAGACGTCACTCCGGGGTCGTGTCAGTGGATCCTGAAGAGTCTCGCGCGTTCAAGCGAAATTGCGTGTTCGGAAAACAAAGGGCGCGAGAGAGACAGAGTGAGAGGACGGGAACAGAGGAATAGTGTGGGTCGTGACCGCGTAAAAATGTCGGATGTTGGCGGTAATCGTCGTGGCGGAAAGCTGGCTAAACAGCGTCTAAAACTGGCCGTGGAAGTGGCGTCGGGGACGCTAATTAGTTCCGGCAACGACGGAAAAATGTCGCAATTAGACGGCGGGACAAAAGGGACAGGCCGCAAAGGGACGGGCGATAAATTTAGAGTCCGCGTAATCGCGCGCGCTCGCTCGCCATCGTCGTCGCGACGAGATCCGCTCGTCCTGTTCCGCGGAACGAAAGCGGAACAACACGGCGAGACAAAAGTAGCAGCAAATTGCAGAACCTCGCGTTTCCAGTAACGAATAGACGAATTTACGTGCAAATATACCGGTGAATACTTGTTGCTCGGAGAATACCATTCGCGGGAATGGCGGAACAACGCCGGCCGGGATATGTCCGCGACACCTCTCGCCGAGGAATTCTTTGCCTCTCAGAAATTGTTATTTCATGGGAGCTGTTCGCACGGCGTCGCGTCTGATGAAACGAGGACTTCTGCATGCCGCCAGACGTCTCCGGTTACTCGGTTGTTTAAACCGAGCGTAAAACAAATTGATCGACGCGCGGGATTATACTGTCTGACTCGCGGGAAATGTTGTTTGATGTATCAACAATTTTTCATGTTATATATGAATGTATTTATTTATGTATGCATTCATGTCCGGAGGGAACCACCAAAAATTCTACATTGGATTTTGATACGCATTTCCATACGGAATCACGACCTCTTTCCAGAGCCGGATTCCAGGCTCGAAAATAACAAACATCGTTCCCAGTACACTGCCTGGGTGCCTGAAGAATGTAGAATCGGTATTTGAATGAACATACTAGCCAATCGGATCCTATTGGAGGAAGAAAGAAATTTGAATTTCATATCTGTTAGAACAAAGGCTGCTGCAAAGGAAAATTCTGTTCTACATTTTTGGATCATATCTCCGTGGAGAATCGCAACCTTTTGGTTTGTAGATTTGATCGCAGGATTCGCTGGGTTTGGAATTTACCCGAGACCTCGACAAGCATTGCTTCTCGAAGAAAATGCATTCGAATGATCAGTAAACATAGCATGTATGGGACAAAGTTCTCCATATAATTGTAAATCATCTATTCGATAGTAACGAATAAACTGCTGAAACATTCTGCAGGTGATCCAGAGTTTTCCAAATTAGAATGATATACTTTTCTATGCACTATCTAAGACTCTAGGTCAGTCAAAGTTCGTTGAAGGTGAACTGCGATGGAAAATATTTTACTTTATTCGGATGGCCTGTATCAGGTGCCTCGCCCTGTATAAAGTCGTAATCGTTGATGGAGGATCAATATCGAGGATCTAGGGGCACGGTGGAACAATTACCTAGCTGCAGAAACAGATTAAATCTTCACTAATTTGCACAATGAATCACGTTCCGTATGCATTGCTTCAGGTTGAACGGTTCACATGTGACGAACCTATTCGGGTAATGGAAATTTGGAACGGGCAAATAAGATCGGAATCATATCGTGTTTGTGCTCAATTTGATCAGAAAAATGTCGCAAATGTGATGACAGAACTTTCCTAAAAGGATAACTCCGAAGAAAATCTCACCGATCAATCTAATCCCGTAAGTACTGGGAATAAATTACCGAACAGTACAGCTCCGTCGCACACATCAAGGCCAGTCACAATTCCCACTTAGAATAACCAGGATTCGGTTTGCGCAGGAAGTTAGACCGGCTTAGAGTCCCGATGCTAACAGGCGGAGTTTCCACGAGACAGTAAAAAGTCCCAGCGAGTCCTCCGACCGGCGGAGGGTGAAAGATAAGAATGCCTTTCGTAGGGATGGAACTTTTGAACTAATTCTCGAGTCCTTCCATCACCGGCGAAATAACCAGGAGCCACGAAACTCCGTGAACGTCGTCGCCGGCGGGCCGAGGCGAAGTAGCGGGACTTCTTGGACGTTAACGAGATTTCATTTCCATTGACCTGGACCCATGGACCAGCGGCGATATCGACTGCTCGCCGAGCGTATAAACATGATCGCCGCAAACAACGGGTCTAGGAAGCGAGGCGCGAAAACATCACGTATCGGTTTCCGGCGATGCGTCATTGTACACGGGCGACGCATAGCCGTCCCCGATAATTATGCAGCTTGATAACGTTTTATCACTAATTACCAACCGGTGCTCCGAGAAATTCGCGATAATTACGCGCTCAAACAATTCGAAGTATGCGCGCGGGCGCGGCCGCGCTAGCACACGCTCTCTCGCGCTAATTAGATGACACAGGACGTCAATTTATTCCCTAATATACAGACCCGTTATGCAATTACACGAAATTGATGATAATACCCGGCCGGGCGGCCGCGCGAGGGCGACGTGTAACTTCGATCGTTAATTATGGATGCTTGTTCGCGACTAGAAAACTTTCTATTGCCGTTCTTGAGTCGCGATCGTCGTGAACCCACCCGGGCCAGCACGCTGCGCGGCGCCGATGCCGCCACGGGAAAACGAAGAAAGTTGGTTAACTCGTCCCCGGCGAAGTTATCAAATCGCTTGTTCGACTCCTCCTCGCGTCCCCCGGCCGATCATCGCCGATCGACCGTTTTCAACACGAATGACGATTTATCTGGATACCTGGACGAAGTTTACAGTCGGAAACCATTCCTTTTATCGGTAGATGCACCTGGTAACACTGTAGAACAGGAAAGCCTCGATCTAAGAAGAACGAGTATCATCCCCTCCACTGCGTCTCTGCTAAAAGGGGCGACTTCTGCAGAAAACAACGCGGACGCGCAACTTCGAATGTTCAGGAGGTTTTTTGAAGGGCTGTCAAATGCAATAGATAAAATTTTATGACACTTTCCAGTGGAGAACGGTGAAGGAACGGCCAACCGACCGGGGAAAATCGAATCGTCTATCAGATCGCCGAAAGTGCAATATCTAAGTCGAAAAATACACGAACGAACACGTCGACCACGTACACGGGCTTATACGTCCAACAATAAAGTCCTATTATTCGGCTGGCTATTCGCCGTGCGTGTGGTCCGTGGTTTGTGTTCAACCTCCATTGGCTCTCGGCCAGAAGATTTTTGATATTTTTTGGCAACAACTCATACTGCATATAACCGGCTAAAATGTTTCTCTGCCTCCGTCTCTCTCTCTCTCTCTTTTTCTCCCATTCCCCTCTTTCTCTCTTTCTCGTTCATTCTCCGCCTCTCGTAGGATTTAGCTCGTACACCCGGTTTGCTCGTTGCATTCGGTACTGTCCTTTCTATTTCCCTCCCGCTTCCTCTCGCGTTCTCCTGTTTTTCTCCGTTTCCGTTTCTTCTCTCTTGTTATTTCTCTTTTTTTTTCTTTTTTGCTTACTCTCTCACTCTCTCTCTTCTCTGTTGCGTCATCTGACTTTACTCCCATGGAGCTTGCTCCCTACCCCCGGGTGTGTTTCTTTCCACGAGCACCGGGGGCAACGTGTCCCTTGTTTGCGGTTTACGGGCACGTATAAATCTCGCGGAACATACGTGTTCGCCCCGGCAATTAATCGCGCGGCATTAGGATTTAACTAATGCGAGCTGCCGCGGCGTTTGATTTCTCGTCGCGACGCTTTCGGCTCGGCCATTCCCATGATCGAAAACTATTAAAAACAGTTTACCCGGCGATGTGGTGGGACACCCTGTATATTTTTTCGGTTTTTACACGAAAGTAGCGTCAATTTTTAATCCGTTTTAATTGGAGCGATGAAAAAGGTTTCATAACACACTGTAAACATTTATCAATACAAGTATTAATTGACCATCAATTCACAACACGTTTGAAACAGTACTTTATTTTTAATTGCCTTTCCATTTGGTTTAGTTGCCCGACAGTGGAGCTGCCTCTTTATTACAGCAGTTATTTCACTCTTAATAAAATCATTCTAGATGAATTTGTATAAAATCGAATTTAAAGGGACTCGTATAATGATTTAATTTTCAACTTAATTTTTAGCAGGAATTTTCATAGAAAATAAATTCTGGTGTAATCTGATATATTCTAGTATATTCTTGTAGTTTCTGTATATATTACCACGGGTTTATTAACTCGATTTTTTGTCTGTCTATTTGTTTGTTTATTTGTCTGTTCGGTACAAATTTTGAAATTGATTTTAAACTAACTTCCCGATGAGCTAGAGACTTGAAACTTTAAACATAGCTCAGAACTGGACGACAATGAAATTATCGGTTCCTCGACCGAACGTTCTAGATCTATTTAGTTTGTTTGGATTTTCGTACGTTGAGGTAAACGGTTCTGAACGGCCGCCGTTCGTTCTCGCAACCGCTCGCGTTTGTTTTCGATATGCCAAACTGAAACAAACCTGAAATTGACTACTCTCTGTTATAATCTCATGAAAATGTTTAAAATCGATTGAAAAATTTCACACACACAAGACTATAAAAAGCAGAAAATAATTTAAATAAAAAAAAAATTTTCTCTAACCCCATACAGATAGTCCTGAAAATTTGTGATTGTGAATTTTGAATAGCTATCAAAATACTTGTAAGATTTGAAACGAAAAACTTTGTAAATATTATTAAAAATTCTGCATAGGGACAGAACCGAGGGTTCAGGGGAGGATTGATTGATTAGAGAGTAAATCTGAGAGACCGATGTCTCGGCGGATTCGCTGGCCAGTGGAATCCGGCAGTAAAATCAATATTGCCCGAAAAAACAGCGGAGTTCCGCAGCAGCAAATACCCCGGATCATTCTTGCCAGTCTACGTGAACATTACCGATTTGGTATCGCGGTGAAAAGTTTCTCGAGCACGTAGGCGTCGCGTCTCCGTGGCCGGATTACATCGGGATTCCTCTGTTTCGCGGGCGTTTTCTATATTCCCGGTGCCCTCTCGCGCGCTATGAAAAGGAGAGATTGGAAATCCTTCGGTGTCGAGGGTATTGCGGATCTGAAAGGCGGAGAGAGGTCGTGTGACACGTGTCAAGAATACGCGGGAACCGCGCGCCACCGGGAAATAGACAAACCTTTGTTCTTTTTCGTTCTCCTCGTTTTGTCTGTCCCCCTTACCGTGTTCCCTGGCACGCTGCTCGAAAGGCGGCGCGAACCGAAAGCTTCCTGCTTTATTCCAAACCGAATTTCCTGCGGATTTCATCGTGGGACGCTGTCGAATTAGGTAGAAATTGAATTGCCGCCGAGCAATCCTTAACAGAAACCTACGAAATTCCTCCAGGAAAAAATCGCGCGCACTCCCCTTCAAACGAAATGTACAGTAATGTCGCGATACATGTCTAAAAGATGTGCACGATATTTGTGAAAAAATTCGGTTCCCATTATGACACCTTTAGAGCCCAACTTGGTCAAACAATACCAACTATTTCGACTTGAATGATTTATTTATGAAACTTTTGCCAATATATTTTTGACATTTTTCTGATTAAAACGATTCCAAACACGACCTACTTTGGATAATATTTATATTCCTAGTCTATTGTACGTGTCGAAAAGTGACGGGTTTTAACTATTTCTTATGTTAACGATAATCTCGTGTTGTTAAAGAACTGATAGATGTCTAACTCGTTTGTTTATGTCCGATGTGTGGCAGAGAAATACGGTTGCGATATCGAACGCTCGTAAATATAAAAGTCGACTTTACAACGAAGAAGCTGACGTGAGCTCCTGCAGCTTCGGACTGTTTTATCACCCTCGGCAGTGTACAGAAAATAATAACCTCAATATACAGGATTACTGCAAAATAAATAGGAGGGTTCATGTTGGATATATGTATAAAACTTTAGGGTTGGTTTATGAGGAGAACGTGACTTCCATTCTGGTTTTCAGTATACGTTTACATACCTCCATTGTGTTGATTCGCTTTTTCATTGCAAGTAGAACAACAGATAGTTTAGTTCTCCCGCGCAGTTTCGAAAATTAGGTTTCTACCAGACTAATGTATGTTAGAACAGTATGGTACAGTTTAGGCAGGAGCACTTAACTGTCCAGTAATTAGGTCCAAGATTAGGTTTCTGTTGGATAATAATAAACGTAATATAATAATAATAAACGTTAGTAATATAAGCTCGAACTACAAATTGGGTTCAAATTAATCATAAATGAATGGTATATGTATCAAATAAAAAACGATTCTTCACGCTACTAGTTAGTTATATCAGTTTATCAATTATTCCACGTAGTTGAATCAAATATCGGAACGTTATCAATTACGTTCAATGATTTACTAGCTCGTAGAATATTTCCAACAATTATTTCCAGTATGAAACTATACGTTTCGCTAGAATAATACAATTTGCAGAAAATTTGTCGGTATTGTGGTCCATAGAGTCCTAATTAATATACAAGGTACGTAATAATATATTTTGTCATGTTTGCGATCATTCGCCGTTGTTACACGTTAATTCTCACGTTTCATTCATGTTTCAATCATGTCTACAAATTTACATGTTATCATAATTAAACTGTATCTATGCATAGAATGTTCTGTTACGGTCTGCTATTTTGACATACGTCATTTTATCTTCCAATTTTAATTAAAAAAAAACGAACATCAAAAATTTCGAATAGTGAATTGCTCATGTTCAGACCGTATGTATTTCGAAATAATTGCGAAAAATTTGGTCAGACACGGATTTGTTGTTATTAGAAATTAATGTAAAATCGTTTCTGTTGTTAAATCGATTCCGGCCAGATCGGGACGTGCGAAAAACATGACGAGGAAGACAGGGGTGGGCCGGGTCGGCGGGTATAGGGAATTGTATTCATGAGACGGATCGTATTATGCGATAGGGAAGCGGAGTTATTCGAAACGTCTTGGCGTTACTTCGTATGATCCACGCGCGCCTCATATATATGGAGACGTGGAATCCGCGACGATACCTCGAGTCGGCGGGATCCGCGAACGATAAATACACGCGGCATAAATGTCAATTTTTCAGTGGCCGGAGCCGCGCGAATACGCCATTCGGTAAATGTTATCGAATAAAGGGAAATGTATGCCGCGCTCGTGACCCTTTAGACAGGGCGAGAAAGAGAGAGAGGGAGAAGCACACACCCGGTTCGGAATATATTCATTTTCCAGAATAATTCCGGTGCGTCCGGGAGCGAATGAGAGTCGATTCTCGCTGGAACGACGTTCCCGGAGAGAGCTCGATGAAATTCAGAGAGGTCTCGTGAATTATTTTTACACGGGACGTGTCACTGACACGATTCCGTTGCCTCCTTTATGCGTCTTCATTTCTCGTGTAACGATGACAGCCGTGCCCGCGATCCAGTTCGTTATTTTTAGGCGTATACCGTGTATATCAGTATTGTCCCTTTTATATCTTCTCTGATGGACACTGAATATTACAGTACCTTTCTTCGCGGGACCTGGAATGCTCGAGCTTTTTTTTTCTCGTAGCTATAGCTGTCCTTTGGCTCTTAATTTGTGAGAGAGAAGGACAAGGGAAGAGAGCGTTTCGTCCTAGGACCGCTGGAGGGCTCGTCAGGCTAAATAGCGCTGGGACACATGTATGAAACGCGTCACGTTACAAGCGGAAGCGTGGGAGAATAGCGTCGTAGTAGGGGAAGCTAGGGCTTCCTTGAGAAGCACGTTCGATGATCACCACACAACTCTCTCCTCGCCTCTACCCTAAATTTAAATTAGAATTTTCCGTTCAGCAAAGAGTCGGGGCACGATTCGGGTTAACTGCCCGAAACCGATTTCCTTTGTTCCCGAGCATCTCAGAAGCTTCACGCGGAATCGAAAGCTCGGGCTCGCTTGATTGAATCGACCATCCCCAGTCTCGTGATACTCGTTCGTGGATAAATCAAACACGCTGCAAATAAACTGCGCCACACCGCCGGATAAACGACTCCGAACGCTCGGAATTAGAACCCCCTCCCGGTGAAATATGTATGTATCGATCGGACGCGAGCTGGCACTGTGGAATGTGCCATCGAATATTTTTAGCCGTGCCCCAACGTGTAAATCGCTCGTGAATTATATCGAGGAATATTGTCGTCAAGGGTGTTGGCGTGGCACCCGCCAGTCTTTTCGTCTCGAGGGGCCGTTCTGGTTACTCATTTCGAAAAAATAGATTTTTTCCACGTCTTTCAAGTTGTACAATATGTGTACAACATTCGTTGGAATTCGTAAAATAGAAGTAGTTACCCATGCTTTGAACCAATGTATAATTCTTGAACTATTGAATGTCTTTGGTTTAAAAAATTCACACGTGCGCTTCGAAAGCCAATGAATATGTATGCAAAATCCCGGTGCGAAAGGTTCGACAGTTTTCCTGAAAAAAATTCCTGAAAAATTCGAAAATCGGTGTACCCTCTTGAAGAGGCACCAAAAGACTGTGAAAAATGGCGTCGACATTCTCGACAGATGCATACATTATTCGCAAGCATCGAGTTGCAGAATACTTAAGCATTAGCATTGTCGAGGCTATCAAAGAGGTTCCCGCTGATCGGTCGGTTTTATGGTCAGATACGATTTTCGGGGGTTGCGCGTTCCGAACTTTCGTTTGCAGGCGAGCTTATAGAAGCTTTATAAACTGATAAAATCATCGGAACAAATTTTTAAAAGCTCCGAAGCGGATGTTTCGCTACGGCGCGGCGCGGCGGATCGAATTTTTCCAGTGATTGAAGAGAATCGATCGACGCGTTCTGCATACACGCGAATTGTTCAGAATTTCGCGAATTGAATCACGGGTGCCCGGCCGGTTCTGTGTACTTAACGAAGTATTTCTGGACTGAGAGAAGGGGACGAGAAACGGGCTGTTAAGTTGCACAAGCTGAAATCCTTGCGCAATTTATTTTATGGTTATAGTGATTAGCATTAGTAGTGATTATATTCTATTCAATCTATGAAACATTTCAAGAAAGAAATTACATTTTCATTTCAGCCCAGTTTGTTGGTACTCCGGTAGAGAGCTTTTATTCTGCATAAAGACCCGCAGACTGTTAATAACGAAGTAGCACGAAAACGCGGATGAATCGATAGCTACGTAGCTTGCGAAATCCGAGTGTGATACTTGATCCTGCGTGGATCTTTTAATCAATCTCAGTTTCCATTATTTCTCGGTAGGAAAAACAATGTGGAATGACACAAAGTGAACGTGTTCCCGGAATAGCTTTTACGTTAGCGATTCGCGTGTGCATTAAAAGATAAAGGATCAGCGTGGCCAGCAACAAGTAACCGTGAGGCAAGCAACGCCGTCAGCGCGATAATCATCGGCCCGTTTGCATCCGTTGGAAAGAAAAGGCGTTCCTCTTTAAATCGGCCGACGGGCTTGCGGAAAGCCCGGCCGATTAAGAATAAAAAATTGGCCCACGGGAGTGGTTAACGCGTTCCCTCCTTGGCCCCGACCTAATCCCGAGCGTTAAATACGTCGTCAGTCTCCCGCTAAGTGCTCCGTCCTACGGACGAATTCGCACGAATGGAACCGGAAACTGTATCCAGAGGATAGAGAGAGAGAGAGAGAGAGAGAGAGAGAGAGCCGGGCTTTTTCTTTCGAAAGGAATCTCACGCTCGATTAATAATCGATTTTCGCATTAGCGACCTCGAGGTAGCGGGCTACGATGCCTCCTACGAACGAGATGATCTCGCGTGAGATTCCATAGCTGGCGTGCTAAGCGAGCGCCAGAACCTTCGCTTAATAAATTCCCGCGCGTACCTAGCTTACGTCGACGATATTTTCCTGATCAGGGATTTAGGGATTTCATGTCCAGGCATCGACGAATCCCGCTGTTCAAGCTCCTCCCGCTCTTAAGCCGCGTCCTTTCCGAACGAATATCCCCGCGTTCCGCAAACATTGCGGCTTGCGTCTTCGACTGCCACATACACATACTCGGTGAACCTCTCCACCGCAGGATATTTTATGGTTGAAATACTCGAAATTAATTTGGGAGGGTCTCTCGGTCATCTCCAAGCGAATTCCTTTGGGTCTAGCAGGATAAGCATGGTCAGCGGCACCCACTACATTTTTTTATCGTGTGCAAAATAATGCTTTTAGTTTGAAAGATAATCTGCCAACATTTTAAGTCTCTAAGCCCTCATTGTTTTGCACACGATATAAATAAAAAATGTCGTGGGGGCCGCTGGATCAAACCAGTCGTGAAACGCTTTTTGGAACATTTTTATTTTCCATAGAAATCCACAGAATGGCTCTGAACCTCTGAGCAATTTTAACTTGAATATTAAACGTTTCTTTCGATCTAGAATGATTCCATTGTATCTGATTTTATTTCATTTAAAATTGTGTGTGTGTGTGATGTACTACCTCATACAATACTTAAAAGTGTAGTAATTGATTGTATACCAGGATATTATATTTTAAGTATCTAACCTCTCATTGTTTAGCAAGACTCTTTCGTGGCTTATTTAAATAATAAAAGAATGAGCATTAAATTTGTCAACCTTAACATTTTTATTTTCCATAGAAATCTCTGAATCTCTGATCTATTTTAACTTAAATATTAAACATTTCTTTCGATCTAGAATGATCCCATTGCATATGATTCTTTTTCATTTTGTGGATATGAAATTGACATAATAATTCATACAATACTTAAATGTGTAGTAATTGATTAGACACTAACATATTTTATGAACATCTTGAAATAATAATTAGCTGTGACGATAATCCGGTAGAAACGAGAACGTAAAGTTGTCAATTGCAAAAATCCACCAAGAAATATTAGTGTATAGAATCGGTGGTAGGATAAAGAATGATCTCGAATGTGTAAGATCGTATCGACTCAGTGAAAACGGAAGGAGTCGAGAGACAGACGAGGAGCGAAACAACGAAGTTGGGAATGAGACTGCACTCGAGACAACGAAACAGTCTCCGGGAACCGAAAACGCGCGATACCAGGGCAACGAGCGATTGCATTTCGAGTGGGGGCGGGATGGGGATACAGATCCGAGGACCGAAAGTGCAGCAGAAACTTAAGAAACACGTGCACCTGCAGCCGGATGAGGAGCGAAATGCACGCGACTCGTATTCCCTGAACTCCCCGGAGCGCGAAGGGATTTCGCCGACGAGAGACGGATGCAGTTCTCATCGCGTGTCGAAACGGAGGATTCGCCGCGGCAGCAGGTGCATTCAGGTTCTCGAGGGCCTTTTATATTGGAATTCTCGGGATTTTTCTCGGGCGAAATTCTCCCGCGCTGAGATTCCGGCGAGCGCGCGTCACCCTTTCTATCCCCCGCTTCTTCTTATTCTTCCTTGCCCCGTTTCCAATGAAATTGCAGCCGCACGAATGAGATTCGCCCATTACCGTCATGATTAAAACGTTCGACGCCAGTCTGATGTGTTGCATACACGTTGGCGGATAAAAGTTTGTACAGAAAAATATGGACAAGAAGAATTGTTAACCTTTTGAACGAAGTTTGAGATTCGAAGTTCACTTTGCGGCACAATAACGTAATCTATATATGTAGTAATAAATTGCATGAAAATTACACTTCAATGATTCCATTAATTGATTGAAAATCATAATCCCTTCGATACGGAAGATAATACGTAATAAGAAGATTTGATACATACCGCGCGATGTGGATGACAGTCATCGTGGCAGTCAATGTGGCAGACAATGTGGCAGTTTATGTGGCAGTCAACGAAGTAGTCGGCGTGGCAGTCATCGCACATTTTTCACATATTTTTCACACATTTCTCACACAAAACAAGCAATTGCAAGTACTATGGGCGAGCGCGCGTCACCCTTTTTCCGCCGCTTCGTCTTCTTCTTCCTGGCCAGGTTTCCAATGAAATTGCAGCCTACCAATGGAAATCACCCATTACGGTCATAATTAAAACGTTCGATGCCAGTCTTGTGTGTTGCGTACACATTGCCGGAAAAGTTTGTACAGAAAAATATGCAAAAGAATCGTTGACGTTTTGAAGTTTAAGATTCGAAGTTAATTTTGCGGCACAATAAGATAAATAGTAATAAAGATAATTGTATGCAAATTACACTTTGTTGATAAACACATCATTCATTGATTGAACATCATAACCTTTTCGGTACGAAAGATAATGCGGAATAAGATTTGACACATACCGCGCGATGTGGATGACAGTCATCGTGGCAGTCAATGTGGCAGACAATGTGGCAGACAATGTGGCAGACAACGTGGCAGACAACGTGGCAGTCAGCGTGGCAGTCATCACACACTTTTCACACAAAACAAGTATTTATTGCAATTATTACGCACAAATTCCGTCGGGCTCTTTCAGTTCGGTTCGACAATGTGAGCGCCCCTGCTGGCAGCGGAAAGAACTAGATCAAGCGTCTACAGGCGCCATCTACCACTGCCGGTCAAATGACCGGTTCTATATTCTTCATCTTACATCGTCTTACGATTATTGACATTATAAAGTTGCTTACGTGTAAATTGATTCGATGAATTTATAAAGCCTTGTCATTTTTCTGTAAACTGGAACATTTGAATCGCTTTTATAAGTGCCAACACAGTTTATGATCTGATAAATCGATTTCTAAATTTGAATAATTAACTGTCAACTGACACTGAAGCGAGTTCGCCATCTATAATTTATTCACATGAAAACACGTAATTGGTTTACACACAACAATCTAGAAGTGATCTTGCAAATTGCGTGAAAACGCGATTAAAAAGGAAGGTGGGTGGTGATCTTGACGGATTAATCGAATCTGATCGCGCTAGGTGGTAGATGAAGGCGATACGTTTTATCTAATAGTGTTGCGACCAAGCGGAAAGCAATTACCAGCGAAACAAATGACGCCATTGAACATGTTAAATTGTTCATCCTGTAAATTGGATCCTTCATAAAGTAAATTAGGCCGTTCGCGAAGTGAACGAACGATCCGAAGCAGCCGATGTATTAATTGTACGTACACCGTGAAATCTGATATGATCGTTGACATTTAATTAATAATTTCGATTTTTCCGTCAGGGAGATGTGGTGGTGGGGGGGTTAGTAGCAGATGAGAAAATCCCAGCTGCAACACGGCAACGTTTAACCATGGCGCGAGGCGTGTTGCAATCACGCGAGGCTGAAGATCATTTTAATAAATTTTCAAGCCTCATGCAATATTCAACGCGCCTAATTACACTCGGGGTGCCACTCGAGCATCGGATAGATGGAAATAAGGACGTCCGCGAAAAACGGACCGTGCCCCTTGATATGAAAAAATATTCCGCGCGAAGGTTGCCGCGGTCTGATGAAAAATTAATTCGCCACGCGGTTCGCTCGGCCGACGTTCCATATTTCTGTAACGTGGTCACGCAGCCCGCATTTACATCGGTGACCGGCTACCCCGTGTTTCTGTAACGATCGTTACGTCGGTTAACGATCGTGCTACTGCGTTAACGAATCGGCTGTTCCACCGAAATTGCATCAGCTCTCGAACAAATTTCTGCGGCGCAGACGTGTACCCAAATCAATCTTTTGAGGAAAGCTCTTTCTAATGGTACACAACTTTTTTATTTTCGCATTGGTGTTTCTATTTCATGCAAATTAGAAACGATTTGGGAATAAAGCCATCAACGAGAAAATAAGTTGCTGTAACTTTTCAAAAATTTAGAAACCGGGACCTCTTTTTCTTCGCGATTGCAACAAGAAATTATTTACACTAGTAAACTAAATTTCTAACATCTCAAAAAAAAATTCAAGACATTCGGTCCACGTTTTAAAAAATTATTTTCGAAATGTGTACGAATACTTCTTACACTGACAATACAAGTTGAGGGGAATACAGTTGCCCCGGATCGCAACGAAAGGGGAATGTAGAGTGGGGGTGAAGTATTAATCTGGCGACTCTACATCGAGGATTCCTCGGATTCTTTAAACCAGGAAGTTGTAGAAACGATACGAAGGCTGATTTCGATACATCGAGCCGGAGACTCGATCTTATTCCGCGAGGGTCCGATTGCGTCCGCTTTTCTGGGATTAAGATGCGGAATTGGCTTTTTCCGCGGCGGCGGTATACGACATTAATTACGTCGCGCGGCTCCGGGGGCCGGTTATTTATTCACAGTTTTTCGTCGCCGCAAATTATTCCACGCCACGGCGCGGTTAGTGAGCGGGTCTGAACACGGCGTGCGAGTATTTTTAAATTTGCGCGGGGGCGCGGCGAGGCGAGGGACGACGAGCTCGTTATTAGAGGAATAAGGGTGGTTCGGGATTGCGGCGCGGCCGCGGACTCCGCGAATAAAAATTGCACGACTTCGCGCTCGCGATAGGCTCGTTCTGTTTTATTTTTCGGTCAAATTGGCAGATGCCGGTCTGCCCTCGCCGCGTATTTCGCGCAGAATTATTCGATTCCGTCGGTATCGAGGATCGGTGCGCGGCGGGCTTGCTCGCAACTCCGGCAGCTTTTGAATTGCGAACTATACGGCCGTTCCACAATTCCGTGGGAACCTCCCGAAAATTTGATGGCTGTCGATGTCGGGAACGGGCATACAACGATACACGGCGTCGTGCGATTCTTTTTATTCCGTGGCCAGTTCCAAACTCATTGCGTCCTGCGGGAAAAAATTTGCGATTCAGAAACGGATTTCCGTTCCCGTCGGTCCCTATTCGACGGGCGTTGGATCGATTTCGCCGCGATTTCGTCGAACCGAAACCAGGTGAACGTTCGCACAGCCAGTTGGGGCGAGTTCAAGGTAGGCTCGTGAAAACACCGACGCTGAAATTGTCGTCGAGGTCAATGGCGTCTGTCGGTGTTAGCTGCAGTGTCAGATGAAATCTTTAGTAATTTGCACAATGAATTATGTTCCGTATGCGTTGCTTCAGATTGAACGATAATGGAAATTTCGGATGATCGAGGTTCTGCTAAATCGCCACTAGAACAAGCAAATATGATGACAAAACATTCCGGAGAGAATAATTCAGAAAACCCTTGGCCAGTTCGAGACTCGTTGCGTCCTGCGTGAACAAATTTGCGATTCAGAAACCCCTATTCGTCGGGCGTAGTATCGATTTCGCCGGACCGAAATCAGGTGAACGTTTGCACAGCCAGTTGGGGCGAGTTCAAGGTAGGCTCGGGAAAACACCGACGCTGAAATTGTCGTCGAGGTCAACGGTGTCCGTGGGTGTTTGCGCGCGCGCGTCGCTCGCCTGTGAACGCGGGCTAGAATACTTATGAGCGATCTAGAGGATGGTAAGCCCGACTGAATAGACTCGAAACCCCGGCCCACCCCCGTCAGCCCTCTTATCAATGCCAGCAGGCAGGAGATGCGCGCACACAGAGGCCGGAAGCGCCGTCGCACTTTTCACGAACGGGTCCGCCAGGATTGTACGTCGCGCAACAAATACCCAACACCGTCAACCCAGATTGAAACGTCCCCGTATGTATATTAACCAGCTAGCCGATCACGCTGTAGCCCTTCAGGCCCTTTTTACACCGCAATAAGTACTCGTTAGAACAGATTACGACCAGTCTCATAATGCGGACACTTCCGGCCCGGTTTCCTTTCGAGACTCTCTTCCAAACTCGATCGGGGAAGAAAGCGACTGTTGACCCCTTAATTCGCAGCCCCCTGGCCGAGGCAATTTCGCTCGAACGTAATCGTTATTGTCCCCAAGCTTCTCCCCGATTAAGCTTCCTCAATGGGTTCGTCGCGAACTTATCCAAAAGTTCTACAGATTATATTAGCTACCCCGGGAAGTGATCAGCTGTGTCTTTTAATAAACTGATAATATCGGTTCGATGGGAAATACCCTGTTTTGTTGTGCTCTGTTTAAGCTCTTTATTGTTAGCACTTTGCACTCCTGAAAGCAATTGATCTGAAACTTTGTATCTTACTCTTTTAACAAGAAATAGCATTTCAATCACCGTTAAATATCGTGGTGTATGTATTTATTTAATATTGTCCATTTCTGTGATGGCCTTTGTTTTGGATATTATTTAATGAAAATATTATTTGAAATGTTTTTCATTTGTATAAGAGTGAACTCCGTTTCTCACACGTTAAGGAAACTTATGAGATAACATTGATTGTGTTGAACTAATACGCTTGCGATGAACGAATACACTGTAATGAATCAAACCCTTCACGGTACATTAAAACTGATTAAAGCATGTTATTCTCATGAGCGATTTTAAAATCCACGCACCTGGATCGATTATCGTGGAGTTAAACTCCGGAATCGAGGAACCTGTGTCCCAGTCATAACAATGGGGTAAAAGAACCGTACAACATTTACATAAAACTCCATAGCCCACGTCAAAGTCTGCCTCGTTCTTTGTAAACGCGGTCGACAAAATAATCAATTTGAAAACGCATAAGAAAATTCGATATAGGTGATTTAATCGTGAATGTGTAATGGATAAAAGAATAATTTGGATTGCTCGACACTTTTTAATGTTTTGTTGTAAAGCCCCAGCGGCGAAGCAGCATTAATATCGGAAAAGAAACGTTAAACGAAATGAATTTCGTTTCGAAATCGGAAATTACGTTTTTACACATTTCCAATTTGACTAGCGAGGGGATTCCACCCGTGCGATTATTCTACGGGAACGAAGTTCCACTGAAAATACTAAAATCAACGAATAATATTACCGAACCTATGTTATTAAAACCTGCGGACCTTCCATATCCGTTTGGGAAAGAATGTACAGGGAGTTTCTGCTAACTTGATCACCGCGTACAATTAATAAAAATGTTCAACCATAGAATTCACATGGCGTCGAGGGGGAACGTTTGTCCGTAATTGTGTCTGTAATTTTTTATTATTTGCCTTAGTTTTTCAGAAATAAAGATGAACTTCAATTTGTTAAATGGAATTCTATGTGTTCGTGTTGTAGCATATGGAAGCGTGTGCCAAAATGAAGTCACACAAGGTCACAAATAGAAGAAACGAGTTAATTAGTTCACGTGGCGTTTAATGCAAGCAATTTTTATTTTGCATGGAGATCCGCAGTCTACTAATCAACGGACTATTCGTTATACAAAATAGAGAAGACAATCTTGTAAATGAAGCATGCGAGTGACCAAAAAATTAAATTTCTACCATAATACAATGAAGAAACGTGTGATTCTCTGATCAATAAGAAATAATTGCAGTTGTTTAACGTTACTGTTCAAAATCGGACATTTCGTATGCAACGACCTAATAATAATGAGAAAAGGGTTGGAAGAGGGAGACTCGAGAGGAGAAAATTCGCAGTGCGGCGTAACTAAGAACATTCTTTGCTTTTGAGAACGATAATCTCATCTCGGCGAAGCCGTGAAGCCCTGGTATTCTCTGGGCGCGGCCGCGGAGGAGAGCGGTTTTTGTCGCGTTTTCTCATCAAGCTGATGGAAGAAAAAGAATCGATTCACCGTTGATCACGTGACGAGGAAGAAGAAAACGAGGGCGAGGCATCTGGGAGCCGATAGCCAACGATTCGATGACGATGAACGGGGAAATGACGATGAATTCGTTGGAACAGCCGGGACGTGACGAGGTAGACGCGGCTTAGGGTATTCCCTGCCGCGGGATCTCGCATCTAAATTCTCGAGCGGATTCGAGCGAGTGCAAGGAAGTTCCCCGGGACCGGGTGTTCGGTATCCTGGCCGGATTAAGGCTGAACACCGTCTCTGAATCCGGGAATTTTCCTCCGGGAACGAAATTTCCTTCCCCGGGAAGAAGATGAGTGGACCACGTTGCCCCCATCGAGCGAACGAGGCCGACCTCGAGGTCGTTTTCCACGGTTACTCCCCTGCCCGAGAGAAAATATAATTCGGCGAGCCACGATCGATAGTCCCTCGAAATAATAATTAACAACGTCCGCTGTCGTCGACCGGTTTTTAATGACTGGGAAATGCAGCAAATGGACCGGCAATAATTGTCAACCGGAGCGGCCGATTGAATTTCATTTCTACCGCCGCTCCAGGGAGGAAATAATTTTCGATGGAATACCGTTTCTGATTTTGTGACAGCGAGCCCAAAACATCGCTGGGAAACTTGCCCGTTTCGTTTTTCCCAGCACACTTTTCTCTCCCACGCGTTGCGTAACGCGATATCTCCGCCTGACATTTATGGCGAAACGAGCGGCGCGCGCGAGGCCATACCGACATTACATATATGAACGTCCGGGCTCTTAATATTCCCGGCGTTGTTGAAATTCATGAGCTTACATTCCGCGAAACGAAATATCGAAAATCAGAGATGCATTAATTTGGCAATCCGTCGGAGCTTTGGAGTTTAATCAAGTTTAGTAGCTTCGTGTGTCATTCAATTAAGAGCCCCGTTTTGTCATGATACGCGAGCGTTCGGGGATTCAATCTAACGAAGCAAAATATTAATTACCGGCTCCCCGGCCGATCCGGTCACCGTTATTACGAAATAATCAGTAAAAGTATCGGAGGAAATGTGGATTTTCACCGAATAATATTTCCAATTACCTGGAACCACACATTTGCCCGCGTCGCTCGATTAAAAAATTCATGGGGAAAAATTGACCACGATATTAAAAACCAGAAAACGGAAGCTACGGGAAAAATCCGTAGTCGAATATGCGATTCCAGCTCGTACCAGAGCTTCCCGACATCCGAGGATCATCCTGGATGTTGAAGCGGCCCGGATCTTGCACTGAGCAGCGGGGATCCAGACTGGATCAGGCTCGATAGGGACACGCCGCGCCGCGGCTCAACGTAACAAGACATCTCCAGAAAGGCATCAAGGGAAAGTTGAAATTGTATGCTTGGGATAACTAACCTTCGCAAACTGAATTTTTACTTTAAGCCACGAATTTTTTGTGCACATCTTGTAAAATAATGGAGAGAGACGAGAAAACTGCGATTTATTTGGAACAATTAAACAAGTTTAGGAAACATTTATTAACAAAAATGGTTACATATAATTTAAAGCAGTGGACATGTTAAAAATATATAAGGGCATCAATGTTAAGTGTTTCAGCTTAATTGGATAATTAAAAGAAGAATACAATTTTTATTTGGCTCCTGTGCCCTGCAATCAATGCAAATACTTTTTATTTTGCATAAAGATCCGCGCTCTAAAATCAGATTTTATGCATTTATGAAGAAACTGAACACATCAGAAGTCATTTAAAGATATTGTTCACACTACTCGAGACCTACCGAAATGATGAAAAGAGGAACTTCGTTTTTACTCAGTGTACTCGGACATATTTCAATCTAGAACGTGTTCGTACGATCTCAATGACTCATTCTGATATTTTTAATTGTTTCGAAATTTTCTTAGTTTTTCTGAAATTCTTTCGCCACGCACAGAGGGATTTCCAGTATGGTAACCATGACTCCCCTTCGTCGGAAGTTCTATCGTGATCTCCGAGCGGTTTGTCTGCCACTGAGGCGACTTGATTCCACATGATTCCACGTTGCAAAGTCCTCGCAACTCCGCCAGCGTCTCGATCGGATTTGTTGCAGCCACGAGGAAGAGATTGGTTCCAACGGTTCACGATTCTCGAATGGCTAGAATGGTCCAAGTACTAACTTGCAGAGTTGGTAACTGGCAAAACAGCGTCTTGTGTTGAGGTCCATACAGGAGTCAATTCTTTGGCATCAGTGCAGACCCAAATGTTAGGTTGTCCCTCAAGCAATGTGTTTCTATCTATTTTTCAAATACCGGAACAGTATATAACTTCATGTTATGAATAAATAGACATTAATTTTTCTGTGGAAAAGGCAGAGCATGAATTTGTACACCTATAATCCTATGTAAGCAAGTTTCCGAAAAGACTTTAATTGGGTGGTCCTCTGAAGAGGCGGTTGCTCGTGCAACGTTCGAGAGGCGAGAGTGAAATTCAGTTGGTTCCTGTTCTTAATAGTCCGAAGTTCCATGGCGCAGGGGAAATAATTGAAAGGGTACTGTCTTGAATAGAAAAAGGTCTTACTAAATTCTGACCATCCGTCCCATTGAAGGGACCTAATGAACCGTAGCACAATCCGATTTCCCCGTTCACTTTCTCTGGAGTGTTTCCCTTTCTGCGGAGCAGGCTGCGGGATTAATTCTTTCTAGTCTCTCCTTCGTCGAAGGGCTCTCGATTTTCCACGTGATTTCCACGGGACGAGCCCAAGAGGGAAAAGGGCGAAACCTTTCGGTTCCCCCCTTTTAATTATCGCTCTGCTCGTTTCATAAGGGTTTCAATTAATTTCCCTGACCGGGCTGCGGGAGCCGTTGTTAATTATTTAATTCCCCTTCAACCGGTCCCGGCTCCTTTTTGCTTCGCCACGAAGAAAACTGTAATACCGGCCGGAAGAAGCTCGGGTTCCGCCGGTGGCAATTAGTCGCCGACCAGGGGCAATTAAAACAATTGGTGCTCGCCTTTTTTGTATCGCTCTCGATTCCGCGGCTTTACCCCGATTAACACCCGCACCCGTTGGCTTGCCCTCTCTCGTTAGCAACGATTCGCTTCGCCTCACCTCGCATCGCGTCGCGCGACATGACTTCCGGTTTCCCAGCGCGGCGCTCGTTTATAACGCTAAGCTGGATCCTGTGGGAACTCTTTCCCGTTCCCAGCCGACTGAATACTCCACCACGGTTTGTTTTCTACCGACCAACTAACAGTAATTGTTTCTCTCGGTGACGTACAGCTCGCAGCATTTTTGCTCTCGGTGCTCGACAGGATTACGGGGATGTTCTGGTTTTGAACACTCAAAAAATTCATTCTCTCCGCGTTTTCTTTAACCGTCCAGTCCATTTCATTCGTTGATACTCTCTTGCGTACGGTTTTTCATTATTTTTTTATAGCGGGTATTCTAGTTTGTTACACTTTCGTCATTCTACAGACAGATCAATTCAGAAATTATTTGTTTCCGTACAAAGCATACGTCGTGTTGTTACATCTTTGTACTAGCATGTACAGGGTGTCCCGTATTTTTCCTGCAGGCCTGAGAACTCGCATTCTTTACTGCCGCCGTCCCGTGAGCCACCAAACAAAAATCCAGTCGATACCGTCGACGATAACCGATCGTGCAGCACAATTTCAGTCCGTGAGATTTTCTCCCAGCTCCAGTTCCAGCGGAGATATTTCGTCGTTCCCTTTTCCCGTGACCCACCCCGTATTCGAGAGGACTTTCGACGAGGAGGGAACTGTCTCGGTAACAGGCGACGATGTAAAAGCAGGCTATCGGGAGATGACAAATTCTGGCCAATATCCTGGAATAAAATTGCCGTGAGGGGAGCGCTCGAGAACGGTGCCGCCTCGATGGAACGAGGAAATAAACGGCGGAGAAACGAGAGTACAAGGAGAGAACGTGCGCGTCACACGGCTGCGATGGGAGCTTAATATATTAAGTCGCTCACGAACCGGTCTATCCTGCCACGTGAATCCCAGCAGCGGACGTTCCTTCCCACGAACAATCTCGTTTCTTTCACTCGAAATGAAATTAAGCTCGCTCGCATCACATTTCCCTCGAAGCTCTGCAACCCTCTGCAACGCTCTAAAACGTTTCTGACTTGACGTGCGGTGCACAATCTTTTGGAGAGTGCAGCTCCTGACAGAGCCGCAGATCGTCAAATATAAGTGATTGGAAGAATTGGACTTCGACGACTGTGGACACCGTGGTGGATAATAGTGGTAACCCAGATCTAGCCCAAACCTAGCCCAAACCTAGCTTTTAGTTTCTCAAAGCCTTCGGACGGTTCCTACCTTAAGACAGCAATAGGACCTTTCAGAGAGCTCTTTACTAGCTCACAAAGTAACCAGACCTAGCCAGACCTAACCCAGAACTAGTTTGCAACTGCAAGACAGCAACAGGGACTTTCAGACAGCCCTTCACTAGCTCACAAGGTAACCCAGACCCAGCCCAGAACTTGCTACCTGAATTGTCAGCAAAATTGGAAAAGTGGCAGACTGACTGAAGTCTGCCGCCCAGATGGCTACGTGAAACAACTGTTTCGTCTCGGGTCGATTTGCGTCCAACAGTTGGCTTCTCTTCAAGACCCAGTCTGTTTAAGCAAAGTTGCTGATCGCGATACAAGACCGACTCATTGTCGATGGAGTGTCGGCTGATTATTCCTGACGGACAATCACCTACCGACAGATTACTGATTGCCATTTCAGAGGCGACTAATTACAGACTGATTGCCGACTGATAGCCAGTTGATTGCTAACTAATATTCGATTCACTGTTGGACGACTGCCAGCTGTCTGTTAACTATTTAACGGCTGCTACAGAAGAGCAGACTCTCGCCAACAGAGAATCGATCTCTGACGTGCTACTGTACTCGCGATACAGAGCTCCACAACAACACGTTCTCCGTTACATCGGCGGATTCTGACGCTTTCTGGAGCTTTTGGTATTTGTTGGATACTGAGTTGAATATCCTAGGATACTTTTAAAAGGACGACCACTTCTTTAACGCGTTCGCTACCAGCATTTTGTGATTGCTTACCTTCCTTTTCCGAAAGTTTTTGAATGATTAAAAAAGTTTAGCAGAAAAAAGTCTCAGATTCTCTGAAAATTATGCATTCTACTATGACTTTAAACAACGAAATCCATAAGATTAATTTGACTGTTCTTAACTGAACTGTCAGAACATGTTAATATTCAACCCTGCGACTTGGATTTTTTTCGAGAATTTAGAACACTTCGTTTACTGCATGGGATGAACAAAAATTTGAAAAAGTTGCAATTGTTCAGAGAAAATACTGATAGTTGTATTTTACATTTTATGTGGGCCTATATATCGAATTTTTAAAATTCTGAAAATTTTATCAGAGTGTCTTTTAATTAAATTGTACAAAATGTGCAGTGAAAATCTATCCGATATCTGAATCCCTAATGGAGCCAATACTCTGCAAAAGAATTCTTTGGATAATGCGTGTTGTCATTGGTTGGGAGCTCGAAGCTCCCGGATAATGGAGCAGAAATTATTTAAACAAATGCCGGTGATCGGCGAGGAAACTTACGATCCGCCGGCAGTTTTGCTTCCTAACGTTCCGGGGATGATTGAACTTCGAACTTTCAACGCTCCGCGCCGCTGGTAAGAGGGTTTGCGGTGGTAGGCGGATCGCTAAACCGCAACTTTGTTCGGCTCCCGTGGAGTCGCAACGCGGGATCCATTATAATGCGTATCAACTTTGCGCCGGGGAACGAGTTCCGGGATGTTTCTTCATTAGTTTCTTCCGCGTTGTTCGCCGCGCAGCCTTCCGATGGAATCTGAACGACCCTTCGGGGGTCGGAGTAACGAGTATCGAACACGTGAACCATTTACAGCGTGTTGCACCGGTGATTACAGCGTCACCTCAGGGGTGTCTGACAAATGGCTTGGCTATACTACTTGCAGGATTAGACTGTGGATTTTTCCATTTGCAATCACAATTAATAGCCGAAATGTGAGACTGTTACCTATTACTAGACAGCGGATTTTATGTATTTTTAACAAAATCAAATATGTGCAATTTGAAACGGTGAAGACATTGGAAGAATTTAAAAATATTTTTATATTATTTTCTCGGACTAATAAACGAATTAAGAAAGAAAATAAATTTCTATTTCACTCCAGTTTGTTGCAAATCATTACAAATTCTTACAACTACTCCAAGAAGGAATACGTCGAACGTTTTTTTCGTAAAATTGGTTTAGAAAATTTTTCATTTATCATCTCGTCTGATAGTTTTGTTGTGATACTAGCTGCACCTGCAGGAAGCGACGTGAATTTCTGAAACGAACATTTGGTACTGGGTGAAGCCTGGTCACACAAAACCTCGGTTACATATTTTACGAATTATTCAGTGTCAAAGCGAGTCCACTGTAACGCTGGCTATCAAGGACGGCTTCCATATTTCCATTCTGTCCGCCGAGTCTCCTTGCGGTTCCAATTACGCCGCCGCGCAGCGAGTGCAACAATGCCGAAGATTAATCCCGGCCGTTGCCCGTAATCGTGGCGCCGCAACAATGCTATCGCCGGCAACCATCAAATATTATTGCCGCGAAGGTGTTGCAGTTTATTCCCGCGGCGTTCCGCGTCGTCGACAAAACGTCGGCCGCGATTCCGGCCGCGACTTAAGTGGCTTTTATGAGACCAGCCGTGGACATTTTACGGTCCTCCGCTGCCCGGAACTGTTACGCTCCCTTCTATTCGAGTGAACGTACCCCGATAAATCGTCGGATTTGACGCGATTCCACGGATTTCTGTCCGCCGCCAAAAGAATTTCAATGACCCGACGTCGGCGGCGGCGGCAGCGACTGTAAAAGGTGCTCCGACGAGGCTATCGTTTTAACGACGCCTCCTTTGTATCGCGGACGGAAATGCGTTTAATGATTTCGTGAACCGGCGATAAGCATTACGGCTCCTGATTGTTCGCGGATTCCCGCTTAACCGCATTCCCGCAAATGGTGGCCGTCAAATTTTCCTCCATATCCTCTGATAGATATCCGACGCAATTGTTATACATTTTTTGTGGAAAATCGTTCATTCGTAAATTGAAATACTCGTGGGTGTATAAATCAAATCTCAAATAAAAATCTTATCAAATTCGATCGAATGAATTCCATGATAGAAATTTTTGAAAATTTTCATGAGCCGTAAATGCGCATAAACAATCCATTATTCAAAATAAAGATAATTTCAGGAAGAGCAGTTCTGATATTTTGCTGATACTGAAATTTCTCCGAGTTAGATTTTTGCCCTTCCCCTTCCCTGCCAAAGATGAAACGCGCCCTTCTCCATAGCAACGGCGGAGGGGGCAGTGGGCGCTATGGTGGGGACGGTATTGCCTCAATTGCGGCAAATGTGTCCAGGCCCTGTTCTACTGTAATAGACGGCACGTGTAATATCCGAGGTTCGTCCGAGCATTGTAGAGAGTGATTGTCAACAGGAACAAATTTTGGCGAATGCTGCTCCTCGTCCGGGAGACACGAACGCTTAGCCGAGGCGCAACAATGTTTGCCGGTCACTCCGACGCAAATTAACACAACAACGGAGCGTATCCGGGAGAAAATGGCCAGCTAATTTGCCAAAGTGGTCCCGCGAGTGTAAGTTATAACGAGGAACGGAATGGATTTGTAAAACGGCATCGTTAACGGGCAGTCGCGTCGCGCGGAGACGGAGAAACGCGTTAATAAACGGCCCGTTGACGCGTCGCTGTTTGCGAACGCGGCGTATTCGTTAACGCGCAATATAATTACTTGGGAAACACGTCGGGATAAACACACGGGGGCCGACGTTCCGCCGCACAACCGTGCGATTTCCGCCCGAGCGTCGAATGAATATTTAATATCGCGTCCATATTATCCGCCGCGGTCGTTGTTAATTAGGATGGATTTATTTTGATAAATGATTTAACGGCACGCCTGTCCGAATTGTTCCATCCCGCAGTTGCGCTCGTCACTGCGGAAAAGAGCAGCCCCCGGATAAATATCAGTCAGAAAATCGTTGATACGAATATCCGGTCTGTCCGACCTCAACCGGGCTATTCTACTTGCGCCCACTCATTAGCAGACTGCGGAATTCTGCAAGTCTTTTCGTCGATTATTTTAGGAACAGCAGAACTAAAAATTTTCATTAGAATAAGTTTCATGAATTTCTGTTTTTGATCAGCAAAAATCGACCCCGAATTGTCAGCTGCCAAGATACACCACGATTTTGCGATTTAAAATATAAAATAGTAAAAGATCATGAAAATCGAAGACTGTTGTTAGAATGTTTCCAATATGTCAAAATTATTAAGGGATGAAATCAATTTTTATTTTACCCCTTTCTCGTAGAATATTTTTATTTTGCACAAAGAGAGAGAGAGAGAGAGGGATTCGCAGTTCTAATAATGTAAAATTAGATTAAATTACTACGGAACGTTCGCGAGAAGTAACGAAATAATAAAAGTATCTTTAAGAAGTACAGAAGTTTATTGGCAGCTACAGTGCACCGATCCGCTGATATCTGCCAAGTACAAAGTGCTGGTAATCCGTAATTTCTCGCAAAAACGACACCGCAGGGAGCGAGGATTTCTTGTCGAAGATCAAAGGGTCTTAATTCAGAATACCGGATCGTTTCCGGGGCGGAAAATGAAAACGCAGCCGGGATCTTTCCGTTTCGAATGGTCCCGCTCGCTTCTGTTTATAATAGGTCAATCATTACCGGGGAACTCCGGCAAAAGACTCAAGATCCCTCCCTCGACCCTCCACCTCACCCATCCTCGAAGTTTCGCTCCAAGTTTTCTGGTTAAAGAGGAGATTCCGCTGGCTATGAGCAAATAAACCGGGAAACGAGCAAACTACTCCGATCCGAGGGACTATCCTTTACAGATCGCGAGATCCCGCTCGGTCGGATGTCAGCGGGATATCGTCGGGCAGGAGCGTTGTACTTGATCGGAAGTTGGTTGTTACGCAATTTGCTTCCGGTGGGAGGAAATGGCGAATTTCTGAATAGAGAGCTCGACCGCGCGGCGGACGAAGAAGTTCGAACGCTTAATCGCGGAATCCAATAACTTCCTGATACCACTGTTTGCTCGAGTTTCAACCTTGACTTCGATCCTTCAGCTTCCGGCATGAATAACCCATTCTCTTTTAATAGGCGTCTCCTCAAAAATAACTCCAGGATCACAGAAACAAAGATAAGGACGCGTGATGCAGTTAATCGATTAGAGAAATGTAGATAAGATCAGGGAAAACTTGGTTGCCAAATATTCTCCGCTTGGTTGAGACCAGAGCAACAGCCAACTTCATTTGTTTACACAAACTTCCCCTTTTGTTCGCGAACAGTCGCAGTTTTCCCTGCCCGCGAATTCTTCGCCGACTTTGCGGAGGAAGTTGCGGGGCCAGAGTGGGCGCACGTGCAAATTGTGGACGCGGGCTTGCCGCGATCTCGTTTCTGGTGCAAAGTATTTTTCCTTGTTTGAAACTTTGCGACGCAGGTCTGCTGTGAAATATTTGATACCGAAATACTTGGATGCGGACTCGCCCGGGTCTTCTACGGAGACGTAGTCGTTCTTATTCTGAGGGGTGGTCTGTTTATCCGCCAAAATATTAATTGGAATCTTTTCTGGTTCTGAGGCGCCACTAAAAATTGATGTACCATCCAAAATATTGTTTACATTATTAAATATGTCGGTGTCTAATCAATTACTAATCATTTAGATATTGTATTTTATTTATTTATTTTAGTAATTTTTCTTATCCACAAAATTCTGTTGTGTTGAGACATGTAGGTATCTAATCAGGGGGTAGGTATCTAATAGGAAGCAATGATTAATTTTCCAATCAAAATAGGTTCGAATGCAAGGGGTTAAATGCTCTCCATGTCTGTTACGATTAATTTTTCTTCTCGCTCGACACAGTGACAAAGACTTGTCTCGCACTCTACCCGTCCCCCCACTCTTCCGCCCGGTCACGTGATTAATCCGGCAGAGAGGGTGCACCGCGCTCGGGGCATGAATTTGTGAGAGGGAGTTCGAGCTGGAGAAGCAAAGAGTTCGTGTTACCTGTAGGCGGTAACAGGAGCGTGCGCATTCGGCAAATCAAATTACAAAAGCTTTCGCCTTGGCGGCTGTGTAAGCCGGACAAAGTGGGTCCGGTAGCGCGTGGATAATGCAGCGTTGCGCGGGCGTTATGGGGATTCATTAAATTTAATTCTCCTGATACAACGGTGTCGCGAACGGCGTCGGCTCGGCTCGGCTGTACTCGGCCGCGGTACGATGCAAGCCGGTGCAACACGGTCTCCTCGTGCAATTCCGTCGATGGAATGCGAAACTCCAGGTGCGTAAACATTTACCCTCCGCCGAGCTTTGTACACCTTGGGCAGGCTTGTGTCGCGTTGCGTTGCTCGGGTCTCTATTGTAAAATTACGCGTCGCCGAGCGAGACTCGCCCGGTTGGCTGCAACGCGAACGCCGGTTCTTGCCCAGCACCCTCTGTGCCTGTCTGTCTGTCTTTCTGTCTGTCTCTCTGTCTCTGCATACCTATGCACGCCAGTGCATGCCGGTGCATGCCTGCTCTTGACGACGGAACGGGAGCGGCGACGAGTGTCGCTCGCAAACATTGTTCGCGCCTCGGGCGAATGATAATGACGCGGCGCGCTCGCCGAAGATTGCTTCGACTTTGAAACGTCGACCGTCCCCCAACCTCCCCCCACCCCCACTCGCTGAATAGAAACCGATATTCCGGATAGATTATCCGCCGATATGTCAGCCGTGATACTAACCTCCGCGGACCCAAAACTACAGTCAAGCATAGAAAGATAGGACCACTGTGTCTCGGAAGGAAATGTACATTTTTGAAAATCAATTTTGTTGTAACCCGAAGAAATATCATGAAGAAGTAAACATTGCCTCAAGGTCGTTTCAAGGACGCTTGCTGAACTTGTTTGTTTTCTGTACTGTCGTAGCATCAAAACAAAGAAATGACGTTCCATCTGATAAACACGAAGACCTTGAGGTATCCTCTTGGCAAGATAAAGATAAGAATTTTTTGGTGACATTCTACATAGAAAATGGTGATTAAATTTTCTATTGCAACGAACAAACCAAATAGAAATGTCTTTCTTTATTTAATAGTCTCGATATATTAAATTAAAATTGCTTAATATTTCAATCGCTTCGAATTCTACATTTTTCTCAGAAATGCGTGAAATCCGCACTCTATTCATCAGGATACGAAGTTCAGAGTTAGAGCGCTACGGTACTTTACAATCGAGTTACATTGCCAGCCAGGACAGTTACAGTTGTCCTGTATACTAATTCGCGTTCGCGTACATTTGAATGTTTCCACAGTATACTGTCGCCAACAATCAAGTAGCAAGTAGCTGGGACTAACCACAGCTCAAGTAATGGAGCTTAATTATTTCTACCATTGTACATAAACTGTTTACTGGATCAATAGCTTCCGATTGATCCAATTTAGCTGGTTCTTGCAGGTAGTATATGTCACCTCGTGTAATATCCCATGCCCAGCATACATAGAAATCTAAGTTTCCTTTGATTGGGCGCAAGCCTGTTTGTTTATAGCATGTGCTCCGGGCACCTTCCGGTTTATGGGTTTCTCAATGTCCATTATGTAGCTCAAACGTGCGCCCATGGGCAAACATCCTTACTACTAACTAATGACAAACCTGAATGTTGTAGCCTCATGCAATCCAGGTAGCTAGAAGTTACAATAATCATGAGCACCTTGGTCATACTCAAACACAATCGAATGGCCGTTCGGCAAACTATCGAACTAATTAACTCGACTTTGTTTAATTACCGGAAGACGAGGAACGATTCTACTTCTGTAATGTAGTCTACGTCAGCATTTGGACGATTACCATGGGTGAATCACTGTATAAGTAAGATGATCGCTCGTTTTCGTCGCATAGATACCCCGATCCGATATACGGCGGAAGCCAGTCCCGAACCTTCGCCTTATATCGGAACAAAACTCAATTTAGTAACTCTAGTAATTTTTGTGATGCAGTAATTAAGTAAATTTCCCTTTATACTTTTATTCTAACAAATTATCAATGTAAATGATGTAAAATAATTTGGGCAACTGTCCTCTCTGGTGCTCGAGACAAGAAAATGGTCTCATTTTTATCTTCAATGAAAAATTAATTTTCTTTATATTAATTCATATTAAGTTTCTCTTTATAATTTATTGTACAATAACAAAGTATGTATCTAAATAATAAACAAAATGTCTCCTATTCAAAATTAAACAAAATACAGAATGTATAATAATTTGATCAGCTGTCCTTTAATGATTGAAACAAAAACAGTAGTCTTATTATTATCTCCAATGAAAAAATTAATTTTCTTTATATGAATTCATATATTAAGTTTCCCTTTATATATTATGGTAACACAAATTAACTATCTAAATCATAAAGAAAATGTCTCCTATTCAAAATGAAGCAAAATACATAATGTAAAATAATTTGATCAACTGTCGTTTGAGAAAAAAATTAATTTTCACTGGGGAAAAAATTCGGTAAAGGTTGCGCTCGTTGTAATAGGTAGATTTGCCCCAGTCCGACCCCCGCGATCTCAATTAAATCGTTCTCGGTTGAGTAGCGAGAACTGTGTCTGGGATCGCGGGACGTAGACCGTGCCGCGATACGTTTCGCGTCGATACCACCGGAACAATGCACGCGTAAAGACAGAGAAGCGGATAAAAGGGGTGTCGACGCAGACAGGGGCAGCGGGGAGGGGCGGCTGGAACGTGAGAAAAGGGAGCGCCTGTGGAACGGAGAACTGGATGTGTGGTAAGCGGTAGGTAGGGCACAAAGGAGCTTGCTTCGTGCGCCTCGATCTCAATTCCGCGCCTTCACCGAGCCGACTGTATTCTCTCGGCCGCGACGCTCTGGAACGATTGCGACGCCAAACCGCCGGGAACTCCAACCTCAGCCTGTGTACTCCGACGTTCGCGGTTTCGGGGACCTGGGAATGCGTGCCTCGCAAAAATGATCTTTCCCGAAGCTCGTCTCTGCGCACGATCACTGACAAATATTTATAACCATCAATTATAATTTCAATGTGCACTTCATTCGAACTGTTGTGCACTGATTGCAAATCGAACGAAGCCATGTATGCATAAAATCAAATGTAATTGGAATTTTTGACGTTTGATGTCAATGAGGCAATTTTGCGGAGTAGCGAGCTCAATTTCATCCAATCTACGAGCGAATTGTACTTTTAACTAAATGAAAAAGTTTCAGGAACATGATTCGAGTATATTAAATTTAGGGAATGTGACATTAATTATTTTCCTTTCGTTTTTATTTGATTGGGAAGGAAAAAGTATGCATGAAATTCTACGTCGTCTGTAGTACACGTTTAATGCATATACGCACATGCTTTTATATCTCATATTATAGAAATTATATTAAATTATTGTGTTGTCATTCATTCAACAGCCTTCATCCCCGCTGGATGTCAACCTTTAGAACTCTCTATGAGAACGAATTAATACGAGAACGGCTGATAATCATTTATACTCATTTTGACGTACTTTGATCTCTGATTTCGAATATTTGTAAATCAAAACCCTTTTACACGTGCTTCGATTAATATACCCACGCAACCAATGCCTGAAAACCGATGACTGTTCAAGGCTTTCGGATATAATTCCCTTTGATTACGGCTTACACTTGGAAACCACAAACAATAGTACCAGTTCGCGAGCCTCATATCTCCGTCGTCTAAACTTAATATTAACAACATTATTATTATTAAGTGATAAAATACTAAATAGGAATACAGCGAATACTAAAGCGAGAACAACAAATTAGAAGAAATTACGCTGGGAATCTATCGCGCTGAATAGTTGATCTCCGAAATCCTTTATTACCGTGTTAGTACAATGCAAGTAGTCGGGAGTCAGCCATTAGTATCGTAAGTCCGCTTGTGCAGGCTTACAAAAGCATTGTCTGGGTTTGCTAAATATCCCTATTCATTATTAATACGACCACTGCTGAACTCAAAAATCCTCTGGCATCGAGACCAATTAGTTAATGATCAATTAAAATTTATTAGAACAGCCCAATGCAATGATATCGACTGACCATCATACAATAGGAACTTCATTCCTAGAAATTGCAAATTTCACACCAAGCAAAATAAAAATCGTCTGCATCAAATTGCATGAAACAAGAACCAAATAATATAGCCATTCTTTCGTTAGCAAGATGAAGACAACATGTTCTGAGGTTTTTAACATTTTTTTAATGTAAAACTCGGAGACAAACAAGCAGGTTAATCCTCGCGGAAATGATTTTTATCCTTCGAAACCGTGATTACAGTAATAACACTTCATTTTACCGGAGTTACGCCGCGCCTGGTTATGAAAACGTAAATTTACATAGAACATCACGGTCTCGTTACACGCGTTGAAGTTTAACGATGTTATCCATACACGTCTAAACTTGCACACTGCACACGCGCGCAAACACCACCGAGCAAGAAGATATTAAGTCATCACCGAGCCGTTCGCTATTGCGCGAGAATGTTTACGTTCGAATGATAAAATTCGATCGTATCTCAATCTTTCGGTAATAAGGCTCCGTAACGCGGGGCGTCTTACAGGAGGAAATTGTCGCCTATCTCCTCGCTGATAAGGGGATAACAAGACACGCAAATGCTGGCTCGCTATCGGGAACATTGATCTTCTGCGTCGCGACAAAATGGGACGCCTGCATCAAGTATCGCAAGAACTGCGATCAAATAGGTTTCATTACAGTAATGAATATGGACGCTGTAATACGGGAGTAACGAACCGTCAAACGAAAATGTCATAAGCGAGTTTCTCCGTCGCGACGAAGCTTTGCGGATTCTCCTTCCTCTTCTCTTCTAATCCTCAATTTTGGCAGGCCTGATTACGAGACCTACGTGCATTTATTACAAAAATGGGTGGATGTAATTTCAAGTAATGGGAAGATTCAGAACTTTTGACTTAGCTTTTGACTTTGAAGTTATTCTAATCCGAGAATTTTTCTTATGAAGTAGTTTGTTGTATGCAGTAGTTTATTACAATATTAAATATACGTTTAGTAAATTATTGAATACAAATTTAATAATGCCATAAATATTTTGAATAATGGTATAAGAATTATCACCACTCGAGTGTGTGCAAAGGGTTAATAAAATTAAAGAGAGAAATAAAGGGGGACAGAAAAATTGGATAATATTAATATACACGAGTGAAAGGGGAAGGTAGAGTAGGGGGAAAAGTCTTAAATCAAATTGACAATCAGTTTCTGAGATATCAGAGGTTAATCATAGACACCTATTTTTATTGTTAAAAAAAATTAATAGAAATGCGATCGATATTATAATTTCAACCCTAGCTGAAGAATTCGACGTGAAACGTGTTGAAATATGTTTTGAGAAACAAAATTATATCTATTAGGGGTACTGGAAAGTAATGTCGTTTCTCCGCAAGTCAACGTTTTTTCATAATTGTTTTTTCGTAATTGAATAAACTGGATGAGTTAATTTATATAAAGTGTTCGGATTATTTAATAACATAATCTAATAAAAAGAGATACTACTTCGGCGATGAGAAGTGTCTCAGGATTTTTGTCACGAACCATCAATGAACGGTTTTCCTCCGATTGGCTTTGTTTAGAGGGACGAGCACGCCTCTCATCGCAACTCGTGCGTACAACGGATAACGAACGTGAACTTCGCGATAATAATTCGATTTTTGCTGTAATTGGTTTTCGTTTCCATTAACGAGCGACCGATCCTCGATCCTCGTGCTGAAACTTCGACGAGGATTAATCGTGGCCGTAAGAAGTCGAAATCCTAACGGCGTTGGATATCGTCTCCTCATAGGGAGACGCTATAATCTCGTTCGGTGCTCGTGCTACTTGATAACGTGACGCTAACTCGCCTCGAGGCAGATATAATTTCAAAGAAACTTGTTGTGGCTACTTAAAGCGAAGGATTAAATTACCCTTAACCCTAGAACTCCCCAAGTGTGGTCTCCGAAGCCGCAGGACCAAATACTTTGGACAAGAGCTACTTCGGAGCTGCCCCGGAGGTTCTCGTAAAATTGTTTTCGGTACAAACATTAGTTTAACAGCCTGGATGATAAACAATTTCGCCCCGTGAATTTTCCACGAGAGACACACCTGTTATTTACGAGATTTCATTCCACTTTGGAGATTGGACTACGTCGGGAATAAGCGATAGTGAATAATGCTCGGCTAACGTGTCTGACCATCGCTCACCTTCTCTACTTACTGTCAGCACCGGCGCAGAAACAGGAATTTTCGATTTGCTAGAAAGCTCTTTCGGTGGAAACAATTTTCGGTGTACATTTTTACTTCGGGCGTTGTTTCCGTTTGTTTCGGAACAGTGACATTTGCTTAATCATTTTCATGGTACTCGCATAAGCGTGTAGACTGCGGATCTGTATGCATTTACGGAAGGAATTGATTGGGTGAAACATAGAACAGTGAAATATTAGGGAAGTTTAAAAACATTGTATTGTTGTTTTTAACAACAATTGTCGTTCTGGAACTGACTTAAACTTTCAATACGTTTTTCACGATCTAAAACTCGCCTCGACGCGCGAATCGTTTTAATTTTTATTTTTTTGGTGAAATCTAAATATTACCTCTCTGAAAGTCACTTTTATGTGATAAATATATTTTTCTCTCAAAAACTTTGAGCGCAAATCGGTAGGTCCGTTTGTCAGTTCCAAAACTGAGCCGCATTGAACGCGTTAACGGATGAAATCAATTTTTATTCTTCTCCTGGTTTAAAATGTTGTGTTCACTTACAGTTTTATGAAAACTATTTGATAGGTGTTTTCATGCACCTTAAAAATTGGAAGCTACGAATGGCAAGCACTGAACCGCCAAAGCCAATTAGCGTAAAACGCTATTCCCCTTTGAAGCGCACGCACACAGAGCCACGTACGCGTAAGAATTCGACAGCATACATTCCCAGCGGAGTACTCGTATCAAATATGGATTTGATAAATACCGGAAGCGTCCGGTGTAAGCAAACAACACTGTTTCGGGGAGCTGCTGGATTAAACGAGGAAGTCCCGGTAAAAAATAAAAAAAAACCCACGAGGAAAAAAAAAGAATTCCGAACCAGCGATTAATCATCCTGATAACTCCGAGAGCGTAACGACTTTCGATTCTTTTTCGTTCGTTTGCAAAGTGTTTGTCCAGTGCCGCCAGACCAGGGGAATTGACTCGAATCGAGGGGAGTAACAGCTTCCCTCTCTCAGCCAATACCGAAGTAGTTATGTGACGTCGTAGAGGGGGAAATAACAGTAATAATTTAAGAACATCAACTTAGTAGTTTCAGTTTAATAAAATAATTAAAACAAGAAAGAAATATTTACCTCTGTGTCTTGGAATCGTGTAATTATAACAAAAGGAGGTTTTAAAAATCTAGACTCTCCGTTCCGTCATACGCAGTTTCCACGAGGGGATCAGTATAGCGACTACGGCGAGAGCGAGTTGACTTTACCAGGATTTCACCGAGACAGGAAAGCATCAACCTGCGACCTTGTTTTACGGCAGAGACGACCCAGGTCTTCGCAAAGGCTTTTCCACCTTAAAATGCACTAAATGCTCAAGTGGCCGCAACAAACCATTTCTGTGATCCTCTCCGTTTCGTAAATTTGTTGTTTACTCTGACATTCTGTAGAATCCTTCGACCAAGAGAGAAGAAAGAGAGAGGGAGAAGGCTCTCGGACGCATGGGCATAAAGTAGAAAGAGGATGCTAATAAAATAGTGAGCGGCAATGAATGTCGGGCGGACAAGCACGTTTGAAGTGTGGCCGGCACGTAATTCAACGGTGACAGTGGGAAATTTTCGACTTCTAGCCCTTTATTTTTCTCGCGGGCGCGGCTGTTTCCCGGAGAGCGCGGCCGCTGAATGTAGACGAGAATATTTCCGGAGCGGCAGGCGTAGTTTATTACGAAGAACGGACGTCCGGCGTTCGCCCCGGCGAGTTTATTTATTTTCACGAGCGCCCCCTGTAGCATCCAGGGAGGAATGTCAACCGGCGCGCTGACAGGAACGCGTGAAATGACGGGCGACTGTTCGAAACGTAATGGCCATCATCTTACCGGAACTTCCGCTTTGATCGCCATATTTAATTACAAGATATTGACGTCTCCAAATCTTCGAGGGGATGTAGATCTTCCACAGAAAAAATTTGACACATTTTCGATAGCGGTCGTCGTTCATCGGGGGTGAAAACAACCCTTAAAGTATGCGGCCGAATATCTCGGGAAGTATTACAGCTAGAGAGGTGGTTCATACGGCGTAAGTTGTCCATTTTTTAATCAGGAATCCAGCCACCCTCCCCGATTTCGGATATCTTAGTTCGTTTAAAAAATATATTAAAAAATGTCACTTATTTGTTAATTCTTTTGGAATGTATTAGAAGGAATTCTACCAAACTGTGGTTAAAGGGAAATGTTACATGGACAAGTTTACCCTGTCCAATTCTATAATTTGCGAATAATTGAAATTTTCAAGCCACACTGATTTTCGTCCCTCTTTTTCGAGAAATCGAGCACCATGCAGATCTGCATGCAAGATAAGCAATGCTCGCATTGATTGCAAGACATAGCAATGAAATAAAAATTTGTTTCTTCTTTTAATTATCTGGTTAAGCTGTAACCAATACACGCTGTCTTTAAATCTTTCTAATATTGTCACTGCTTTAAATTGTGCTTACTCATTTTTGTCATAAATGCGTAAAATCCGCACAGTCTACGTATCACATACCTGAGATAAAGCATCGAAAGCGTCGTGTCTGCCAGCGGAATTAGCTGCTAACAGTTTTTCCAGGTGGTTGCCGTCGACCCGAAAGAAATATTCATTCCAGCGCTCGGGCCGTCAGCGCGAAACCGAAATGTTTTTCGCGGCTGCAACGGTGCGCGAGGAAAATAAAGGCGGACGTGCGAACCGACTGCCTGAGGATCAGAAGAAACCACCGGTGGAAGCACTCGGCTGCTTTAGGAACTTGCCAGACAGTTGTGCCGTCGGTTTTGCCTCGGCGGGGGAATAAAATCCCTATAAAAAGTGAAGTGTGCGTTGCCGCTGTGAACGGTGCTGGCGCGCGTCTTAGTTTCTTGCCTGGCTGAGGGGTGCCGTGGAGGAGGATGTTACTATCTCGTTCAGGGACACCCGGGACCCAAGCCACGCCCTTAAGGTCCTTGAAAACGCACTCGTCTTACAAATGGAACAACTTCACTTTCGAACGATCCACCCTTTTTCCCCATCCAACCAGTTTTTCGCGAACGTTGCTGGCCATTGTCTTCGTGTCTCTGTTAATTTAAGGGGGTCGTCTCGTATCCAGGATTGCATGTTCTCTCATAAACGATCAATCCAGGCTGTAATCAAACATTTAAACTCCGAAAAAATGTTTATAATTCTGTGAGATACAGTTTATTTCCCTTCGTAAATTGAACCAATTAAAAACGGCGCTGTATTAACCCGGAGCAACGTTTGTATTTTGTGAAATCCACGCAAACATTAAACCATAAACGCGGAGAGCTCCGCGGTCTAGTAATCACCGAAATATATCTTTATTTCGTTAAATAAATCTCGCACCGCTTTGTGTGAATTTTTTATGCGGTTCCGAGGTCGACGTATTAAACAAGAAATTCTATTCCGCCGCGTGACGTGTCTGTTAGAAGATTCCCGCGAGCGATATGTAATTTCGAAAACGGCAACGTTATCTGCACTCATGATGAACGACCACTTTGACAAATTACAGAGTTATATTATAATTTCCCGCGGCGAGACGGAGCCGGCTGAAACAAATAAACCAAGATACAATGAATACATCAAGAAATTACATTGTAATTATATTATATTACAATCTCCCGCAACGAAACGCATGTAAACAAACGCAAACGGGAAACGGGGACTCGCATGACGCGCACCGCTCAATTTTCCCGCGCAGCTACTCTCTGCAACCGGGGTACAAATGATTTCGAGAGTAGCCGCCGCCACTGCAATTCCCCTTTCTCTGTTCGCGCACAGCCATTATCGGAGTTTTCTATGATCTTCCAGTATGCCGCGTAATAGTAGGATATTGCAACTAACGCTGGCATTTTTCTCTGTTTCAGGTAAGGGTAAAAGGGGGATCGAATCGAAATCGCAGCAGGAAACAATGAACTCCCGTTTCGAGCGCGGGGAGAGTCGGTTATTCCAGGTATTCGCTAGAGATACGCCAGCTTTTACGCGGAGCTTTTGATATCGCATTCCTTTAACAGAGTATTTCGATATCAAAGCTCCGGCGCAGCTTAATATATGCATACACGGCAACTAATATTTAATTTGCGCGACGGCGCGCCGTCACTCACGTTTTTCCCAAAGGTGGACACCAGTGGATACATACAAACATTTCGGAGATTCAGACTAATGAAATAATTATTTACAGCGGGTCCGACAAGTATTTGAACAATTTCCGATTCCCGAGATACCGTAAAAAGTAGGACTCGCCTGTGAAAGCGTCGAACATTTTCCTGTATAGATTTCAGGATTGAATCTTCTGTTGTTCCTTGTTCGAAAGTTTTAGAATAGTTTAGCAGAAGAAAGTCACAAATTCTCTAAAAATTATACATTTTACTATGACTTTAAACAACGAAGTGCATACAATTAATTTTACTGTTTTTAAGTGAACTGTCAATTCCTTTCTTGATTTACAATCAAAATTACCAGCTTATTTAAAATACGACAGAAGTTTCCCTCCAATCGAATACAAATCCATCTGCTAAGTTTGCAATTAGTCTCGCTTATCATTTGATAAAACCAACAAGTCTCAGTAAAATATCTTCAACACGATTTCGGGCAAAGTTGATCAAACGTTGTATGTTCTTGAAGATACCACAAGCATTGTATGCGGGAATCACTGTCCCACTAGAGAAATCTATACAATCATGAAGAAGACAACGGAGCTGTAGGGACAAGAAAATGGTGGCCCGAGTCACGAGGTATCATTCAGAACAGACGTGTTTGGCCTGCAAAGCTTTCTCCTTTGATCAGGGAGATTTCTCGACGGACCGAAATTCCCAGTTCTCCTGTCGCTAACGTGGAAAACGAAATTCTTCAGAGGAGTGTGTCGTTACTTTTCGTAATGGTCTCCACAGTCAACTATGACGTTCCATCCAGCGACGTAGGAAATAGGCGGGAGTAATGTTCAACGGAGATTACCAAAATTTAAGAAATATTCGAGGGTGGTTAGGGTATTGCCGCTATCAGAGTCACCGGTGACACTAGGGTTTTCCGGGCGGAGCGAATAATTCATTGAAAAAGCATCGGCTCCTCAATTTTTCAGTGGGAACAAGCGGGCCCGGTTTCGAAATCGCGGATCGTATAATCGAAGTGTCATCCTGCCGCGCTCGTGCCCTCAATTACCGGGCGCGCGCCCCCGCGCTCGGCCCGGCCCGGCGGCAGAGCGTCAGCATCAATTTTTCAACGTTGACAATCGCGCTGAAGCGTTCGCCGATCGTCGGCCCAGCAAATCATGACCGGTGCCACGGTTCAATAGCCGCCGCAGGAAACAGCGATCATGAATATTTTAGTCTATTGCATAATGCATCGACGCAGCGTTATTCGTCATCCCCCGGCGTTATTATTGCGGCTCGCATAGTACCTATACACACGGCGATTTCGTACGCGTCGATGCGCGTCCCGTGCCCACCGATGCGTCCTCGGATATTGAAACCGAGCCTGCCACCGTGCCGCCCGTCTTCCTAGACAGCTGTTCCTTGAAAAAAACAGAACCGGGTCGGCGTGCAGATATTGGAAATATTAACCCCTATCAATTTTTCTGCTTCTTCACACAACGCATCTATACACGATATTTCTCCGAAACATATTTACACGATCCATGAAGATGATTGTCTCCGAAAATTCTTAAAAATGTAAATATTGTTCGTTTCCGCACATTTCCGCATTTGAAAATTTACATGAGAAGATAGTTTAGAGTCTAAAGCGTTTGCTGCCTACTTTGAGGCATATATATAATTAACGGAGTTAATTAAGACAATGAAACGTACTTCCGCCGTTACTTTACATTATAAACAATTTACTTCAGAATATAGAAAAGTAAGAACGTATTTGAAGAATATCGATTGATTTTAACACTAAACCTAGCGAGCACTAAAAGTATCTGGTAAATAAATTTATTAAGATCGTCTATTTTCCATAAGTGGATTTTCATAATTTCGATAATTGCAGACATAAAACCGGTCATTTGATCGTGGTAGGTTTAGTGTTAATTGGATATAAGAGCTTCTATAAAAGAGCTTCGAAAAAATTTATCAATTCAAAATGCTTACACAGTTCTGTCGACGAAAAAGACTGGGAGTTTTACCGACAGAGAAATGTTAATATTCTTACGACATTACTTCATATGACCAGCATCAATTTTTTACGGAATTACGTTACGAGTGCCGTCCAGTTAATTTGCATTGATCGCAACACAGTTCGACGGAGAAAAATAGACGGAAAAGTTTTCGTCCTTCCGTTTTGCTCCTTCGCCTCCGGCATTCTTCCGCGGCTTCGCCACCCTGCGGCAAATTTTCCGCTCGCTCGCTCGCGCGCGCGTCGTCGTTTAACCACGCTTTCGCGCTTATTGAAATTCCCGCAGTTAAAGAGAGCGCGGTTACGCTAAATTGCGGTATTGTGTTGCGCGAACGCGCACCGTAAACGTCTCCCAAGAATTATTCGTCGGCCCCGCGAAACCCGACCCCACACACCGTCTCTCTCTCTCTCTGTTCCCGCCCGTTGCGCGCACGGAAACCTGACGTATAATATATTTATAGAGTCCTCCTGATGCGAGAAACATGCATTATTTACCACTCGGCGTGCATTATGCGGCCGGTTTGTATCTGGCTCGCTGCATTATACAGCGTCTCGAAACCGAACCCCCGGGGCACCCAGATGAAAAATATCACTGGCAGTCAAACGCGGGGGCGCGGGCGGTTCGAGGTGCGAGCTGTCTGTGCCTCCGCTGTTTATTACAGGCTGCGGGTCATTTGACAAGCTTCCGCTTGACGGCCGACTGATGCTCCGACAATTCATCGGCAACGGCCGTGTTTGTTACTTGTGCCCGCGAATTTTCCTACGATCCGTCACCGATCACGAGACTGCGGATCTTTATGCACTAATGGCTTATGAAAGTGTTCAAAAAAAGCTAGAATATAAAATACGATAGAATTTTGTGCAATTTTCATTTGTCTTCGATCTACAAAGGCTGTTTCCATTAAAAATAGGATATTATTTCGTTCCACTTTCTTAAAGTTTCTCGATAAAAATTTGAAAAAGCATAAACATCCGCAGTCTACCGATCACGCATGCTGGCCGACTCATCTCCAAATGCATTTTTCCAACATATTTTTTAGACGTCATTTACTAAACAAATTCCTCTAGCCTTACAGAGAAATTTAAGTCGTTTGGTCCATTTATAAAAAAGTTATTCTGATTGAAAGTGTCTGTGATCAGTTTTGCTAGTAATTGTTGTTTTCGTTCGATATTTATTATTTAGTCAGCGTTATCCACGCGACGCTCGTATGCTTGGGTCTCAAATTAAAACCCAGAGTCGCTCCTCCTCGCTTCTCCTCTCATTGGGCGACTCTGATTGGGGGCCTGCTATTATCACGACTATCACAAACGATATCAACGAGAAGTATCACCATATTTAAAGAGTGTCGACACATTCGGTCTAGGCGGATCGGGAAAGCGAGTCGCAGACTACGTCCTTAAATTCTCACGGTTGAACGAGGGGTTGCAGAATCGACGAGGTTTGGGGAAGCACGGGGGTGCTTGCGATGGATGCTCGCGGCCCGTCGCTTTCCCAGCGGTCGGATAAAGCGAGGTGGTTGCTAGTGGTGGATAAAAAATGTCCAGTCGGAGCACGACGCAACAAATGCGCTCACGGCTCTCTTCTCGGTTTCTTGTTCTTCGGTATCCTCGATGAGATATTGTCGAGAGCCGCGGAATGGATACATTCCCGCTCCAAAATAAGTGCCCCTGGGAAATAATAATGAGAGATTCTTAGACGGCCTGTGATCACGCAGCTGCGATATCTTGATCTTCGGAAGACTGGTCCCTGACCGGATGCTGTTTCGGCTGGTCCATTAACAGACCCCGCCGATCCTGAAACCTGATACTTTCTCACGAGAAACGCCGAGGACAATCCACCCCCGCCGTGGGCACCGTGTAATGGACCCGCGGCAATGTTTACGGGAATTTGAATAATGAGCCGCGACTTTGTGTACAGCTATTCTGTAACTTGCCGCGCGGCGGTGTAAGTGAAACTTCGTTACACCGGTAACGCCACAATCAGCTGCACTGCGGGTTATAATTGGCGGTCTCCGAGGGTACGGAGTCACGTTACCGCGTCACCTGAATTTACGAGTAAATTAGCATGGAACTTGAATTCTCCGCTCCGACTTTGCCAATGGCGACACTAGAATAACACTAGTGACACTCCTCTCAAATAAATATTTATTAAGAAATAGATATAGCACAGGGTGAAACACGAATCGTGATCAGTAGAGTTTAATCTGTTATCAACAGTCCGATGTTTTTATCAGGCAGAGCATGGTTCCAAGAGAGCTTTCACGTGATTATCGCAAATTTTTCTAATCGTTGAAAAGAATGGTGACTATATAATTGATTAATAAAAAGCTGTATTCTTTAAAATTTAACCATTGAATTTTATTTTCGGGCACAAACTTATGCAATCGTCTAATATAATATAAAAATGTTAATGCCGCAACATATGATCGGAAACGTGTAGACCACTCACCTATGTCATCTAACTTTTCTTCTAATTTCAACCAAAAGGGGACTGTTATAGTTTCGCGAATCAGCCTGTACAGTCAGGTTACCTTGTCAACAATTCCTTTGTTTGTAATTTGCCTTGCCTACATCTCATTTATGGGACATCCGTACATTTCAGGTTTCGTATATTATAAACGCGTCGAGGAATAATATTCGCCCTCCGTTATATTTTTCTTGGAATCGCGGCGGAGAGACTATTTGCGAAAACGGAATTGCCGACACCCCTTCGGGATCAAGCCCACTTTCATCGCGTCTTCCCATACGAATATTCCGTAATTCCAGGCCGACCTCCCAGGAAGGTAGACTGCGGCCTCGAAAACCGGGGGTGAAACAGGGGCCGGGGACGTACATCTGGAAAAATGCGAAAATATCTCGCTGCGGAGTCGCGCGAGATTGTACTCGCGACGAGGACCCTGTCGTATCTGACACAGCCTTTATACATATATACGAATAAAATCTTTTTGATAAGACGAACGTAAACGGCCCAACGTGTTCCATCTGTTCCCGGAACTTGCAACGCGACCTTGTTTAGCGAATTCACACGGTCAATCATTCCCACGAAATAATATTCTTAACGTGGTCGGGGACGTCGCGGAAATGTAACGACTATCATTTTATGTTTTACCGAATTTGACTTTCTTGCGAATGTACATATATCTCGTAAACTAAAGCTGGCCGCCAATAAACTTTGAAGGGAAATGTTGTTCTGGATTATGACCTTTACAGCGTATTTCAAATTGTACGTTTTAGTTTTTAAAAAAATTTTTTTTAAATTTTACAAATTAGTTTTTTAAAAATTTCGCACGTACCTCAGCGTCTAGAAGAGGTTCTATTAAAGCGTGAATAATTTGAATGAATAGCTGGGGACCCGGCTAATCCCGTAGCTCCGCGAAAATATTTCCTCAGCAAGCTATCGGTTCTCGCGGCAGTCCATTTGCCTGGATTGGCGAGCTTGCAACTCGGATAAATAAAGAAACATTTCCCGACGAGGGGCCATCGATCACCTTTCAAGTACCCAACAGGTTTCTCGCTTAAGACTGGTCGTGCTCCTTCACCGACGGTCTCTCTCTCTCTCTCTCGATCTTCTTGCGAGTGTGTGTTTCTAGAAATTCGACGACGTTCATCACCCACCACGAGTACGTCGTAGACAGAATTTCTCAGACATACTCGAGCCGCACGCTAAGAGCCACAGCTATTGAACAGCGCTCTCGCTCCTCCAAAGCGAAATTTTCGAAGAATTCTCGAGAGCCGAAACGGTAACTGTTCAACTTGTTTCCTTTTGTCGCGAGAACCTGCAGAAGGTGGCCTATAGAAAGGTTTCTAGTACACTCGAACCTGTTCCACTCATATCGTTCCGCTGTGTTATTCGAGGGAATCATTCCATGTTATCCACAGCGTTCGTTAAGCTGCGATGTTATCGATTACTATTAATACTGACAGGTTAACGCACCTAGAATTATTTGTTCGGTGAAAGGGCATTACGGTTCGCTTCTTCGATAGGCGGGCCCCGCATTATGATCGTGTTTCTGACAATTACAACTCCTGGCGATTTATCGAACAGCTAATCGGAATTGGCATATAAAATGCAATTGCGTCGGGTGTCGATGCCGTAATTGCACTTTAACAATGATCACCGGTAATTATGCGATATCAAATTTCGGGCTATATTCCGATGTTTGATCAATTAGCTTGTTCGCAACATTAAACCAGTTGCGTCGCGTCGGTTTTCGTTTCGTTTGGCTGGCCGTTCGCCGACCTATACTACTTAGACCCACCACCCTCTCTGCCAGGACACCTGTCTTAACCGTCCTACGGTTGTGCCTGAGTTTATTTTGACCGGGAACATCCAAATTGTCATTTAAGTACTCATTTTGTGGCAATTAAGGGGGTAGAATCCTTTTTCCAGGACTGCGAGGGTGCGGGATTCGCGTTCTCATTTCTCGATAATACAAAAATGAGACTTTTTTGTAGTCAAAAATGCTCGATGAAAGATCGTTCTAGGGCGCAATCTCCCTCAAAAGTCCTATTTTCATAACTACATGCTGCCGAATTTTGCGTTTTTGACTACTGAAAACCCCCGTGTTTGTATTATCGAGAAATGAGAACCGAATTCCGCACCCTTGCAATCCTGGAAACGAGTCTACCGCCTTAAACTAACTGAATAGTTGCTTTATTGAGGATATCGAGAAGACTATTGTGTCTACACGAGATATCATCGAAAGTAAATTTTAAAAAATTATTAATTAGAGCTGTGAGAACGGTCCTAAGCACTGCCAATTACGTAGCTATAAAAATCGCCCGTTGTCCGATGGTTAATCTGCGTTTATGTTAATAACTGACATCAAACGTAAACACATACCGGAAGTTGAACGTGAATCCACCAACCATTTTTCTATCCTCGCCGTGTGCACCGTCCCCGCGTTTTAAAACTGCAATCACGACGCAAGCGAACCGCTGAAACTGTTTCCGAGGCTGTTCGTCCGACCGTACGTCCCCGGATAATTATTTCGCGCTCGATATTGTATTACGAGGATGTAGTCCCCACGTTTCACGGACTTCCACGCGGGATAGCTTTTAACAAACGAAACAAGACCGCCCCGCTTTTCACGGCGGCATTAGAATTATTATTATTCGCGAGGTATCGCCGGGAACGCCGGAATGCCGGAATCTGAATAAAAGTACTCTGTTTAATTATAATCTGTGACTTGGCGAACGCGTACTCGAACACGATGCATCACATTCGATCTGCCCACGTATCGACGTGCGGAAACGCGCGAACCTTCCATTAGCGCTTCGAATTCACGGATTCGAATTTCATATTTCATAGAGGCAATTGGTCAGATAGGGATCGTTCACTACTACTTGCTGCATTTACTGCTATTGTTACTGTTGACGACATCATTAGCGTTTATAATAAATATAGAATCGTCAAGAAGCTATTGAAACAATTTTTGAACAATTACAATAATTCAGTTCGAACATTTTTAGTTTTCATGGAGATCCACAGTGTGCTACGAAAGCTGTGAGAAACAACCCCCGACAAATAATACTAAATTGTTTGAACTTGTCGAAAAAATTCAAAACGCAAAAAATACGAAAATGAAAGAAAAAATGCTAAGGATCCTTACCCATTCCGTTAGGTTCTGAGAAATATATCGCCGGTCTTGCCCAGTATATCAAAGATACAAATATGTATAAAATATTGTAAGAAACTGTACCGTGTTGCTCTCACTAAAAATTCGTCAAACCCACCTCTATGTCAGATTCTGCATCATGCGCTGAATTTAATGTTAAATGCAATTTAAAGATTTTGTATGTTCCTTGAAAGCACACCATAAAAAAAAAATCATTCTGCACACATCGTTTTCTCAAATTTCACGATTTCCAGGGGTGAGACCAGAAAAATTCGAAAGTAGTAATATCGAAAAGTAAAGTTTGAGAACCCCTGCACCCCGTTTCACCCTGACCGAATGACCCCAGCAGGAAAGTTCACAGAAAATGATCAACAGCCGCCGTGGTCGTAGGGGATGACCCTTCTGTTTCGAGATCTTCTGCTGGCGTGGCTTGCTCGGGGGTCGATTCGTAGGGAATCCGAAGCGCAGTTCCGCCGGAAATTTCGCGAACGACCTCAAAATAGTTGTATAGTATGCGAGGCGGGGTGTAACGGTCCGTCAAGCCCCGGCAGGGAAGCCAGACATCGAGGGCTGCAACTTTCCGAGATAAATCGGCCGGCTCGGACGGTTCTGGTTCGAGGCCACCACCGTAGCCATGCGCGCACACCGACGACGTTATATTACTTGCCGAACTTTCTTTTTCCTTTCTTCCGTCGCGACTGCTGCCGGTCCCGGACGGTCGTGGAATGTTGCACGGGGCGACGCGGACGCCAACTGTTGGCTAACGACGCCGTCGTGTCCCCGGGAATAGGAAAAGTTTCCACCCTTCCGGCGAAAAATTCATTAAGTCCTCCTCGGCCTGGCCCACTCCGTCGTTTTTAGCGGCGGGCGTCGCGACGCCTCGAGCCGGCCCGGCCGCGCCGCAGTTGCCGACACCGTTCGACCACAATTACTCGCACGTGCGTGGTTTTTCTTTAGCAGTTTCGGGCTCGTTGCTTTCTAATTGTACACAGTCCTCGGAATCCTCGCAACTTCTCGCCCCGCGCCACGATTTCCACCAAACTTTCCCCGGGGTTTGTTGGAAACTTGCAGTCTCCTAATACACTCCCGGATAAAAAGGTAGCGCTAACACCCGCGCGGTTTTAATGCATTTTCACGGTGCAAACTGAAAACTTGACGAATTCTATATACTCTGTTTGGATCCGAAAAGTATTTTAAAAATTTAATTTTAACACCCTAAAAATTTTGCTTCAATTACCTGAGGAATCCAATTTCAGAGAGCTACACCATTTTGATACACCCTGTATGCACTATTTCGAGATACGTTTAATAACATATGCAAGGTGTCCCTCATACCGTGGGCAATCGATTTCGTCGTGTCGAGACTTTGTCAAGTGAGTCGAGATTAAAGAATAAAATTTTTTATCATCTATCAAACTAATCCTAGGATTAATTGGAAGAAAAACGGTGGTCCCAATTTTTAAAGGGTGCTCGAACAATTACGCGAGTCTTCTCTATACACAGACCACGAAAACACAAAACACGAGTAGGTCTAAGACAGAGTCAGTCCGATAACCCGACTAATGATTCGAAGCAGCAGACTGGGAACAGTTTCCCCTACTTTAATAATTCCAGTGAAGCAGACATGGAACCCTGGGAAAATGTCAACGTCGCGGTCCACGCAACAGTGAGTAATCGCGAATGTCCTGGAAGATTGGGTTCATCCATCCGAAAACGAGGCTAAAAACCCTCGATCTGTAGCGATCATTAGACAGCTCGTTAACGCAGAGCCGAAACTAAATGTCGAATGACAATGTATCAATTACCCGTGAGGTTGTTGCGAGTCAGCAGTCACGAATAAGAATTTCATCGGTCGAAGAGACGGTGTAGAAGAGGGAGATGTTTCCCGGTCGATCGGCGGTGGCAGGGGCTTAACGAGCGCCTCTCGTCCTCGAGATTTTAATTTCCGACCGACATCCGGCTCCATTTGTCTTGACCTTAATCGAAGGAGCGGCGGCCGTGTATCCCGGCAGCGCGTTATTTGTGAGGCTTCGGCCCGACCGGCCCGCCACGAGTAATGACACGTGCGGAAGCTTTTCATAAAAACCGGCCGGTTCTCTCCGGAGCGGCGATTGCACGTTTCCTTCGCGTTTCGTGGCGCGCGCGTGACTCGCCGCGACAACGGAAACGGAAACGCATTTCACCGTCGTCGAAAATTGAATCCGGTGAACGTCGTCGCCTCGCCGAGAATGGAAATAAAGTTCGACACGACCGCCCGGCCAATTAATTTCCTCGGAGCTTCCTCCGGAGATTAGACTCTTGAATTGTTTCAGGAGGACATATTTTATTAATCCTCCTGTTCGTACCCACCATCCGACTACCTCATCGTCGTCCGCGCACCCAATTTCTCGAAAATGGGACAAAAATCAGTATCTCTTCTGAATCTAGTTCTATTTTAAATTCTACATTTATTGGGTAACCACGAAACTGAGGAAATCTCGAGAAGACTGCTTTTTAACTCTCAGCACTCGAGTGGCGACTCTGAGGCAGAGTTGGGCGAAAAATTAATCAACGATTGACGACTAAATTTTTACTTCAATCGTTATATATATATAATACAAACTCTGTTTACGTGCTTTTATGTTTGAAGTTATTAAATCAATCGATTGAATCAATTTTTCGACGATTTCTTCTTTTAACCGTACATATTAATCAATCAATCATGATTAAAATTTTAATCGATTAACGCCCAACTCTGCTCTGAGGCGCCACTAATACATGCTGCGACATTATTCAAAATATTGTTTAGTGGGCCTCGTAACTAGTACAATTTAATTGATACTTGATTAGGATGTTGGACGATAATTAAGGGTCTATTGAATTTACCAAATGACACAAATATATTCTAATTCGCATATTTTTTATCAAGGTATGTAGACTGTGAATACAAATATTGGTGAGAAAAGTTATTTGTTAACATATCTTTTTTAATCAGCTCATACTGAAAGATTCGTCGGGGAGACGCACAAATGGGATTCTGAATTTTCCGTGTAGCCCTAATAATTTCGGAGATATTCAATCAAATGCATCTTTCCACGCCAACTGCGAGGGCTATTTTCACCCCCTCAGCACGAATGTCGGCAGCAATGAAAAACCTCCCTTGTGAGTAAGGTGTAAGCGCGAATGATCGCGCCGGTAGTTGATGCGCGAGAAATAACAACGCGTCGGGGCAAGTTAGTGGATCGGCGGGGTAACAAGTGGAACGGGCTCCGACGCAGGACGCGTGGCGCCGCTCGAATATTCGATTGACGTGCCACCAAGAGTCAGATAAACGGCCTTTGTTGACATTTAGTTGCGCGAAACAAACAGCCGCGCGAAAGAAAACCCGCTTCCCGTATCGGAACAGGAAAATTGAATGCAAACAGCGGCGCGACAACTGGCGACGCCGACGCCCGCCGCTAATTAAATACACTCTCTATCTACCCCCGCCCGTTTCACCGTACACCTAAACAGCGCGAAGCATTGCGGGAATGACTTGGTTGTTGAACAAACGCCGTGTTAAACAAGTGCGGCGTTGTTCTAGCCGGGCGAAACCGAACCGTGAATAACACTATTTATTGACTGTTCGGCGTCGAGCGCGATTTGAAACGCGAACACGAAATGATTATTAGCCCTTATGCAGCCACTCCGGTGCAAATGGACCCGTTTTCGAGCTTTGACAACAGGTTTATGCATGCGCTGGGTCGGTAAATACCACTTGGATTAGCGAGTAGTACATTTGTTGAAAATAAAATGTTTCGGTTGGTAGCGCTCTTAAATATTTGCCAGCGAGTATAACACGTTTACGATGCTGAAAAGTCTTTTCCGGACTATTTAATGAATTTAACGATTTATTAGGTTGATGAATTATTAGGTTGTTGCATACGAAATGTCCAATTTGTAGCCGTGACATTAAACAAACGCAATTTTTAATTTCTTCATTGTATTACGGTAAAAATAATATATTATGGTGATTCACGTTTTTCATTTACAAAATTGTTATCTTCATTTTGTTGATATCAACACTAAACGTATCGAGCTACAAAAGTAACAGGCACGCGGTTGCCTTACAAAAATGACAAGAATTACTTTATTTAGACTTTTCACGGTTCTTACTATAATATGTGCTTGAATAAAGATATTGATTAAATCATTGCTTATGAAAGCATCTTTGTAATTCCATTAATTATGAAATAAAAAAATCTAGAACCGGTCATGCTAGTGTTAAGAATTAAGTTTGTACCTCAAAGTTTTATATAATAAACCTATAGTTTGCAATAGCATTTCTCGATCGGAACGTTTTATAAGAATTGCATTCTAAAATCTCGAACCTAATAATTTTTTTAAACTTCTACCATCGCGTTCGCCTGCTTTTTCTGATTAGAATGACACCAAACACGATAGGATTGCGACTACGTGAAAGAATGTGGCGGCACCTCTTCTATAACTGTGACGCGAAGATACGACAGTTACGGAATACTCTTCATTCTCCCCGTGACACGGACGGCTAGATTCTTCCTATTCGCCGATCCGGTCCATCATCAATTCCCGAACACTATTGGGAAGCGGCGTCGGCAGCGATGGCGCCGTCAAGGACCGACGATTCAATACAGTCCAGTTTGAATCTGTTCGCGCGATTCTACCATAACTTCCTAAATGGTAGAGTCGTTGGATTCCTGCGACGTCTGTCGTCCGACGTCGCCTGTCATCCTGCAGGGTGAACGATGATCCTCTTTTAATCCGCGAGAGTGGTTTAAATAATATCTGGAGACCCTTTGAGCCGCGACGCTGCGGTGAAATAATGGGGACGGACGTGTTCCAGAGCCGAGGACGGCCAGGAATTGTCGCCTGGAAAATCTGTCGTTTCGCTCGTTCGAGGCGAACGTCCGAGGAACGAGCGTTGTTCTCTCTGGTCGATCGAACGTAAAAACTGCTTCGACTGTCGAGATTGCGGTCCGACGAAGATGGATCACGCCCTGGAAAATCGGAGGAGGAACGATCGGGGCAAGAGGCGGGGAGAGATCCGAACAGAAGTAAGCAATTGAGTGGATGGAGCCCGGTCCGACTTTGGACGCGCTTTATATGGACTGTCACTTAGTCGCTAACTACGTGGTCCCTGCTAACGGTTTTGTAACCATAAATCAGACGATTAACCCGCGAAAAACCTGACACGCTTCCCGTGGTTCTCGATTTCTCGAAAATTACTGTATCGTCCTTCGTACCATTTTTAAAAGCAGTTTTCAATTCGTTCCGAATACGCGAAATGTTTTCCGGGATTCTTGTTGATCCTTCTATTGGCCCTAACAGAACAGCTGTTTTCATTTAATTAATTCGCGTCGTTTAGAATTATTTGAAAATATTCAGATTATTTGAGAACTTGTTGTCGAGGAAGCTGCGCTTCCGGATAATAGATATGTGAAAAACGCTGGGGACTTTCTGCAAGCTCGGAACGAAGGTATAGAATTTTCCGGACAAGCTGATTTAACATTGTGCTTCGCCGAAGTGATCGAAGTCGCGCGTCATTTAGGACCGCGCATCAATCATGTACCGTCGCCATGCAAAACCGTGTCGCGGTAGGGGGTGAAAAATAATAACCGCGAGAATCCCCGACGCGACATTTCGTGGACCCGTCCTCAATCCATTTCACCCGGCCCTTAACGAGCGTGTAATTGCTTTTTAAAATTGATTAAAAAGCGATCGGTCTTGCCTGGCTGACACGTGCCGAGTGACGGGGGAACAAACTATGGCGCACGACCCTCCCTCAAAGTGTCCAGGGCGCATATCGTAACCGTATTACCCGGCGTAATTACTTCTTTGATCTTGTTTCCTTGCGCAGATCTCTGATTAGTGTTACTGGCTACGACAAAAAATTAAATCCTTCATTTTTCAAGGTTATTCCGGGTCAGTTTGCGTTTTTTAAACGGAATTTCGGCACAGTGACATTCTGCATTAAAATGTGATTATAGAAGTCCCTCTAAAACGTTAATTAACCATCCAATAATTAATATATTCAGGAAAAAACGACTTTATGAGCATTTAACTAATCAATTTAATGTTTCCGTATATCCGATCCAGCTGAAACTTTGCACAGATATTTTTTTAATTAATTAGAACAGTCCTGGAGGTGTCGTAAAATAATTTTCTTCAAAATTAAATACGAATCACCCCGATCTACACCAAATATTTTACGTGTAAAATTAGCAGAACGTATCCACGACTTGTGCAGCTGAAACTCTGCTACAGTTCAAACTCTGCTTTTCGAGTACGCTGGATTATTCGGGGACGGTCGGATAAAGTTGCGAATGGACTGCTCAAGAAACGTAATGAAGTTTCGTCGGGCGTGTTTCGATTTCGACGGGAGTGGTTGCACGGTGTTGGTTCGCCGAGGTCCGAGTACCCGGAGCACACCTGGAAAAGTCTTTTGTTCCCGCAGAGAATGCGTCGACAGAGGAAAGAAGCCGATGAGAACGTGTAACGCGGGCGATAATTATTCCCGCACAGAGCAAGCGGAAACGTCGGGTTGGTTCCTCGTTCAAGGAGATTGTTTCAGCCTGGAAAAATCTTGTTTGTTCTATAATATGAATGGGGAAAAATGTCTGCTCTGCTTTCTCTCTCGCGAACACCGGCGCGCCAATTCCACGCGTGTTAAAACATCGGGCTGGCCGGGGTTGACTCAGTCGAACGTGTTACCTCGGGCGCATGGGAAAAACAGGTGTTACGATTTTTCAAAAAATTCATGCACTGTTTGAGGCGGAAGGCTCTTCCGGCAGACGTAATCGAATCGACGCGCGTTCATTCCCAGCCACGAACAGAATTACTTTCGCGCGGACCGAGGAAAACAGCGTTCGCCCGCTTGTCGGAATTATTTACACTCGCGTCCATAAGTCGCCGGACACATATTCAAATTTGGAGACCATCTTTTATTATTAAAGGACATGTCGGATGATTGCATCTGTTCGGCCCGATTTGAAAATAAAATTCACAATGGTTAAATTTTAAAGAATTACAGTTTTATCAATCAATTATATAGTCACAATTCTTTCCTACAATTAGAATATAATTAGACAATCATTTTTTTTACACTCTACCGTGCGACTTATGCAATCATCTACTATATTACGAAATGAAAATGGTACTTACTAATTTTTTCTCTCTAATGTTTAATTATTATTCAATTGTTATGCAATTGTTTTCCAATTTGGTTGCTAAGAGCAACATGATCATCCCACGATTTCTCAACCCCTTTTCCAGTATTTATTCAAACAGTACATGTAGATATTTAATTTTGCATTCAAGTATTATCGTATAAAATAGCTACATCTAATAAAAATAAAAGAATAAAATCGAGCTGGAAGCTTGTATTCTTTAATTACCATTTTATGGAAGACAAGTGTCCGGTGATTTACGGACGGTTCGTAACACAAACTTAACTCTCCTCGTTTTCCTTTTTCCTTGAAAATTATTTCTCCTCGGGCTGATATTTACTATTGAAATTTCCCACTCGTCCCCGCTGTCCGATATTGTGTTGACGAGGGACCAGCAATTAAATTCGGACGTTTCACAGCCGCGCCTAGCAATTCGTTCAATAGCTGCTCACAATAGAAGTTAATTTCTTCGCGGAGCCACGCAATTATTCCGGCACAATATTAAAATCCTTACGGCGCCGCGGCGCGGCGTCCCACTTCTCTCTTATAATGCACCGCGAATTCGCTCGCGCGAGCATTCGCTCGTTTGTTCGCACGCGATATACCGACCAAGCAAATATATATGTATATATTTGCACGTTGCTCGAATAAAAATGGGCCGTTTTTATTATTGTATATTGCATTGGCCGCACGTTATTAATATTCAGTAACAATTGCCTTTCGCTGCTGAAACGTGCTTTTGTTATAGAAAAATATTTCGCAAATTATTTCACGATGGACGGGAAAAATACAGTACGTGAACTGGGTCGCAATTTATCCTTTCTTGTTTCCTGATGCAGTTCCAATGGATATTATGGGGGAGCCGCGGGGGCTTTCTGCGGATACAGAGCTTTAATTAATTCCGAAATCTATTAAGGATCCCTGCCGCCTGACAACCAAACGGGAAACTACTTGACCGATTGTAAGCAGTTCATTTTTACACTGTACCTACCGAGCAGTACAAATTTGTAGGACTCAGGGAGTCGCAAAAATGTTGTACTTCCTCGAAAGCCAGCAATCAAAATTTCTTACATCGGTCATTACTGGACTGCGAATCTTTCTGCAAAATGAAAATATTTTGCGACGATTGTGGCCAGCAAGAAAAATTCATTTCATCCCCTAATAGATTTTCGTACATTGGAGACACAGTAATATTCTTAAATTTTTCTAATCCATTACTGTTTTATATTTCACACTTTCTTCGTAGGTGCATAAAAATCCAGTAATTATACTTCCAAGAATTTTCAAATGAAAACCAGCTTCTGTGATCATCTAATATAAAACCTGCAGTGTACGAGTGAAATGTGAATGAGCTCATAAACAGACCTAATAACAGCGCCAGACACGGAAGCTGTAGAAGTCGCGTTTAAAGACCTGCTTCATCCAGATCCGAGGATATTATGGGACTGCTGGCGTGCGAAATGGAGAGCACTTTGAGTATCCTGACTTGTACCGGGGATATCGATATCGTGCCATAGTTCGGGCGAAAGCAAAGATTAAATCGAAAGTGATCTCTCCGGGGCGAACGAGAACGCGAGGGGCTACTTGCCGGGTAATTGACGGGTGCTCGGGGTCCGCGATTCTTTTCCATAAACGCTCACGTGCTCGACCGTCCGCGTCACAATGAATCTTTCCGCGCGAACGATCTCCACGGACGAAGATTAACCATTCACGGAGGGGAGAGGGCGATAATATCCCGGGGAATGGGTTCCTTTCGGAGCGATTCACAGGACGAAAGGACTGGACTCTGAATGGGAGGAAGATAGCTCGTCTCGAACGGAAATTTGATGAAAGAGGGGTACCAGACGCTGATGGCGGAACAGAAATGCCGGGGTGTTGGAAAAGCCTAGGGACCGGTGAACGAGAATCACCGAGAAGGATACCGATCGTCACCGAGCGCGTTTCCGTCTTCCTCCCCTGACTAACAAGTGCCCGCTAGTCAGCGGTTTTTATAATTGGCCGGAAGTAGTTCAATTACGGGAGCGCGACGGCTCCGGACCAGCCTCGAGAGTACTCTCCTTTTTTTTTTGCGCGCGCGCCGACGGTTCCGTTACCTCGTCGTCGTCACCTCGATTCCGCGTTTCCGGGGACCATCTTCCCGTCGAAACTAGAACGCGGCCAATGAATACGCCGGCTTTCATCAAAGAACCCACTTTTTTCCGGGCGCAGGCAATTAAGATACTACGCGACGCAACCGAATGGAAGAATAATGCTGCCCGAAAAAGCTCCAGCTTTCCCCGGGAAAGCTCCTCTTGTAGCCGAAATGTGTACCGCGATTCTGGAAAGTCGGTTGCGAAACGCGAGCAATTTGATTTATATTTAATTATGTTATCGTATAAAATAGCTACATCTAAGCAAAATAAAACAATCAAATCGAGCTGGAAGCTTGTATTCTTCAAGTGTAATTTTGTTGAAGATAAATAAGGGTCCGGTGATTTATGTACAATTGTACCAGGACGATTTTCATGGAGTTTTTTACGATGTAGAACTCAGAAAAATATTTGACACGTATCTTTTTCAGCTGCCCACATTGAGAAATCTATTTTATTAAAATTATTATAGGTCTAGACGAAAATTTCAATAATACTACTAATTTTTAAAGAGATATGAACAATTGTTAGAAAATGAAAAGAATCTGTGTTGATGTGCTGTGGCTGTGAGTTTAATTTGGAGCATAATATAACTATAGCCAATATTTTCTGGTTCAATGAAAAACTCTTGCAAGGTTTACCAAGTTATCTTTGGATTAACAGGTATTGATTAACAAGTGGATTAACAATCGTGCCAATCGACTTGGGTATGACGGAGCATTTATTAATTAAAAAGAGCGACTTCGCTGCAACGCGCGTCGTCGTAACATTTGATAGGACAAGCTCATGAAGTTACCTGGGAGAAGTTGTAGATAAATGGAGGCGCAGCCGGTGAGCACACACACGTTCGTCGACGAGCACTTCCCATTTATCGGATGAGAATAATCTCGTGGTTCTCTTCGCCGACGAAACGGCATTCTATTTGCCCGGAAGCTCGAGGGAACGACGCGTGTTCATAAAATTTTCTTTGTACCGCTCTTTAGGGAACTCGGGCATCCGGCGCGCGGATAAGTGTTTCCTCGACGGTAATCGGCGTTACGTGGGATTTCACTTTTGGCCCGGAACGAAACACTCCGGTTCTCTCCAGCATGCGAGAACGAGCTACGATGCCGTTGCTTCGCGGAAATTTCGGCGTACGAACGTCTCTACATTATTCGCATCTCTGCTCAGACAATTCTTTCTTCTGGCCACGGTCAGACTCCCATTTCACAAAAGAATTCCGGCAAATGATCCTTCAGCGTTGCATCCGCCGAATTCGAGACTTCGCGCGATGACACGGAACGCGTGCAACATTTATACACCCATTCTTCTTGCCAGATAAAACCGCTGCGCGTGAGAACGAACTCGTGTAACAGCTATGCTGTTTTCTTCTGTTGAACATTGGCTGCACGAGGCTGCACTTCAAATTGATATGCTCTTCTTAGGAATTGTTTAAGCTTTCATAGAAATAAAGTCCGATGCTTGAAACAGGATTACACCTGCTAGCACATCTATAACCATCATTAACCCTTTGCACTCGGTAATATTTTAATTGGAAATTTAAACATTTCTTCCAATCCAGAATAATTTTATTCCTCATGATTTTTGAAATTTTATGGATATGAAATAGGTATAATACCTCATACAATACCTAAATGTTTAGTAATTGATTCGACATCGATATATTTAATAATTTAAACAATTCTTTTATTAATGGTACAGCAAGTTTTAGTGGTGCCTCAGAGGAGACCACCGAGTGCAAAGAGTTAAAATCTGTTTCTCTATTCTATAATTGGCGTGTAAGACCAGTAGTCAAAATCAGAACAGTAAAAACTAGAATAATTCTAAGAATATTGTTATGTTGTTTCCAACGTAAGAAGACTGTTAAGGGATGAAATTAATTTTTATTTAACTACTGCTTTCACAATCAATTCAGAATATTTTTACTTTCCATAATGATCCACAGTCTGCTATATTTTGGATTTTGGTGTTTCAAAGGGTAGTCACTCTACAGCAAGAAAATTATTTTCAGTATACAGAACTTGAAAAATTGACTTTTGGCGAAAAACGGGATTCCAGAACATAGTGGTGGGCCACCATGTAGAGCACAGAGGAAGAAAGAGAGAGAGAGAGAGAAGATCTACGTACGCCAGGAGCGAATAGAATTCAACTCCCTCGTTCCTGGTTCAATTCAGATAGCCTTTCTACTGGGCATATTAAATTTATGGTATGCACGCCGCACATAACTCTTGCCTGCGCCCGCGTCCACGCGGTGCACGCGCGACGCGGCCTGAAAGAACGCGTCCACCACCGGCAACGGTCCAGCGTTCGTCGTTCTTTCCTATCGTTTTGCTATTTCCCTTTTCATGGTTATTTCCGGCCGGCCACCTGAGAGAATGAATCTTTCGCCGTGTTTTTGCGAAGCCGCCTCTCCTCGTCGCCCCGACTATTTACGACGCGCCCATTCACCCGCGATTTTTCCACCGGTTCCCCGCGGATCAGCCGAGAGAGCTGCACCCTGTCACCGCATAGTGGAACGAATTGCTGTCCTACCTCCAGAAAAACTCATATAAACAAACCGATACGCATCCCGCAAGTGCTTCTACCGCGAGCACTGCCGTCTGGAAAATTTCGATACGGTAGATCTGGATCATTTTTGTGG